>JACSVZ010000030.1:4317381-4864159 GCA_014706295.1 Lycocorax pyrrhopterus obiensis | reverse complement strand
TTTCCACCCCTGGGGCAGTCGGTTCCAGGTGTACTGCACACCCCTCCAGGTGAAGGCAAACTGAGGCCTGCACTCTGCTGCCAAAGGAATGGAGAAGAAGGCGTTGGCAATGTCAATAGTGGCGTACCACTTCGCTGCTTTGGACTCCAGCTCGTACTGAAGCTCCAACATGTCCGGCACGGCAGCGCTCAGCGGTGGAGTCACTTCATTCAAGGCACGATAGTCCACAGTCAATCTCCATTCTCCTTCAGATTTGCGCACAGGCCAGATGGGGCTGTTGAAGGGTGAGTGGGTTTTGCTGATCACCCCTTGGCTCTAAGTCACGGATCATCTTGTGGATGGGAATCACAGCATCTCGAGTTGTCCGGTACTGTCGGCGATGCACTGTCGAGGTAGCAATTGGTACTCTTTGTTCTCCTCCTTCAGAAGGCCTACTGCAGATGGGTTCTCTGATAGTCCAGGCAAGGTATTCAATTGCCTGATGCCTCTGTCTCTACAGCAGCTATTCAAAAGCCCACTTGAGTCCCTTTGGGTCTCTGAAATGCCCTCCTTGGAGGAAGTCTATGCCAAAATGCACGGGGCCTCTGGGCCAGTCACAATGAAATGTTTCTTCCACTCATTTCAGTCAGGCTCACCTCAGCTTCCACTAGGGTCAAATTTTGTGACCCACCTGTTACACCAGTAATAGAAACAGATTCTACCCCACATGTTGCGATGGGATTATTGTGCACTGCGCACCAGTGTAACCAAAGCATCATATTTTGTGGTTCTGATGTACCAGGCCAACGAATCCACACAGTCAAAAAATACGGTTTTCCCTGGCCTCTACCTGGTTAGAGGCAGGGCCCTCTAATTCTGGTTATCCTTCTGTCTATCATTTCCGGCAGATTGGCTACGGGCAACTGGAGCTACTTTCTTTTTAGTAAAATTTCTTTCTGAGACTTGCTCCTTTAATTCATGCACTCGTGCTGCCAGAGCAGAAGTGGGCTGTGGCCCACTTCTTCACGTCTTCCACTGTCACACAGGAATTTCCACAGCTCACTTCGTGGGATGTACCTTCTCTCTAGGGAACGTCCTCGTTGGGTATCAGAATCTCGGATCTGTACTGCTGAGTTTGGAGAAAGCCCTCTTTCATCTCCTTTCTTGAGTTCCTGGAAATTCTTCTATCTTATCTTCAAATTCTGCACACGTGTTTCCACAGCTGCGATTTTCGCATGTGTTGGGCCATGCACGGAGTCTGCATATGCTCGGAGCTTCGTTGCCATATCTGCACGGTCTCATTTGCACCGTAATCTGGTTTCATCAGTGCTAAAGCAGACTTATATTCTGATGGCCCAAGCTGTATGAGCTTTCGCACATGAAGGGACCAACTCTGGCCCGGTCTGGACTTCTCAATCCTGGGTCATCTGTGAAGACAACCTCTACCACCCCTAGTTCTCTCAGGCATTGAATCCCTTGTTCAATGGTCTTCCACTGGGTTTGCTGCATATAGAGATCATCTGCACACAGATATCTACCCTCACACCACTCAAGAGCCGTCTCCAGACACTGGCAGAGTCAGCCTCCCTTATCATCCTTTGGTCAATAGCTGGATCACGTGACAGGGATCCAAATGCCTCGCTTCAGCGCGTCTAGCATTACATCATCACTTGCAGCATCCTAAATACGGACCATCCAACTTATTATGGATTCATTAGACCGTCGGGTGTAGTCCTTTCTTAGGCTGTGAAGGTCCTTTATGGACAGGGACTCAGTAATGGTTTCTGTGCCTGAGTCAGTTGGTGGTTTTGAGGTTCCTTCCCCTGCATCATCATCATCTTTCACTGGGCGATCGGTTTTGGTTGTGTGCTTTTTCTTCGTGACAGGAGCAACTGTCAATGGCTTAGGTCTCCCTCTGGTTTGGCTGCAGCCTGAGTGACTGGGGTGTCTGCTGGTTTATCTTCTGCCCCTCTGCCTTTATCTGCTGCTCTACAGTACCCAGCAGTGTGCGATAGGCATATGCCAAGGCCCAGCATATTGCGATGAGCTTTTCTCATTAGAATTGTCATTGTATTTCTCTTCAGATATTTCCCCACCTCAGCGGTTCTGAATTTGTTCAGGGGGGTAATTGCAAATTATGGGTCAGAGAATTTCTTCAGGATTTGGCCCATATCCTCCCATTCTCCAACCCCACTCAGGATTTTCCACTGCTGGGGACAGGTGTCTCCTCAGTCACCCTGGAATCTGAGCCCTCATTCTAGACAAGCTGCAAACCATATAGAGGAAGACTACCAGATTAAATACAGGAGGGTGGTCTCTTTAACATCCAGGGGAAACTGAACCTTTTTAAAAGATAATGTATCAAATTTGAAGGGGAGGGAGATGAAAGGCTGGAAACCGCGTTTCCTCCTCTTCTAACAAACTGAGTGCAATTACCAATAAACTCTTAAAACAGGCCACTGAAACTAGGACTGGGGTTAGGATGGAGAAACGACGTATCATACACACTTTGAACAACCGCCTGTACTTCTGTTGACTTCTTATAAATCACTATCACTGAGTAAAGCAAAATAGAAATCCAGATTCGTGCCCCTGCCTCTGTAAAAGTTTCTTATCAGCCATGGGATCAGACCAAGTTGTGGATAGGTAAACAGGCTTAGGGACCAAAAAACTACCAGTACCTCAGCATGCCTAGGGACCAAAAAAACGTGAGTATATCCAGCTAGAGAGACATTATGAACTCAACCAACATGGTAACTACTTTACCCCAACACAAAGTAGTTAAATTCAAACCAAGATGTAATTAGTACAGGTTTTTTCACTTTCCTTCGAATCCTGCCGACTACGCAATAAGTATTTGTGCCGGTTTGGCCAAAATCTAGCAATATATCCTGGTGAGAGGAAACTAGGTTACAACTACCCTTCCCCCCACAGGGTTCGGGGAAAAAAAATATTTTCCTCGAAGGAAAGTGAATGAGATAAGAACTATTTATTTAACAAACACACAGGAAAGGATAATAATGCTAAATAATGAAATGAAATCTTCTCACTATAGAGAGAAACCTGGGAAGATTTCAGAGTCCTTCTGTAGGTGTGGTCTTTCTCCTCCTCGGAGCTGGGTCAGCGAGGGCCCACCCCCCGGGCCTCGGGGAAAATTCTCCCGATGTGTTCTGATGTTGTTGAACAGTCCAGAAGAGAAGAAGGGGAAAATCCCAAAGTCCCAGGAAACAAAATTCAGCTTTCTGTCTCACGCCGGGAAGAGAAGAAAAAAAAAACCGAAACCGCTGGCTGAAGAAAGCAAGCAGGGTGCTCCCTCCTGCTCCTGCAGCCCAGAGAACGCAGAGGAGTGTATCTCTGTGTCCTTTGAGAAACTGCTTTGAAAAGTTCGTTTGGTTTTTTTTCTCAAGCTCAGTTTTAAAGGCACAGAAAAGGCACAAAATTACTTTTTGGGCATAGAGCATGATAGGGGATACACATGATAGAGTCACCCCAAGACACATAGTATGTGCTTCTGCAATTGCATCCACTAAATTCATAGTAAAGGAGGAATGTAAACCATTTTCTTTCACTGATCTCCTCAGTTCCTTTACCATCTCATATGACAGTTGTTCGTGATGTGGGTTTTGATTATGATATACAACAGGCATTGCTTGAAAAAATTCAGTATCACCCTTCTCCAACACTTATCTCTGGCATTTCTGTATAAACCTTTCTGGCTCAGATCCTATAGGTGGTGTTGTTTCCTCATCACAGTCACAAGAGGATAGGATGTGGTATAAGACGGTGGTGGAATATGTGAAATATTTGCTGCAGCCTTTTTGTGTGCCGTTTGTAGTATTTCTTCCGTGCTAGGAGCAGCTGCTGCCATAGCACATACTGGGGCTAGAGGAGGATATAAATCTGGTTCTTGTCCAGAGTCAGTATGGCCGGGATCAAATGGATCCTCTTTCTCCGGATTATTCACCTCAGGTGACGTTTCATTAAAAAAACCAACAGAATCTGACGGTGATGTGATCTGCATCCTTAAATTGTTTCAAAGCGGAATATACCATACGCTAAGTAATAATATCATCAGGGTGGACATCATGATGAGTAATTTGGTGGGTTTGTAAACATTCACCGACCTTTTGCAGTAAGGTCATAGGAGCCATCTGATGGGTACCAGGGACAAAATTGTCTGACCCATATAAGTAGCTGTATAAGTCTTTGGGGTTGGATTTTTGTCCTAGGTTACAATGAAAGATGTGCCAAAGGTAGGTATTCTATCACCATTTTCACAAGCTGTTAAAGCAGGTGGGCAGTGTTCATTGTCTCCTACCATGACTCATCCTTGACAACTCCCTCCGGGAGCTATCTCTGTTTAATGGGCAATCAAGGAGTCTGCCGCATGACTCATAGATAACTCTCTCCGGACTATCTCCTGTTAATGGGCCCATCAATGCCTTACCTCATGACTCACCATCCCATTGTGAGATGCCCTGCCCAGGAGGAGGAACTGAGCATTCCATCTGTATATAATTGGAGGTATGGAACACCACAGGTAGCCCTTACCTACAGGACTCCCCTAGGACAAGAGCTACACTACTGGACCTCAGGCCAAGACCAGACTCTTTTCTACAGGATCACTCTGGTGACCGATTGACCTGTGGTACAAGACACAGAGAGTGTTCTTGGTAAGACAGTCTCTGGTGCCAAAGATTTATTGGTTATGGTGAGGGAAAGAAGTCTCTCCCAGGATGCCTGTTCGGCTGTGGTAATGTACCCCAGTTCTGATTCCCTGGTTGGCTCTTGGTGTTAGCCACTCCCCTGTACTTAAGATCGACCTGTCACGTGTTCGGGGTCTTTTGCATATGGAACCCTTCATGAGTTGTAGCAATAAACTGCTGTTTGTGGAACTCTATGCAAGGACCCTTCTCAACTCCTTGCCATCGGATTCATATCACTGAAAGTCATCCCTGCATCTATGAGTTCATGCATATGAGCCCACAGAACCAGAAGGGACTCAGTAATAGATCATCACTTTCAACAGGACCACTTCATCAGGACTGCTACCAACACCCTGACGACCGGGTGTCAGGTTGTATTCTGACTCTGTCAGTGTTCTTTTTGTACTATTGCATTATTTTATTTCTCTTTTTTCTATTAAATTGTATTCTGACTTGGAGTCTCTCACTGGTTTGCTTTCAACCGGGGCATATTTTTGGCGCCCAATGTGCGGCAGGTACTGAGGAAAAGTCAGAAATACAATTTTGTGTTGTAGAAGCCATCTATTTGCTATGATGCTCAACATGCTTACATGGGTCTTGTACTTAGCTCTCTATATTTTCCACACATGGGGAACTACCTGCCAGTTGTAATGCTCCTGTGTAGACCAGGTATGGTTAAAAATTGCTTTATTGGTCTATTATGTCTATTGCATGATAACCTCCGAGACAATGAACATCATATGGAATATATACTCAATTTTGTTTGCTTGTCCTAGTCTAGGCTGCTTCATCTGGGGCCTCAACAATTGCACCCACCCCCTGTGGGGAGGAGTAAAGAATGTTTTTTCCAGCCTTTCAGGCCTGACACAGCAGTTTTTGAAATATTGAATTCTCTCTGGATGTCAAGGACGGCATAAACTTCTTGTTGGTTCTGCTTTGTCTTCTCTGCACAGCCTGCACTGTGTACAAAACACTACTTGGTGTGATGCAGCATCTTCTTGAGGAGGAGGAAAAAGAAGCAAGCAACAGACACCATGTCTACACAGACTGTACAGAGGAGAAAGGAACCAAAAGCGTCTCTTAACACCCAACCCAGGTGCTAACAGAATACCACCTTTATTCATTTACTCACGTGCTCTGTGCTGGATCTGGAGAGTTTCTGTACTCTTGGGGATCTCTTGCTCCTGGACGTAGCAACTGCCCCCCCCTCCCAGGTGCTGCAGAGAGGGGGAACCTGAGCTGGATCTTTCTGAGTCTCAGAGGATTTTCGGAAGCCTTGTAGTCCCTTCTGGTCGTGCCAAAGAACTGATGCCTTGAGAGGGCCACCTAAAAACACGAGACTAGACAGGAGTAAGGGAATAGAGGTAGGTATTTATTTGAAAGGCTTCAAAGTACACCCCTGGGGAGCAGAGGCTATTGCCAAGATGGACCCCAAGATGGACAACAGGTCACGAGTTCTTCACACTTTTATAGGTTGGTTCATTTGCATATCAGGGTTAATTCTCCAATTAAAGCTTCAGTTTAATGATGTAATTCCCCTCAGCTTGCCCCCTTCAGAGGCTTTTGGTTTATACTTTTTGGGCCTAGGACGGTTTGGGTGTCCTTGAAGAGCAGGCCTGGAGAGGCTTTGTTATGTCTACCTAGCACAAGAGAGCAGAAGTTAACAGGCTACAAGAAACTTCAGAGTTAGACACTAAGCAGTACAGGATTTGAAAAAGATAAAAGTTAAAACCTAAGCATCAGTTCCAAAGCCAGATGCAGCTGGCCGGGAGCTGCAGCGGCGCGCCGCCGGCTCCAAGTCAGAATTGCTCGGCGTGGACCCTCCCCTCTTCTTGCCTGCCGCGGAGGGTGGGCACAGGGGTGGAGCAGAGGTGGGCTTGCACCACCCCCTGACCGCCCCAGAGGCGGGGAAGGGGCAGACTGGCCACCGCCTCCCAATTTCCCCGAACATGGAAGTGAAGGTGGAAATGGACACGGGCAGTTCCGGCCGCGTTCCCCGATACGGAGAACCGCAAGCTTCAGAGCTAAAGATAGGTGCGGCCGTTTGCATTCCCCGCTCTGCAGTGCGGTCAGTGTTAGAGCTGGAGGCGGACGGATAGCTCCAACCCAGGTGGCTCTTGTGGAGCTAAGGATGGAGGAAGCTGCTTACAGCCCCTGCCTCCCTGCGCTTCCAGCGCCGTAAAAGCGAGGCATTCCCTGATAAACCTTCGGTTGAGACAATCTCTGATACCAATGAAGCAGTTTCAGCAGTTTCAATTAAAAGCGAATGGGATGATTCCGATACAGATGGTTCCCGCGGGAGGGTGGTAGGAAAAGGGAGAAGATAGCCCAAGAAGCCATGAGAGCAGTCAGTCCCATTGCTAAACACACAAGATCAAAAGCAGATAAAAGGGGAGGGAAGGACCTGTATTGGAGGTACCTCTGAGACAGGCTGTGGGAAATCAGGGGGTGATTTATATAAAGACACCGTTCTCCCTTGGAGAACTACAGCAGTGGAAAAAACTCAATTGGGAGGTACAGAGACAACCCAGAAAAAGTAGCTATGCATGTAGAAATGGCTATCAAATCCCAAAACCCAGATTGGGGTGACCTGAATGTTATGCTAGATGAATTACTGGATAACACAAAGAAAGAAATGGTCAACAAAACTGCTATATCTGCTATAGAAACTCAAATTGCAGCTTGGAATCTCCAAGGGTCAGTTAATGACATTTATCCCCTAGCAAACCCTGGCTGGATTCCCAATGTCCTAGAACAGATGGAAAAGCTGGGCAACGATGATGTTAAATTTCTGGTGATACGGGGCAACATATTCTGTGTTAAATACTTTAAAAGGTAAACTGAGTCAAGACACTGTGGATGTGGTCGGAGCTACCAGGGTAAGTGAAACAAGGCCTTTTTTCCAACCTTTAAAATTTAAATTGGAGAACACTGGGTGACTCACCAGTTCCTGTATATGCCAAATTCCCCAATGCCATTATTGGACAGAGATCTATTGGAGAAATTGGAAGCAGAAATTAAGTTTTCCAAGGAGGGGAGAGTGAAAGTTATAATCCAGTGATGCCTTAAGAGGCCTCCTAGAAACAGAGACTAGACAGAAATACGGGAATAAAGGTAGGTATTTATTTGAAAGGCCTTCAAAGGTACCCCTGGGGAGTCAGAGGCTATTGCCAAGATGGACCCCAAGATGGACGACAGGTCACGAGTTCTTCACACTTTTATAAGTTTGGTTCATTTGCATATCAGGGTTAATTCTCCAATTAAAGCTTCAGTTAATGATGTAATTCCCCTCAGCTTGCCCCCCTTCAGAGGCTTTTGGTTTATACTTTTTGGGCCTAGGACAGTCTGAGTGTCCTTGGAGAGCAGGCCTGGAGAGGCATTATGTCTACCTAGCACAAGAGAGCAGAAGTTAACAGGCTACAAGAAACTTCAGAGTTACACACTAGGCAGTACAGGATTTGAAAAATATGAAAGTTAAAACCTAAGGCATCACCAGCATCTAAATTTATCGAAGCAGCTGCTATTCTCGTACAGGAATGCTATGGGAAAATTCCCAAAAAAGTTGAAGAGGCTGTCATTAAAATAGTGTGGTGTCGCGCTGACCACTGGCCGCCCGGAGGCCTGGCAGACGACTTGCTATGGTGTCCCAGTCAGGGGAACCACTCTGTGCAAGGCTGGTTGGAATCCGCTCTCTAGGGAGCCTTCTGCCCTCAGCTCTCAAGGGAGCAGGCTGCAGTCTAGGTGTTGCCTAGCAACCGACGGAGGCAAAGGAGGAGAGAAGGGCTCTTCGTTGCAACAGTGTCCGCTTTATTCCCGCAGGGGAAGAAGCAACAAGACGAGCCCCGAGAAAGGCTGGGGGGCAGTTTTCAAACTGGGGAGACTCAGGGGTGGATCCAAGGGAAGAAACCAATAGGGAATTGATGGGGAATGACAGAGAACCAATGGGAATAACAAGGGGAGGAACTTACATAGGCAAGCCAATGGGGTTTACAACAGAGATGAACTTCTAGAACATATTAACTAAGCAATGAGATACATGAATATGCAAAAGGAACTTAACCAACTGAGAACTGAGGAACGAAGACTAGCTAGAACAGTGGGAGGAGATGCCTCTAAGGGTGACACCCAGGGGAGGAACCCTCAGGCCTCGGTGCCGCCCTCAGAACCACTGTCATGAGTGGGGAAGTCAATCCACTGGATGCCTTTAGACCTGTCCAGGGCTGAGTTACCGCAACAGTGTGGGACAATGATTCTCCGGGGAGATCCAAAAGAGCTGAACCTGTGAGTATCACACTCAAAGCAGGGGCTACACCAGTAAGGCAGAGACAATACCCTCTGAAATTAGAAGCCCGTAAGGGATTAGTACCTGTGATTGAAAAGTTTCTCAAATTTGGGTTGTTAGTGGAATGTAAAATCCAGGTACAACACACCAATCTTGCCAGTAAAGAAAGGTGATGGTAAAACCTATAGATAAGTACAGGATTTGAGGGAGATTAACAAGATAACAGAGGACATACACCCAGTGGTAGTGAATCCCTACACACTCTTGACAACACTAACAAATGAATTAGGGTGGTTCACTGTTTTAGATCTCAAGGATGCCTTTTTCTGCATTCCTATGCACAAGAATAGCCAAGAACTCTTTGCTTTTTGAGTGGGAGAATCCTGAAACAAGGAGAAAGACCCAGGTCACCTGGACAGTTTTACCACAAGGATTCGAAAACAGCCCGACCATATTGGAAACCAGCTGGCAAAGGAGCTGGAGGAATGGAAGAAACAGGAACCAGGAGGAGCCATTCTCCAGTATGTTGATGACATCTTGATAGCAGCCAAGACGCGAGATGACTGCATCCAGCTCACTGTAAGTCTGTTGAACTTTTTAAGCCAAAGTAGATATCGAGTCTTAAAAGAGAAGGCACAGGTTGCCAGGGAAACAGTAGTTTACCTGGGCCTGGAAATTTTCCGTGGACATCGACAACTCAACAGAGAATGGAAGGAAGCCATCTGCCGACTTCCAGAGCCCCATACCATAAGGAAGATGCAGGCCTTCCTGGGAATGGTAAAGTTGGGTCGTTTATGGATATCAAACTATGGGCTACTAGTAAGACCTCTGTATGAGGTCCTTAAACCAGCCAAAAAGGGGACAATCATGTGGACAGAGAATGCTAGGGCTGCATTTAAACAGATGAAACATTCCTTGATGTCAGCCCCAGCTCTGGGGCTGCTGTACTTGACTAAACCTTTTGAATTCTTTACACATGAGTGACTGAATGTTGCTCTGGAGGTACTGGCACAGCATCTTGGAAACCAGCAAAGAGCTGTGGCCTATTTTTCAAAACAACTAGACAATGTAGCCCAGGGTTGGCCAGGATGCTTGAAAGCTGTGGCAGCAATGGTCCTTCTAATACAGGAGGCCCGTAAATACACCCTTGGGCAGCACATTGTCGTGTATGTACCCCATGCAGTGATAAATGTACTGGAGCAAAAAGGGGGACACTGGCTATCCCCTAGCAAAATGCTCAATATCAATCTGTGTTGTTAGAACAGAATGATGTTACTCTAAAGACAATTTCTGTGGTAAACCCTGTGATGTTTTTATCATCCACGTTACTTGACAGTGTGCCTGAACATAATTGTTTGCAGATGATAGAGGAAACTTATTCCGGCTGACCAGACCTGAAAGATGTTCCTTTGAGAGCCCAGACTAGGAATTGTACACTGATGGGAGCAGCTTCATGAAAAACAGTAGGAGGATGACCGGTTACGCCATAACCACCTCAGATAAAATCATTGAGGCAAAAGCCTTGCCTCCAGATGTATCATCACGGAAAGCTGAACTCATTGCACTAACGAGAGCTCTAGAACTGACTGAGGGGAAGGTGAACATATGGACTGATTCCAAATATGCCTTCAGTGTTGTTCGTGCCCACGGAGCTATTTGGAAGGAACGTGGCCTGCTGACTGCTCAAGGTAATGAGGTTAAGCATGCTGAACAGATTCTTGCAGAGCATTTATAAGCCTGTGGAAGTGGCTATCATGCATTGCAAGGGTCATCAAAAGGGAAAACAGCCCCTGAACTAGGAAATCATTTTGCTGATGAAACAGCAAGGGGATTGCAGAAAAAGGCATTTTTGCAGTGGTACCACAGAAATAAATAGATTTGTCAGAATTTACCCCAAAATACGATCAGAGGGATCACAAATTAATTAAGTTCCTTAAGGCTGAGATCAAAGAAGGTGGGTGGGCTGTTACCCCAGTAGGACAGGTTGTAGTTCCACCCCTGCTCCTCCAGGAAATAGCCAGCGAGAGCATGAAAGTACCCACTGGGGAACAGAAAATCTTTTAAAACATCTGGGAAGGCAGTGATAGGGAGAGGGATGACTGATATTGTACAATCTATAACAAGCAAGTGTGAAACCTGCTGTAAAAACAACCCTGACACAAGCAAGAGAGTTGTGTTAAGAGTGACAAAAACAGGAGATCTCCCGGGAGATTATGGCAAATAGATTTTGCTGAGATGCCACGCAAAGAGGGATGCAGGTATATACTGGTACTGGTTGACACGTTCAGTGGATGGCCTGAGGCGTTCCCCTGTCGCACCAACATAGCAAAAGAAGTAGTGAAAGCTTTGCTCAATCATATAATACCAAGATTTGGGGTTCCTTTGGGAATGTCATCAGATAGGGGACCACATTTTGTTGCGATGGTGGTTAGGGAAGTTAGCAGGATTTTGGGACTTACCTGGGACCTGCACACACCATACAGGCCCCAGGCAAGTGGTAAAGTTGAACGCATGAATGGGACCCTCAAAAACCCAGATTTGCAAGATTTGTCAAGAGACATCCATGACATGGGTTCAAGCCCTGCCTATAGCCCTGCTGAGAGTCTGCATACAGCCAAGGCGAAGGGACAACATAAGTCCCTGTGAAATATTATATGGCAGGCCATACCAGCTCCCACACATCCCAGGGGAAATTCATATGAGAGGTAAAAATGATTTGCAGAAGTATTTAATGGCTCTGAGTTCCACTTTGCAGAAGCTCCAGAGATTCGTCGTGTTACCAAACCAATAGGATTGGACACACCTGCTCATCTGTTCCAGCCTGGAGATTGAGTCTACATCAAGTGGTGGGACAGGGATCCCTTGCAAGCCAAGTGGAAGGGACCATTCCAAGTTTTGCTGACCACTCTTACTGTGGTCAAGGTTGCTGGCAAGGGACCGTGGATTCACTACTCCAGAGTGAAAAAATCTTCTGCTCCCGAGACCACCAAGAAGACAGAGACTGATACAAATCAGAAGGATGCAGTTTAAATTGTTTTTTACATGTTTGCTGTTTGCCCAACTGGTAACCATGGTTCAGGGTTCACCCCATGATTTGCATAGGACTGTAGTCCAAAATGTGTCCAACCAACAAAAAGGAAACTCAAGCTTTCCTAGGAGCCATAGGTTTTTGGAGGATGCACATTCCCGAGTACAGCCAGATTGTGAGTCCGCTCTACCTGGTTACCCGCAAGAAGAACAATTTCCATTGGGGCCCTGAACAGCAACAAGCCTTCACACAGATCAAGCAAGAAATCGCTCATGCAGTAGCCCTGGGCCCAGTCAGGACAGGACCCGAGGTGAAGAATGTGCTCTACTCTGCAGCCGGGAACAAGGGTCTGTCCTGGAGCCTTTGGCAGAAGGTGCCTGGTGAGACTCGGGGCCGACCACTGGGATTCTGGAGCCGAAGCTACAGAGGGTCCGAAGCCAACTATACTCCCACAGAGAAGGAAATCCTGGCCGCCTATGAAGGAGTCCAGTCTGCCTCAGAAGTAATGGGCACAGAAGCACAACTCCTCCTGGCACCCCGACTACCGGTGCTGGGGTGGATGTTCAAGGGAAAGGTCCCTTCCACGCATCACGCCACTGACGCTACTTGGAGCAAATGGATTGCCCTCATCACGCAGCGCGCCCGAATTGGGAACCCGAATCGCCCTGGGATCTTAGAAATAATTACGAATTGGCCAGAAGGTGAGACCTTTGGGTTATCTTCTGAAGAAGAAGAGGAGCAAGTGACACGTGCCGAAGAAGCCCCACCATATAATGAGCTACCGGAGAATGAAAGACAATACGCCCTCTTCACTGATGGTTCCTGCCGAATTGTAGGTGCTAGCCGGAAATGGAAAGCTGCTGTATGGAGCCCCACACGACAAGTTGCACAAGCTACCGAAGGAGAAGGTGGATCGAGCCAACTTGCCGAACTCAAAGCTGTCCAATTAGCTCTGGACATAGCTGAAAGAGAGGAGTGGCCAAAGCTCTACCTCTACACTGATTCGTGGATGGTAGCCAATGCTCTGTGGGGTTGGCTGGAAAGGTGGAAGAAGGCCAATTGGCAGCGTAGAGGAAAACCAATCTGGGCTGCTGATGAGTGGAAAGACATTGCCGCTCGGGTAGAGAAGCTATCCGTGAGAGTCCGCCACGTAGATGCTCACGTCCCCAAGAGCCGGGCTAATGAAGAACATCATAACAACAAACAGGTAGATCAGGCCGCGAAAATAGAGGTGTCACAGATAGACTTGGACTGGCAACACAAAGGAGAGTTGTTCTTAGCTCGATGGGCCCATGATGCCTCAGGCCATCAGGGCAGAGATGCCACCTATAAGTGGGCACGAGACCGAGGGGTGGATCTAACCATGGACAGTATCTCCCAGGTGATCCATGACTGTGAGACGTGCGCTGCGATCAAGCAAGCCAAGCGAGTGAAACCCCTATGGTATGGTGGGCGATGGTCCAAATACAAGTATGGGGAGGCCTGGCAGATTGATTACATCACACTGCCTCAAACACGCCAAGGCAAGCGCTATGTGCTCACAATGGTAGAAGCCACCACTGGATGGCTGGAGACCTACCCTGTGCCTCATGCTACTGCCCGAAACACCATCCTGGGCCTTGAAAAGCAAGTCCTGTGGAGGCATGGTACCCCCGAGAGAATTGAATCTGACAACGGGACTCATTTCAAGAACAGCCTCATAAACACCTGGGCTAGAGAACATGGCATTGAATGGGTGTACCATATCCCTTACCATGCACCAGCAGCTGGGAAGGTTGAGCGGTGTAATGGATTGCTGAAAACCACCTTGAAGGCATTGGGCGGGGGGACGTTCAAAAACTGGGAGATGCATTTAGCAAAAGCCACCTGGTTAGTGAACACCCGAGGCTCCACCAACCGAGCAGGCCCTGCCCAATCTGAACCCCTACAAACAACAGATGGGGATAAGGTTCCAGTGGTACACCTGAGAGGTATGCTTGGAAAAACTGTTTGGGTTAATTCTGCCTCGAGCAAAGACAAACCCATCCGTGGGGTTGTCTTTGCTCAGGGACCAGGTTGCACCTGGTGGGTGATGCAAAAGGATGGAGAGACCCAATGCATACCTCAAGGGGACCTTGTTTTAGGGTGAACTACCCATGGCACTGTACTTGTATCAGTATCTGCATGTATATATATGTATATAGTCAGGGTGATGCATGTGTGTATATGGTTAAAAGGGTTAAGTTTGATGTAACATGTTAGTATGGGAAAAATTCGGGGTGGATAATGTTGGGGGTTTGATGAGTTCTCCTGTTTTTTTTTTTTTTTCTCTTAAAGAATTTTCCCCATATCTGTTTTCCAAGGGGACGAATCACTGGGTGCTTAAGAAGAACAAAAGGGCCAGCCACAGAGGGCGGGGGTACGAACTAGCTACTTGTTTTTCACCTGGGGGGTGGGGGAGCAGGGTTTGCTGGTACCCGCAGAGTGAGGAAGGTGTGGGTCAGAGCTGGAGGTTTCTTCTTTTCGGCGGTTTTTTTTTCCTTCCACCTGAGAAACCCGGATTCCGAAGCCCACCTTTTCCCTGCCCTGCTGCGAGCCGGGCCGCAGCCGCTTTGCTCCTGCTGCCTCTTGGACCCCTTCGCTACACTGTAGCCCGCACACCCTCGCCAGCTGAGACCTCCCGGCGCTCCCACTGCAGCCCCGCAGTTTGCTACATCTCGTCTGCCACCCGGGATCTGAGCTCGTCTCTGCTGCTCCAGCCTGCTGCTCCCGAGGGTCCGGCCGGACACCGGGATCAGCCACCCAGAGGGTTTGTGAAGCTTTTCGTCCATCCTTTCCCGGGACCCTGAGCCGCTCCTGCCAGCTGTGACTGGTACTGCACCGAAGGGGGGGGAGGGGTGCCCGACAGCCGAGAGGGGCTGGCACTGGGTTTGTGGTTGTGTTTGCTGTTACTGCCATAGTTATTGTTGTTTGTTTGCCTTGTCATACATATATATATATTAGTAAAGAACTGTTATTCCTACCCCTCATATCTTTGCCTGAAAGCCCCTTAATTTCAAAATTATAATAATTCGGAGGGAAGGGGTTGCATTTTCCATTTCAGGGGAGGCTCCTGCCTTCCTTGACAGACACCTGTCTTTCAAACCAGGACAAGTGGGAAGGATGCCCGTGGTGTTCAGAGTCCCAGATTATATCCAAGACGGAACGCTTGGTTCCTCCCTCTGGGCGGAGCATCTCACAATGGAATGATGAGTCATGAGGCCAGGTGTTGATGGGCTCATTAACAGAAGATAGTCCGGAGGGAGTTATCTCTGAGTCATGCGGCAGGGCATTGATGGGCCATTAGCAGAAAGATAGTTCAGAGGGAGGGGGGGCCAGGAAACACTGCCCTACCTGGTTTCAACAGCTCATGAGGATGGTAATAGAATACACTGCAACCCAGGACAGCCAGCAGTCTAATTCACTCGGATGATCGCAGACTTCATCAAATCTAACTGTTGGGGTAGGTGAAACACTAATTTTGGTTGCTTTCTTATGAGTAGTTCCGTTAATCATTCGACACCCTACTCTAATTTCTTCTCCTACGGCCCCTTGAAGCTGCCAGGTGTTTTTGGTCTCTCCCATTCTTGCTTTGCATAAACTTGATTTCCATGCATGACCACCGTTGCTAAATTTAAATCTTTTAAGTCAGAGTACTTTCCCATGAGTCCAGTAAACCTAATAAAAGCTTGAGACCAGATGTCTTGTCCATTTGTAACCCTGCAGCCCAGAATTATAAACACAATTACAACAAAAATGATTCTTCCCCCCCTTGAACTCATTTTACCCGAGTAAGTTTTAACTAGTTCATCATCGCCAGGGTTTACTCTCCAAGGGGCCTCTGGTGCTTTCTTCACTCAAGTATGGTGGATCCAAGCGTTCTGCTCCTTAATTCTGATTGCCGTAAAGGTGGTGAGAAGCACCTGAAATGGTTCTTCCCATTGTGGGTCCAAAGCCTTTTCTGCAAAAGACTTTACATATACATAATCGCCAGGCTGTATATCATGTATAGGACCATCCAAACCTGGACTTCAGGTCCCAGCCACATGCTTTTCAATTTTTCTAAGCTGCTTGCTCAAAGCCACCATATAGGTGGTCAGCGTTTCTTCCCCAATTTGGATAGATGTTCCTTTTTGTACTCCATATGGTCTGCCATAAAGCATTTCAAAGGGACTTAATTTCTCTTTAGCTCTGGGTTTAGTCCGAATTCATAGCAATGCAAGTGGAAGAGATTGGGGCCAGGGCAAATTGGCTTCCTGCCCTAGTCTCACAATCTGTTGTTTGATCAAATGATTCATTTTCTCTACCTGGCCGCTTGATTGTGGGTGGTACAGAGTATGGAGCTCCCAATCTATGCCCAAATAATGGCTAATTTGCTGCACCACCTTTGAAATGAAGTGTGGCCCTCTGTCTGAGGATATTGTGGCTGGGACTCCAAAGCGTGGTATTGTTTCTTGTAGCAGTACTTTGGTTACTTCCCGGGCTTTGGCAGTTCTGGTGGGGAAAGCCTCTGGCCATCCTGAAAAAGTGTCTGTTAATACCAACAAATATCGATACCCCCCTTTTCTTGGGAGTTCAATAAAATCGATTTGCCACTGCTGCCCAGGCCCATGGCTTTTTCCGATTTGCCTGAGTTTTGGCTTGGGGGTGTTCTTGGGTTTAGTCTGGAGGCAAAAATCACACTGCTGGGTTACCTGTATAATGGTAGCTTGTAAGTTTCTGGCAATAATCCTTTCTATTAAATGATTATATAGGGCATCTACTCCCCAATGGGTTTTTTGATGTTCTTCTTTTATTACTGACCATAACAAAAGAGAGGGAATAACTAGCTTTCCCTCCTCCGTAACAGCCCACCCCTCTTGATTGTATGTTCCTTTCTGGCTTCTAATTAACTTTCTGTCTTTTTTGTTATATATAGGCTTACCTTCTGGGGAGATCTGCCCATCTGAAATCAGGGCTCCCTCAGTTGCTACCTCACCTTTCGCAGCTTCTTTTGCCTCTCGGTCTGCCAGCTCATTTCCTTCTTCCAATTCTGAGCTCACCTTTTGATGTGCCTTAATGTGCATGATTGCTACCTTCTCAGGTAGCTGGACTGCTTCCAATAGTTGCATTATTTCTTGTGCATGTTTGATGTTTTTTCCTTGTGAATTTAACAGTCCTCTTTCTTTCCAAATGGCTCCATGTGCATGTACAACTCCAAATGCATACCTCAAGTCTGTGTAGATGTTTATTCTCTTTCCTTTTGCCATTTCCAAGGCTCGAGTTAAGGCAATTATCTCAGCTTTCTGTGCAGAGGTGTTTGTTGGCAACAGTCCACATTCTATTACCTCCCAGCAGGTAGTAACTGCATTCCCAGCATGCCGCTTTCCACTGATGACATAACTGGTGTCATCAGTGAACCAGGTCTCTGCGTCGTGCAAAGGGGTGTCCTTCAGATCTGGACAGCTGGAGTAGGTGGCGTCAATAGTCTCCAGGCAATCGTGGTGTACTGGTTCCCCTTGGTTTCCACTGAGAAAAGAGGCTGGGTTGACAATATTAGTTACCACTATTTCTACATCATCCTGTTCTATGATGGCTTGATATTTCAAAAACCTTTGTGGGGAGAGCCAATTCCCGCCTTTCACTTCCAGCACCGCGGACACCGTGTGGGACACCAGCACAGTAATTTTCTGGCCTAAAGTGAACTTGCATGCTTCTTGAATATTTAGCACGACTGCTGCAACAGCTCTGAGGCACCCAGGCCATCCTTTAGCTGCTGCATCCAGTTGCTTAGAGAAATAGGCCACTGCCCGTTGGAACGGGCCCAAGTTCTGCACCAGTATCCCCAAAGCAATCCCCTGCTTTTCATGAGAGAACAAAAAGAATGGTTTACTCACATCCGAAAGTCCTAGAGCTGGAGCTGACATGAGACCGTTCTTTCGCTGATTAAATGCCCGAGTGGCTTCTTTCGTCCACTGGAGATTTCTGCTTTCTTTTGTAATGGGCTCGTATAAAGGTTTCACGAGCAGGCCGTAATTGTAGATCCATAATCTACACCATCCTGTCATCCCCAGAAAAGTCCGTAACTCTTTCACTGTCTGGGGCCTAGGGGTTTGGCATATCGCTTCTTTGCAATCTTGTCCCAAAGTTCGCTGTCCAGCGCTGACTTCATAGCCCAGGTAGATCACTTTCTGTTTCACCATCTGAGCCTTTTTCTTAGATACCCTGTACCCTTGGAGCCCCAAAAAATTTAAGAGGCTTACCGTCCAAGCTATGCAGGCTTCCTCCATCTGGGTAGCTATTAGGATGATGCCTTAGGTTTTAACTTTTATATTTTTTAAACTCTGTACTGCTTAGTGTGCAACTTTGAAGCTTCTTGTAGCCTGTTACTTTCTGCTCTCTCATGCTAGTTAGACATAACAAAGCCTCTCCGGACTGCTCTTCAAGGACACCTGGACCATCCTGAGCCCAAGGGGTGTAAACCAAGGAGTCTCTGAAGGGGGGGGGTAGGTAAGGGGAATTACATCATTTAACTGGGGCTTTAATTGGAGAATTGACCCTGATATGCAAATGAACCAAACCTATAAAAGTGTGGAAAACTCGTGACCTGTCGTCCATCTTGGGGTCCATCTTGGCAATAGCCTCTGGCTCCCCAGGGTGTACCTTGAAGGCCCTTCAAATAAATACCTACTTTTGTTCCTTTACTCTGTCTAGTCTCTGTGTCTAAGAGGCCTGATAAGGCATCAGTTCTTTGGCGACCACGAAGGGACAACGAGGCTTCCGAAAATCCTCTGGGACTCAGAAAGATCCAGCTCAGCTCCCCCCCCCTTGCCGGCACCCGGGGGGGCAGTTGCTACAGTCCAAGAGGCAGAGGAGCCCCAAGAGCCCAGAACACCCTCCAGACCCAGCACAAAAGCACGTGAGTAACTAAAGGTAGTATTCTGTTAGCACCGGAGTTAAGTATTAAGCGATCTCTTAGTTTGTTTAAGGACTTGCAAGGGTCCCGAGGGGGGGTTTCATTTGGTGTTTCCCCCTTTTGTTAGTTTGTCAGCTCGTGAGAGCTTGACAGGGAACTCGTGTGCGAGTTCCAGAGAATTTAATTTTCCCTCTGTTGGTTTGTTGCTAAGTTGTGTCTAGCCAACACCCTTTGGCATCCAGCCAAGTGGCGCAGTGGGTGAGCGGCCGCAGTTTAAATCCTCGGGGTTACGGGTTCAAATCCTCCTTTTTTTCTAGTCTTCTCTTTGTGCTTTATTGAGTGTTTTAGATCGCTTTGCTTTATTTCTGTGAACTTCTCTGTTTATAAGCATAAAACCATGGGCGGTAATATTTCTCGTATGAAGAAAGAAATACCACAGGACTCGCCTTTAAGTTTAGTATTAGATAACTGGAGATTACTGGCAAATAAACTTTGCTGAGTTACCACGCAAAGAAAGATACAGGTACATTCTGGTGTTAGTTAACACGTTCAGTGGATGGCCTGAAGCTTACCCCTGTCGCACTAACACAGCCAAAAAAGTAGTGAAAGTTTTGCTTAATCATATAATACCAAGGTTTAGGGTTCCCTTAGGTATGTCCTCGGACAGAGAACCACATTTTGTTGCAAATGTGATTCAAGAAGTTAGCCGGATTTTAAAAATTGCTTGGGATCTGCACACACCTTACAGACCCCAAGCAAGCGGTAAAGTAAAAAGCATGAATGAGACCCTTAAGGCACAAATTAGCAAAATTTGTCAAGAGACATCCATGACGTGGGTTCAGGCCTTGCCTATAGCTTTACTGAAGATCCGCATACAACCAAAGCGAAAAGATAACATCAGTCCCTATAAAATATTGTATAGCAGGCCATATCAAATCCCACATGTTCCAGGTGAAATTCACATGAAAAAAAAACTTGATTTACAGAAATATCTAATGGCTTTAAGTTCTACTTTGCAGAAGCTCCAGAATTACATCGTGTTATCCAGACCCATAAGACTGGACACCCCTGCACATCCCTTCCAGCCTAGAAACTAAGTCTACGTTAAGTGGTGAGACAGTAATCCTCTACAAGCTAAGTAAAGAGAACCATTCCAGATTTTGCTGACCACCCTCACCGCAGTCAAAGTCGCTGGCAAAAGACCCTGAATTCACTACTCCAGAGTTAAGAAAGCTTCTGCTCCTGAAACAGCTGAAAAAACAAAGACTGATACAAACGAAGCTGATGTAGTTTAAATTATTTTTTCTCCTGTGTTTATTATCTACACAGTTAGTAACCCTGACTTAAGTTTAGAACCAAAACTTGCATATGATTCTAGTTCAAAGTGTATCCAAAGACATTCATTTAAATACAAAGTTAACAATTGACATGTAAACTGAAGTAGAAAGACCAACAAAATTTATTTACGATTTAAAAACTTAAATCTTACATTAGATAGCATTCAAAGCTGATTGTCTTTTCCACACCCTTGTTTCATGGTTACCAAACTGACCCTAAATTAAAGATTGTTTATAATGATTGTAATTATAATTTTTGTTTATAGATATATACTGCTAATAGATATATATTATTAGTAAATATTTAAAATATTTAAAATAGAGTCTCGACAAGGTAGAGGCCTTGTCAAGCCTCTAAAAGGGGGAAATGATGCCTTAGGTTTTAACTTTTATATTTTTTAAACTCTGTACTGCTTAGTGTGCAACTTTGAAGCTTCTTGTAGCCTGTTACTTTCTGCTCTCTCATGCTAGTTAGACATAACAAAGCCTCTCCGGACTGCTCTTCAAGGACACCTGAACTATCCTGAGCCCAAGGGGTGTAAACCAAAGAGTCTCTGAAGGGGGGGGGTAGCTAAGGGGAATTACATCATTTAACTGGAGCTTTCATTGGAGAATTGACCCTGATATGCAAATGAACCAAACCTATAAAAGTGTGGAAAACTCGTGACCTGTCGTCCATCTTGGGGTCCATCTTGGCAATAGCCTCTGGCTCCCCCGGGTGTACCTTGAAGGCCCTTCAAATAAATACCTACTTTTGTTCCTTTACTCTGTCTAGTCTCTGTGTCGAAGAGGCCTGATAAGGCATCAAGGAGATCGTCCACATATTGTAAGAGCTTCCCTTCTTCTGGCGGGGCTTCCCAAGACTCTAAGTCTTTCGCAAGTTGTTCTCTGAATAGGGTGGGACTGTTTTTAAATCCTTGAGGCAACACCGTCCATGCGAGCTGAGTTTTGCACCCACTCTTAGGGCTTTCCCATTCAAATGCAAAAATTTTCTTACTGGCTTCATGGAGAGGGAGGCAAAAGAAGGCATCTATCAAATCTAAAACAGTTAACCAAGTTAGTTTGGGTATTAAACATGTTAGCAGAGTATAGGGGTTTGCCACCAAGGAATAAAGAGCCTCAGTTATTTTGTTAATTGCTCGTAAATCTTGTACCACTTGGTATGTCCTATCAGGCTTGCGGACTGGTAAAATAGGGGTGTTAAAGTCAGACTGGCCCTCTTTTATTAATCTTAGTTGCAAAAAAATTTCAATGACCGGGCTAATTCTTTCTCTGTCTTCTTTCTTAATGGGATATTGTTTAATCCTGACTGGTTGTTTTCCCTCCTTAAGCTTAATCTGTATTGGGGGTGCATTTTTGGCCCTTCCAGGTACATTTGTAGCCCACACCCCAGGAAATACTTGGTTTATGATTTCTTCCTTCATCTCTTCTTTAGCCTCTGAGGTAGTTAATATTAGACTTAAAATGTCTACTTATTGGTGATCATTTACTTCTAGAGTAATTTCCTCATTTCTAAACGTGATGGTTGCTTGTAGCTGTTCTAGCAAATCTCTACCCAAAAGTGCTTTTGGGGAGTTTGGCATATATAAAAACTTGTGAATGCCCCATTGTTTTCTTAATTTATACTTCAAGGGTTTGCAAAAGTATGCCTTTTCAGATTGGCCAGTTGCTCCTTTTACCATAATATAATCATCTCCCACTGGCATCAGAGCCTGATTTAAAACCGATTATGTCACCCCCGTATCAATCAAGAATTCCACTTCTTTTTCCTTTTTCCTTAGCCTCATTATAACCAGTGGATCCGCTAGGGTAGATTCCTCTGGTCCTCTTCAGTCTTTTTTTACATGGGCAACCACTCCCACTCTTTCCTGGTTTCTTTTCCCTTGCTGGTTATTTCATTTTCTCTCTGGACATTCATTTTTCCAATGTCCGATCTTCCTGCAAATTGCACATTGGTTTTTATCTAATCGAGGTGGGCCCTGTCTGGGTGGTCCCTGATTGGACGGGCCTGGCTCCTGTCTCTCTCCCCTTTCTTTTACCACTGCTACTAGTTTTCTCATTCTCTGTATCCTTCTTCATGGTTACTAAACACCCTCCATGCCTCTTCTGCTAAAGTCTCCCAAGTTCTTCTCCTCTGGTCCCCGAAGCTTTTGAAGTTTGCGTCTAATACCTTCTGTAGATTGGCCTAAAAATAGGGATACTAGTTGCTGCACCCCTACCTCAGACCCAGGATCCAGTGGTGTGTTACAGCGCATCGAGTCCCTCAAACGTTCCAGGAACTCAGATGATGATTCGGAAGGACCCTGTTTAACTGCATATAAAGGTGACCAATTTATAGTCTTGGGGATGGCTCTTTCCATTCTCTTTGCAACCCACTCTTGATATACTTTTAATTTTTCCAGTTCTGCTGACTGACTGGGTTCCCAATGCAGATCTTGAGGTGGGAAATATTCTTTTACATCTTTCTGTTGTGTTTTATAAAAGTCGTTTGCCAAGTCTGCTGCTGTTTTTAAAATCAGTTGTTTCTCTGTTTCAGTTACCACATCTAACAACAGTTGCATATCATTCCAATCTGGATTGTGTTGTTTTATTATAAATCGCAAACATTTAGCGGTACTTACTGGATCACTTTGGTAATTTTTAGCACCTTTTTCCCATGCCTCTAAGTCAATAGTAGAAACGGGTACTTTAATTATCATTCTCTCTGCTGTTGCTGCCTCCTGCAAGGGTGCTTGTAGCACACATGTTCTGGTGCGGGATGAGACAGGACTGCTTGGGGGAGAGGGAGTAGGAGGTGGTGTTCTTTCTGAATCTGCATCTTTTTCTCGTTTCTTAAGGGGAGGCCTAAGTCTTCAGTTATCTCTTGTTCTTGTACTATCCCTCAATAGACTTTGTCTGATCTGGTACACCTTTGGCCTGTGCTGCACGCCAAACAACACCACTTCATTTATCCTTGACTCTGCTTATTTTCCTTTTCAATTACCAATACTAAAGGATCACTGGGGGGTCGAATCCCACAATCTCTCTGACACTCCGAGTGGTTTCTAAGGGAGAAAAACATGTCGGCGTAGGCCACTTCTTCCCATTTACCCTCTTGTTGGAGTGAAAGCTTCTCTGGACCCAGGCCCAGAGGGAAGCCAAAACACAGGAGTTGAATTGAAGCCTTTGGACAAGCTGAGATACATGAAGTCATACCAAAATGAAAGAGAAATATAGATTCTTTAACTTCTAGTAGAAATACATGCTAAGTGCCTTAAACATTAAAAAGCTGCAGCAGAGACCTTGAGCATAGTTCCTTTTGCTGTAGCAGTGTTATTCTTTCATAGAGTTCTTTATTTTAGACAAAATATGGATAGAACTATATTGTTCACATTTTTTAGATATATTATTTTAGACAAAATATAGATAGAATGAAATTGTTCACATTTTTTAGATATAATGTTCACATAAACAATAGGAGCTGATAGAAACTGTATACGCAAATCTGTGTATTACCTATGTAATGCTTACGATTGTTAGAATTGGACCAGGATAGGTTAAGAAAAGAAAAACTAGAATCATGTGTTAATTTCATTGGTTAATTAACAAAAATAATCCACACTTCTGTAAGAGTTAGTTAGTAGTTAGTTAGTTAGAAGAAATTAGAAGAAGAAACTGTTTGCTGCCTGCTGTTTTGCTGCTGCTGCTGTTGCTGTTTGGCTTTACAATGTAACCCCCTTTGAACTCTGCCTTCAAGAAGCTATGAGACTATGAAATAAAGAACTTAGCAGAACAGCAGCCTCCTCTGCTCTCTTTTGCTCTGGTCCATGAAGGAAGGGCTTCCCATCAAAAGCACAACACCCTCTCGCCTCAAAAATAACATCAACTACAATATGGTATCATAATCTAGGGTCCCATTAGGGGGCCACTTCACTCCATAGTCTAGTTTGTACAATGGCCACCACTGGTTACAGTATTTCACAAGAGTTCTTTGGTTTTCTGTACCCCCACTCCCTGCTATCTCTTTCCAATGTGCTAGGACACAGCCCAACGGGCTGGCCTTAGGGATCTCCTTACTCTGGTTGGTTCCCATATTCTATTTTTAAAGCTCTTTTCCTATCTTTCTAAACTCTTTCGAAGCAGACTCTCAAGCGTCTTCCCACACCCTTGCCCCTTCAGGAAGAGGGTTTCCACACACAAGTCTCACAATATTGGGCTCAAATCTAATCAGCCCGTTATGCCCGCATTTGCAATCAAGACATATGCCTTGTTGCCTGGTTGAACAACGATACCACCGTCTCTAGCAAAGATTACACTTTAGTAATACTCACTCAGGGTGCCAATTTCAAATAGAGTCTATAGTTCTAGTACACCTACAAACAAGGCAGGGGAGTCCAAATGCGCGGGCTTGGTCATGAAACGAGAGGTTTTCCACTGCCAGTTGTTTCCAATCTAAAGCCACTATGTGGCCTGCTGATGTCCTATACCCTCCTTCTAAGCGAACTATCTCGTGTCTCTTATCTATCCACCAGGTACCTTCGTTAATAAACTCCCAGTCTTCAAGGCCAAACCACTGGGGAAGGGGAGTCCCCTTAATTTCCCGTCTAGCAACTACTGGAGTTTAAACCCTACGCGTGGCCAGGTATTGATAACAAGACAAAATTTATTTTCTCCTCCTTGTTTTATCTCGCTTCCACCCAAACTTCTTTTCACACTTCTTCACAGTTTTTTCCCAGTCTCTCGAGTGTACTGACCAAATCTCAGGGACTAAATTACTCTTCCCACACACAAATTTAACAATACTAAGCCCCAGGGTAATACCGCCTTCTAAACACTCCTTGCTTTGTAAAAGAGTCGAAGAACAGTACCACTGAGTTGTACAAATGATACACTGCCCTAAAATCCACACAGGATGCCATGAATCTGAAACTGTAATGTTTCCACAAACAAAGCAAGGAATTCCCCTTGTAAAACGTGAAGTTTAAAAGGGTCCCGTGCTATGCTTCTTTTATATAACTACCGAGGAACGCTTTCTCTCTTAGGGGCTTGATACATTAATTACAAAACTTTGCTTGTGCTGCCTTAACTCTGTACCAAACACAACGGGCTGGCACGTAGCCAAAGGCAACCCCAGCAAAGTTACTTTTAGCACTAAACACTACACAAAACAAACACTAACCACCACATTTGCACGAACTAGCAATACTTTCAAACAACACACAACATACACAAAATATTCCTATTACAATACAATAACCAACAAGTTCCCACACACACCAACAAACCAAAACTAATCACACATAACCATAACCAAATGCTCATTCTAACCTATTATTCATCAACAAAGCCTCATTCATACCCATACAACAACAACAAAACCCTTGGGTCCGCCCGATCCACCCCAGATCGTTTCTATCGGTGAACCCCCTTTGCTGGCTCCACAGCACTTCGGATTCGCCCAATCCACCTCAGGATCGCTCACGGCCGCCTTATCGGTCGTTGAATTCCGCTGCCTTCAGTCTGCAGACTCCCTCTTCCCTTACAGGGGTAAGCCGTGAGCCAGACGTCTCTGCGCGTCTTATCAGCCCCCTTTTGTATTTCCCCAGACAAAAGAACAACTTACAGGCCCCTAAACTTTTCACATACCGTTTGGCCGCAGTCCCAGTAGGTCGTTGTCTGCCCCCGCAGTGAGTGAGCTGAGAAGCAGAGCTCCACCAGGAAAATCTCCCGGGCCGCGGCTAGGACGTCCGCCCCCTCAGCCGATCCTGCACCCGGGCAGACAAACTCCTGGCTGGCTCGCCAATAATGATACACAGAAAAGACTCTACAACTTGAAAGTTGTAAAGTAGGTATGTTTATTGCAGTGCCGGACTCGGGGGGTAGCCCCCAAAAACCATGCGCTCAGACTGCGGTACTCAGCTTGAAATACATCAGGTTACAAATTGCATATACATCAGGTTACACAATACGCCTATACACATTCATCGTCTGTCTCCGCTTTGTATTATAATTAGCTCAGCATCCTATTACACCTGCGCAGTGCCACCTGGTGGTTGTGGGCTGGGGTCTCTGGGATGAAGTAAGCAGTCTTCCTCAGATTTGAACTCTTTACCTTGCTTCTTTGCGCACGCTCTTTGAGGTCCTGGTCCAAGTCCAAACCCCAAAGCTGGTTCGGGCCAGTTCCAAGGTCCGAAATCAGGACCTTTGGTCATGGTTTCTTCCTCTTATCAATGGTCTGGCATCCTATCCTTATCTTCCCATACATCCTTCCCCTTTGCCTGGCCAGTATAGTAAATGTTCAGCAAGCAGTACATTGTTTAGCAAGCACCTGCAAAGTTTTGCAGTACTAACAGTACCCACAGCAATTAACTCCTAAAATCTAAGCCCTTTATATCATTCGTCCAAAAAGGAGACAGAGGAGTCCTGTTACTTTGTTCGAATAAAGGGAGAGGCCATGGGGCATTTCCCCTGGGGTGTCTCAAATTTTTGGAGGGCGCAGCCTCCTATTTATCCTAATTTCTCGATCGCATTTCCCTCTCTCTTTCCCCATTGGCTGAGGTACTTGAGAGGTACAGACTTCCCAAAACGCCTAATACCTAAGACTCCCTTCTCATGTATAACCCCCCTTTATTTTAATTCTTACGGAATTTATGGTCCTTCCCATTGTTTCTTTCATCTCTCAATATCCAATTTCATTTATCAGCAGACCTAGAGTTTGTTTGTAAAGACAAATCTCTTTCTTTCCACTCATCAATCAGTGGAATCCTTCCCATTGTTTCTTTTATCTCTCAGTACTAATTTTATCAATCAGCAGGCCCACAGCTTATTTGTAAAGTCCCTCATTCCTTTCACTAACCAGGTGGCCTCTGCTAAATGCAGCTCCCAATTTTTGAAAGTCCCCCCACTCAGTGCCTTCAAGGTGGTTTCAAGCAGTCCGTTGCACTGCTCAACTTTCTCAGCAGCTGGTGCATGATAAGGAATATGGTACACCCATTCAATACCATGTTCTCTAGCGCAGTTGTTTATAAGGCTATTCTTGAAATGAGTCCCGTTGTCAGACTCAATTCGCTCAGGGGCACCATGCCTCCAAAGGACTTGCTTTTCAAGACCTAAGATGGTGTTACGGGCAGTAGCGTGAGGCACCGGGTAGGTCTCCAACCATCCAGTGGTGGCTTCTACCATTGTCAGCATGTATTGCTTGCCTTGGCATGTTTGAGGCAGTGTGATGCAATCAATCTGCCAGGCTTCCCCATACTTATATTTGGACCACCACCCAGCATGCCACAAGGTCTTCACCCGCTTGGCCTGCTTAATCACAGCACACGTCTCACAATCCCAGAAAACCTGGGAGATTTTGTCCATGGTTAAATCCACCCCTCAGTCTCCTGCCCACTTTTAGGTGGCATCTCTGCCCTGATGGCCTGAGGCATCATGGGCCCACTGAGCTAGGAACAACTCTCCCTTCTTTTGTCAATCCAAATCTATGACACCTCTATTTTTGCAGCCTGATCTACCTGTTCGTTGTTTTGGTGCTCCTCATTAGCCTGACTCTTGGGCACATGGGCATCCACATGACGGACTTTCACAGGTAGCTTTTCTACCTGAGTGGCAATGTCTTGCCATTCTTCAGCAGCCCAGACTGGTCTTCCTCTACGCTGCCAGTTGGCCTTTTTCCACCTTTCCAGCCACCCCCACAGAGCATTGGCTACCATCCATGAATCAGTGTAGAGGTAGAGCTTTGGCCACTTCTCTCACCAATGTCCAGGGCCAGCTGAATGGCTTTGAGTTCAGCAAGTTGGCTTGATCCACCTTCTCCTTCAGTAGCTTTTGTGACCTGTCATGTGGGGCTCCATACAGCTGCTTTCCACTTTTGATTTGTCCCTACGATGCGACAGGAACTGTTATGATCTGATTTAAACCCAGAAGAGCAAAGAAAACTAGGTCTCTGTGTATAAAACGGAAAGAACTTTGAAGGTTCAAAATATACCCAAGAAACATCATTAAAACCAAACGAGGTTAGATGTTGGTGCCGAAAAGTTGATGTATTTTATTTAATTTAAAGAGGCAAAGAGAAGGAAAGAAGGAAAGAAGGAAGGAAAGAAGGTAGGAAAGAAGGAGAAAGAGTGACTGGCGGGGGGGACAGGGAGAGACTGACAGGGGTTAGGTGGAAGCATGTCACCCTTCTGAGGGTCCCAAGGATGGAGGGCCATCTGGTCTTCTTGGTGGTGAGGGTCCCCTGTCACCGCCGCCACGCCACGCTGAAGAGTATAGAATACAGTGGATTAATATACGCTTTGGGCAGGTGGGAATGCCCATGTGTCTCCCTTGCAGGGGGCCAGTTTGACACTGTCCCTTGCAACACTGAGGGTCTGTTGCATCATCTCTGGTGTTCTGGTGCAAGGTCTGGGGACCCCCTGTGGGGGGCCTTTGACGGGCCATGACACCCCTCTCCTGTCCTTCACATGGATGAGGCTTTTCCCTAGGTGAAGGGGCCCCTCAGCTGGGCTTCTCTGCACAGTGGAGGATGGGCGGTCACTGTGCCTCTGACCAGAGGTTTTTCCAACACACACCCAAAGCCTCTTTTCCTCCACCCTTTGGTTCGAGGGTCTGTGTGAGCCTGGTAGCTGATAGCCCTGGGGCTGTGGTCTCCACCCTGAAGGTGTTAAGCTTGTGCTTTGTGAATGTCCCCAGCCCTGAGTTGTTACTTTATCTTATCTTCAACAGCAATCAGTGTAGGGCCTCACTCTGAAGGCCTATTCAGGGTGTGGTGGTATTCTCTGCAGCTTTTGTAATACAGTTTTGCTATAATAGCCAAAAGTCTTTCATGAAAATGTTTAAGTCATAAACTATAATATTTCAGTCTCTGACAGGAACTGTCAGTGAAAAGAGCATAGCATGTGTCTTCTGCTGGCAGTTGGTTGTATGGTGGAGCCTCCTCAGCACAGGTCACCTGTTCTTGCCCCTCTTCATCAGTCAGAGCAAAATTTTCACCTTCAGGCCAATTTGTAATTATTTCCAAGATCCCAGGGCAATTCAGTTTTCTGATACGGGAGCGCTGTGTGGTGAGAGCAATCCATGTGCTCCATGTGGCATTGGTGGTGTGGTGGGTAGAGGGAACCTTTGCTTTGAACATCCACCCCAGCACCGCTAGTCTGGGTGCCAGGAGGAGTTGTGCTTCAGTGCCTATTAACCTCTGAGGCGGCCTGGACTCCTTCATAGGCTGCCAGGATTTCCTTCTCTGTTGGGGTCTAGTTGGCTTTGGACCCTCTGTACCTTCGGCTCCAGAATCCCAGTGGTCAACCCCGAGTCTCACCAGGCGCTTTCTGCCAAAGGCTCCAGGACAGACCATGGCTCCCAGCTGGGGAGTAGAGCACATTCTTCACTTCTGGTCCTGTTGATACGCGGAAAGGACTCTATGTTGGAACCCTGAATTCTGAGAATTTCATTCTTTCTACTCTGATAAGCAATGATCCTCAAAGGTACACTCCATTTGATCTTAGGCCTTGGGAAAAACTTCCTAGACTGTGTGATCCTGCTGAGATTGTTGCTGTGTAATTAAAAGTTATATCACTGGGTGAAATATGTAGAGATATTGAACTTAGGTTTAGGGATATGTAACAAGATGGAGGATTTTGGGTGTGGGTTTGTACTTCTTCTTTCTTCTGTCTTCTTCACCAACCTGTGTTTTCTGGTATTGGTTCAAGAAATCCGCAGTGTGGACCATGTATAGATATTCATTGGATTTTAAGTAAAAACATCTTACTTAGCAGTCTATAATTGGGTAGATTAGAGTATAAAAGACCTTGGAAGTAGCACTCAGTAGCCATTTTAGCCATTTTTTCACTTTGCTAACTAAGAAGCACATCCTGTGCAGCTGTGTTACTGATAAGAAAATAAAAACAATCTGAGACCGAAGAAATACCATCGTCTCCTGCTTCCTAATTCAAACTCTGAGTAAAATGAACTCTCAAAACAAAGAAAATAATATCAGCACGAAACCGATAACTCTACAACTCGAAAGTTGTAAAGTAGGTATGTTTATTGCAGCGCTGGACGCATGGGGGGTAGCCCCCAAAAAAACCATGCGTGCCCACCGCTGTACTCAGCTTGGAATATATCTGGTTACAAATTGCATATGCATTAGGTTACACAATATGCCTATACATATCATTGCCTGTCTCCGCTTCGTATTATAATTAGCTCAGCATTCTATTACGCCTGTGCAGTGCCGCCTGGTGGTCGTGGGCCGGGGTCTCTGGGATGAAGTAAAGTCATCCTCTGATGAAGTAAGCAGTCTACCTCAGATTTGAACTTTTTGCGTTGCTTCCTTGCGCGTGATCTCTGAGGTCCTGGTCCAAGTCCAAACCTCAAAGCTGGTTCGAGCCAGTTCCAGGGTCTGAAAGCAGGATCTTTGGTCATGGTTCCTTCCTCTTATCAATAGTCTGGCATCCTACCCTTATTCTCCCCTGCATCCCTCCCTTTTACCTGGCCCGCGTAGTAAGTATTGAACAAGCAATATACATTGTTTAGCAAGCAGATGCAAAATTTAGCAATACCAGCAATTCCCACAATCAGCAATTAACTCTTAAAGCCTGAGCCCCCTGTATCAGTCCCACCTTTTCTATAAAATTAGTAAATTCCTTTCTTAAGGTATGGATTCTTTGGAGACTTTTCTTCAATGCTTTCACTTTTTTGGCCCATTCTCTGTATATGGTGGAGGCTCCAATTGTCGTGTCATTCCCCGCAAAATCATACGATTTTGTAAGGCCCTCTGATTGATCTGATCAATTTGCTTTCTTAAAAAGTAATAAATCAGCATTATCATTAATAAAATTACAAACAGCAAAAACAGTGTACCAATTCAAGTTTTCACCCAACTCGACAAATTCCATCCCAACCCGTGAAAAATTTTTTCCACCCAGCTGTTCTTCATATCTTTTTGTTTCTCGTGTGTGTTCCTTTGAATATGGTCTAACAATCTCAGATCATTTTCCACATCCTGGGTCACATTTGGGATATGTATACAGCAATGGTCTAAGTCATCCTTCAGGTGTCCACACACTCCATGTTCCTTAAGCAACATCATATCCAGTGCCATTCTGTTTTGTAAGGTCATCCTAGAGTTTGCCTGTACCTGCAGGTTTAGATCCTTGAATCCCTTTTTTGTTACATTTGCCAATTTTTTGACCTGTCCCGTCAATTGATACAGCCATGCTCTGTTTCTGTAAGTAGCTAAAGGAGCCAACAGGGATTCTAGTGCCCAGCTAACCTTAACCCCCATATTTGGTTTATTCCAGTCAGCGTTAAAATCCCTATCTTTTCTTTTTATTCGTCTGACTCTAAGTCTCTCTAGGTTTCCTTTGAAGACAGAATTTTTCTAAATTGGGCATAAAGTAACCATCCTAAGCGTAATTTGTTTCACCTTTCCATCCAAGGGTAAATGTGTTGTCTAGGTTCCATCGCTTAAGGCCCAAATAAGATGTCCTAGGCTTGGAATGCTGGTTTTTCCGCAGTTTAGTGTGGTTTCCCTTTTGGGTTTCCACGTCTTTCATTGTAATACTACTGTTTCACCCCCTGCATTCGCATCCATATTTCAGGGCTGCTGCTAGAGGAGGAATTCATTCTATTTTTTCATCAATTGAGCTACAATTATAGATTGTTAAGCAATGCCAAAAGGGAACTATTGCTGGTTTTTCATGGGAGGAGGTCCATTTTTCACCTAATGGTACTTCTGTTCTATTACTTTTCAAATTTCCTCCCTATATAATGCACCTAGGGGCTACGGCCATGTATCTAAAATGTGACAAAATAGACACAGACCAAATTGACTCCCATTTTTCCTCTGTCTGTCCTACCTGGAGAGATTCGGCATCTTCACATTTCCAGTTCATGATTGTTACAGATACATTCTTCTTTACCCTTTCATTATAGGTACACCATCCCAAATTAAATAGCCCAGGTTCCAATATTGGGTTCTTTACTTTCTCGTAAAATGGATCTTCTAATTTGTCACACTGGGATTTGGGTCCGGGGGTGGTCCATCTCTTTACGGACAGTAGCCATCACTTCCTGCCACTCAACTCTAGGGTCTGGGCGACATTTAATCTGCCTGGTATCATTCTTTTCCTCAACACTAGTCAAATTTATTGTTAATATTCCCCACGGCATAGGCTCCCCTGCTGCCTCAGGTAAACAGGCTGTAATTTCACTAACATTCCACAAATTGGCAAATGCTTTTATCAGGCCCACCACCAGATTTTTCTTTTTGTTCCGGTTTGGGGAGGTCAATTACTTGCCATTCTTTCTCTCTGGATACCTGAAGCATTCCCAATCCGAAGACTGATATTATGATCAAAACATGGTACGAGTAACTTGACAGTCTAGGCATGTTTCAGAGCCAGTTTGGAAGTTGTTGGGTCTCGATAAATGACTTTCCAAGCTTGCAGTGCTTTCTTCACTCGGGTGTAATGGATTCAAGCATTCTGCTCCTTGATCGCCGTAAAGGTAGTGAGAAGCACCTAGAATGGTCCTTCCCACTGTGGTTCCAAAACCTTTTCTGCAAAAGACTTAACATATACATAATCACCAGGCTGTATGTTGTGTGCAGGACCATCCAGACCAGGACTTGGGGTCCCAGCCACATGCTTTTCAATTTTTCTAAGCTTTTTGCTCAAAGCCACCATATAGGTGGCTAGCATTTCTTCCCCAATTCGGATATGGTCTCCCATAAAGCATTTCGAAGGGACTTAATTTCTTTTTGGTTCTGGGCTTAGTCTGAATTTGCAGCAAGGCAAGTGGAAGAGACTGGGGCCAGGGCAAGTTGGCTTCCTGCCCTAGTCTCACAATTTGTTGTTTGATCAAATGATTCATTTTCTCTACCTGGCCACTTGATTGTGGGTGGTACAGAGTATGGAGCTCCCAATCTATGCCCAAATAATGGCTAATTTGCTGCACCACCTTTGAAATGAAGTGTGGCCCTCTGTCTGAGGATATTGTGACTGGGACTCCAAAGCGTGGTATTATTTCTTGTAGCAGTACTTTGGTTACTTCTCAGGCTTTGGCGGTTCTGGTGGGGAAGGCTTCTTGCCATCCTGAAAAGGCATCTGTTAATACCAACAAATATCGATACCCCCTTTTTCTTGAATAAAGGGAGAGGCCATGGGGCATTTCCCCTGGGGTCTCTCAAATTTTTGGAGGGTGCAGCCTCCTTTTTATCCTAATTTCCTGGCCGCATTTCCCTCTCTCCTTCCCCATTGGCTTAGGTACTTGAGAGGTACAGACTTCCCAAAACGCCTAATACCTGACTCCCTTCTAATGTAAAACCCCCTTTATTTTTTTTTTTAATTCTTACGGAATTTATGGTTCTTCCCATTGTTTCTTTCATCTCTCAATATCCAATTTCATTTATCAGCAGACCTATAGTTTATTTGTAAAGACAAATCTATTTCTTTGTGTTCATCAATCAGTGGAATCCTTCCCATTGTTTCTTTTATCTCTCAGTACTAGTTTTATCTATCAGCAGGCCCACAGCTTGTTTGTAAAGACAAGTCCCTCATTCCTTTCAATCCCTCCTCTTTCATTTTTTCAATAATTGTCTTTACAAACTTTAGTTATTACTGACTTAATTTTCTGTTCTTGGGCCTTTCTTGGTTTTGCAATTATTTGCAGTGGCATCATTTTCTGTCCTTTTGTAGCCATCTCTGCATCTGTAGGCATGGCTATTACCTGCATTCCCTTGATCACATGTTGAATAAGTTGCACTAAGCAAGGGATCATGCATGGTAAAAAGATTAGAGTTGCTACAGCACATAAGAGGAAAAAAAGCACTTGTTTAACCCATAGTCCACCAGGTAACCAAGAGAACATGCCCCATTACCATCCTTTCCATGTTTGGACTGGTACCTGAGCTAACTTTCTTATACCCTTTGTTATTTGTTTCGCTACTTTTCCATTGCCATCTATTTGCAAACAGCAGTTTGAGTCATTTAATTTGCCACACACTCGCCCTTCTTCTGCTAATAGATAATCTAATACCATCCGATGTGGAAATATTGCATTCCGCATCTGAGTAGATTGGTCAGCAAGAAGGTAAAGAGCTGTAATTGTCTGGTTAATTATTATTTCAAAGACAGCTTGTAACCTAATTATCCGATTTAAATTTTAAATGGGTTCTCTGGCACCTGATATTAATTCAGTAGGATTCCACGTGTCTGGTTCGTAGTGTTGTGTCACTGCCCTGGGAGATGGGTCGGCCTCGGGGGGTACTCGTCCCGCCTAGGAGGCTACAGTGACCTTTCCCGCAGACAGGCACTGAAAAGTGTCGCGTCTCGGTGGCCACTTGAAATGGGCTGCACTGGCTCTGTATCAGCAGGTGCATCCAAAAGCGAGGGGACCCGAAGGTCTCAGTCTCTCAGGAATCCCGGGGGCGAAAGAGGCAAGGGAGAAGACCAGTCCGTGAAGTCTTCCAAGGTTTATTACCCCGAAAGCAAAGGGGAGGAACTAGCCGACGAGAGCCAGGGTCTCCGTGGTTTTCTACCGGGGTGGTACAGAAGAAACAACAATAGAAAGTAAGCCCGGAGGGGGATCCCTGGGACACAGAACCAATGGCTAGGTTACAGAGGAGGGAATTTACAGAACAAACCTATTAACAACCGAACTCAACAGAACTTTCTGGAGAAGTGGTACGGGCTCAGAACCAGGTATCGCCCACGGACTGGTCCTCGCTCTCCGAGTCATCTGCCCATTGGGTAGGCATGCCGTGATAGACAGCGGGCGGATCCCAAGTGGTCCGAGGCACCCCAATATCTCCCCACTTTTTTCTTATTAATTTTAACATAGAGTGCCTGAAGCAGGACAACATTACAAGGAACAAACAGGTTATTAACTAGGAAAAACAGTAGGAGTGAACTGCGTGCCATGGTGAAACCTAAAAGTGACAACAAAGCAGCAAAATATTAACAGAACGATTAAGTGATTCCCTCATTCTGTAAATGGTCTACATTGTTCTTGCCTTGGGGTACATATGGTTTTATCCATTTCCCTGGGACCCACTTTGGGCCTGCAGGGGTGGATACACACCCAAATCCTCTTCCCCATGTTATTAGTGGGAAAGGGCCTTTAGTTTTTTGTGTCTCGGGACCCCTTATTATAACTGGCGGTTTCTGTTTGAATTTTAATTTAATGTCCGTGTTGAAATGAATAACTACTGGTGGATCTGGGTTCTCAGCTGAGCAATTTAGAAAGTTCATGACAAAGAGGGCCATTGTCAAGCGGAAGACGGGGTTGTTGGTTTCGTCTCCTCCTTTTTGTTGTTGTAGCACTCTCTTTAACGATTGTTGTGTTCTCTCCACGATCGACTGTCCCGTCGGGGAATGTGGAATGCCTGTTTTGTGGTGGATTCCCCAATTCTGCAAGAACTTCCTGAGGGCAGCAGAGACGTACGCTGGGCCGTTGTCGGTTTTTATCTGTTTAGGGACCCCGAGTGTGGCAAACACGTGCATCAGATGATTTATGACATACTTCGCCCTCTCCCCGGCATGGGCAGAGGCGAACATGGCTCCTGAATAAGTGTCTACAGATACATGGACATATTTGAGCCGGCCAAAGGATGAGATGTGTGTGACATCTGTTTGCCACAACTCGTTGCTCCCTAGCCCTCTAGGGTTGACCCCACTGCCAAGTGAAGGCACTTGGAACTTTTGGCAGGGCATGTCACCACAATGGCTCTGGCCTGTTCACGGGTGAGATGGAACATCCGTGTTAGAGCCGGAATGTTTTGATGGAAAAAGGCATGGCTCATCTTTGCCTGATGAAACAGGTCTGGCAAATTTGCAGTTTGTACCGGTAACGGTAATTCATCTGCCCTCCAGTTCCCCTCTGCAATAAAGCCAGGAAGATCCGTATGCGACCTCACATGCATCACGAAAAACGGTTGCTCTCGGTGGAATATTAGATGTATTAAATTCGAGACCAAGCGATAAATCAGCGGATTCTTTACTTCTTTGAGCACCGCATTCTCAGCTCTGGACACAACCCCTGCAACATAGGCCGAATCTGAGATCAAATTAAATGGTTCTTGAAACCTCTCGAATGCCCTGACAACGGCTGCTAGCTCTGCTACCTGTGGTGAGCCAGGCACCTTTTCGACATCGGACACCCACTTCCGTGTCTGAGGATCCCTCCAAGTTATGACAGACTTGTGGGATGCTCCGGAACCGTCTGTAAAAATTGTCAGTGCGTCCAGTGGCTTCGCACTTTGGATGGTTTTAGGAATAATTTTCAGCGCCGAATTAAATAATCGGTGTTTTGGAAAATGAATAGATATCTGACCTGGGAAGCTGTCCAGAGCATATTGTAAAGAGACACTGGTTTGAAGCAAATGCTCTAAAGCCTCATTGGTTAGAGGTAAGTAGATGCATGTAAAATCACATCCGGCTAAAGTCCGGAGGCGAGATCGTCCTTTTATGATGAGCTTTGCCATGAGTTCCTGAGGCGTGGTGATGCTTTTGGACGGTAAATGCGCTAGGAAAACCCACTCGATTATCAACAAGTGGTCTCTTTGCACAGCATCCCACTGGAAAATCAACCCATAGAGATGTGGTACGACCCCTAGGATGGCAAATTGAAATGGCAATTGTGGGTCATACCTGTGGGCTTGTTTGGACTCCAGCGCCTGCTGCACTTTACCTATAGTTTTTTTGGCTTCAGGTGTCAAAGCTCGTGGAGAATTCAGGTTGTCGTTTCCTCGAAGTAGGTTAAAGAGAGGTGCTAGGTCCTCTGTCGTCAGTCCCACAAGCGGTCGAATCCAGCTAATGGATCCGCATAACTGATGTAACTCCTGCAATGTCTTGGGATTTTCATTAATCTTTATTTTTTGTGGTGTTATGCTAGTGTCACTGATGGAGAGTCCAAGATATTTCCATGGACTTGTGACCTGAACTTTGTCCTTTTGTATTTCAAATCCCTCTTTTTGCAAGGCTTCTGTGACTTTCTCTGAGGTCCATTCCAGGTATGACTGATTTGGGGAGCAGATTAATATATCGTCCATGTAGTGTAATATGATGGACTTTTGGGCAATTTTTTGGATGGGGCCCAGTATGCTTGCGACATACCACTGACATATGGTCGGGCTGTTTTTCATCCCCTGAGGGAGGACCTGCCAGTGATAGCGCTGCATTGGGGCTTCCCGATTAATGGATGGGACGGAGAAAGCAAATTGAGGGGCATCGGCCGGGTGTAAGGGGATCTGAAAGAAGCAGTCCTTGATATCAATGACTGCCAGTTTCCAGCCCCTCGGGAGCATAGAGGGAGATGGCATTCCTGGCTGGAGAGCTCCCATGTCCTCAATTACACTATTTATCCTTCTCAGATCCTGGAGGAATCGCCAGCTGTCTTTCCCCGTCTTTTTTATTACAAACACTGGGGAATTCCAGGGGCTATTGGACGGTTCGATATTGCCCTTATTCAATTGTTCCTCCATGAGCTGATGGAGAGCGCTCAGATTTTCTATAGGCAAAGGCCACTGATCTATCCAAATAGGGTCATCTGTTTTCCAATTCAATTTCTGGATGGGGCGCTCCACAGTGGCCCTTAGGGAAAATCCCGGGGTTCTGGTGTTACCTCCACCCGGGTCCCCATTGGGACATAAGATCTCTCCCCCATAATGTGAATCCCGAATCAATGACAAAGGGTCGGATAGAGGCTATCCTACCTTCGGGTCCCTCTATTTGAATAACATCCTTGCTCCGGTGGGCGGACACAGATCCACCTACCCCCGAAACGAGGCCATCTTTGAATTGCAGGCTCCACATCCGAGGCCAATCTGTCACCGAAATGATAGTTACGTCAGCTCCTGTATCGATCATGCCTGTAATGGAATAGGAGTCATTGTTATTAGACAGTCTACAGTCAAGCATTGGACGACCCTTCCCCACCACTTCTGCCCAGTACGCGCCAGGGGACTTGCTCCCCTTTGGAAAAGTCGCTGGCAGCACAAATGCCTGTGCAATATCGTAACCTTTAGGGAGGAAAAACGGCGGAAAATGACATTTAACAATAACATTGAATCTCCCCTCACTGTCCAGCTGGCTAATCGTGGGAATGACTTCTACTTCTGGAGGCGTGCTGTAAGGATGTCTGAAAGTAAATATAAAGCCAGTACTTATCACGTTGTTGACGTGGCAGGGAAGGCTGTAGACTTGCTGATATTTCATATGAGTCCCGTCCAGTAGTTTAGCTGAGAGTTTTTGAATTGGGGCAGCTTCTCCATTTGTATCGTCACGCGAGGCTGCTTTTTCGCGCTCCAATTTCAGTTTTTTTGCAGCTTTTCTGCAGTTGGTGGTGCAGGAGCTCTGGGCTTGGCTGAAACAACAGGCTTGGAAACATAATGGTTAGGTGCGGGGGCACGACAGAATTTTGCAGTGTGGCCCTTTTTTCCACACCTCGTACAAACCCATAAAGACTTGTCATTTCCATTTTCCTCCACATTGGCAGGATGTGCTAAAAGCCTTCCTGTTGATTCCCCTTTATTTTTCTGTGTATCGCTAGGATCAGTTACATGCCTCATGCAGGCCTCTGTGGTCAGCAGCAGGGATGGAGGTGGTTTGAATGGCAGTGTCTTAATGACTGCTTTACATGTTTCATTTGCATTTAATTTTGCAAAGTCTGTTATTATTCTTTCTTCTAGGGAGACATCATCTATTTGTGCCTCTACCGCTGCTGTTAATCGGTCCACAAAGTCCATAAAGTTCTCATTTAGGCCCAGCCTGATGGCAGTGTAACTGATCTTTATGGTGGTTTTCGAAGGCATTGTAAAAAATACCTTTTCTGCAACCCCCCATATTATTTCCAGGACCTCTCTGGGTATTTGGTTTGCTTGGTCCTGTGGCTTAGTAAATTGTCCTTCCCCTATTAAATGATCCATTGTGATATTCACATGATTAGGATTTCTTAAGATGACTGGCTGTTGGGGTGCCTCGGACCACTTGGGGTCCGCCCGCTGTCCATCACGGCATGCCTACCCAATGGGCAGACGACTCGGAGAGCGAGGACCAGTACGTGGGCGAGACCCAGTTCTGAGCCCGTACCACTTCTCCAGAAAGTTCTGTTAAGTTCGGTTGTTAATAGGTTTGTTCTGTAAATTCCCTCCTCTGTAACCTAGCCATTGGTTCTGTGTCCCCGGGGTCCCCCTCTGGGCTTACCTTCTGTTGGTTGTTTGTTCTGTACCACCCCGGTAGAAAACCACAGTGCCCCTGGCTCTCGTCAGCCAGTTCCTCCCCTTTGCTTTCGGGGTAATAAACCTTGGAAGACTTCACTGACTGGTCCTCTCCCTTGCCTCTTTCGCCCCCGGGATTCCTGAGAGACTGAGACCTTCGGGTCCCCTCGCTTTTGGGTGCGCCTGCTGATACAGAGCCAGTGTAGCCCATTTCAAGTGGCCACCGCGACGCGACACTTTTCAGTGCCTGTCTGCGGGAAAGGTCACTGTAGCCTCCTAGGCGGGACGAGTACCCCCCAAGGCCGACCCATCTCCCAGGACAGTGACAACTGGCAACTGCTCCCCTAGCTGTTCTTTCCACAGGCCTTGCCATAATTTGAATTCGGTTACGGATAGCAGACAAGAAATAATTCTTTTTACATCATGAGGTACAAGTATATTAGCAGTGCAAATTGCATTAAAAATATTTTTAAAATATTGGCTATCCTTACCGTATTCTTTATATGCTTTACAGACATCTTTGATGTTATTATAATCGAATGGCTTCCACTGAGGGTTCTATCCTTGCCTGTTATAAGTAACCGGAGCAGCAAAGGGAACGGCCGCTGTGGAGGCCTCATTGTTTACAAAATCATTCAAGATGGAGTCTCTTCCGGCGCAGGCCGGAAGAGAGGCGGGGTAGGCTGAGTTCCCGAGCCCTGACAAACAGGGATCAGTGGGGGCGGCGCAACTGAAGGGGGCGGCGTGGGAACCTCCACCTGACTCCTCCCCTGCGACGTCGTCACAGGGAGGAGCAGGGGGCGGAGCCGAACCGCGCTTGCATGACATCAGGGGGGAGGAGTGATCAAGATTGACAGGTCTAGAGGACTGAAGGGGCAGCATCCGGTGAAGAGAGGAAGGGGTTCCGGGAAGACAACCGAAAGGGATTGTGGGAAGAAGAAGGAGTTTTGGCGCGCTCTGCCATGTGGCTGCCGCCATTCCGGGACTCAGGGGGAACGCCCCCTGGGATAGCTCTTTTACATTTTACGTTCAAACTGGGGGTTTTAACTGGGGAAAAAGAACCGGAAAAGGGGTTTAGGGACAGTTCCGAACTAGCCTGGCCACAACCAGACAGGCAGGGGTGCGGGGAACACTGAGGAGAGGCAGGAAGCTGGTGGCAATCCTGAGCCTTTTGGCTTTTTCCTCCTTTCAGTATGCTCCGCTTAGGGGACACGGGAGAGGAAAAACGGATTTTTGGGAAGAGGGAGAAGGAGAACTGGGGACTGTAACTGCTTCAGCGGCTCTTTTTTTTACTTTCCTTTCCAATATGACTGCATTTTTAATTTGCATTAGAAGTGGGATAAATTCCTCCACCGATTTTTCTTTAAAATTCTGCAAATCCATTATCCGATCTCCCACCAGGTTCCAAAACAAGATTTTTTTCACGTCCGCAGCCGTGACATGTGGAAAGTAAAAAAAGATCCACCTAATAAACTTTTTCAACACCCTTTTAGAAAACTTGAACCCCCCCACATTCAGGGAACTCAGAACTTGGGAGAGAATCTCCCTTTGAGGTGCCGATGATCGATTTCCCATTTTAAAACCAACAGAAAGTTTTAAAACAGACAGAAAGACACCTCCCTCTACCCTCCTCTGTGTTAAAACACAGAAAAGAAAAAAACCGCCCAGTGAGACCAGGACGCGTTTGCCCGAGGGTAAAAGGATTGCTCCCGTGGAGCGCAGCAGACAAAGACAGCCCAGGGGCACAAAAAGGCAAAATACTTACCAAAAACCCGTCCACTGGAACGAAAAATCACAAAGGAAGTCCTCCGGAATGGGGCCGGTCCTCGTGGAAAGAGGAATCCAGCAAAAACACGAGGGTTATCAGCTCCGCCCTTGCAGCACAGCACTTCTAGAACGGAGCGTGCTTCCACAAGGGAACGCAGATGCCGGGATCGCGACTCCTGGCAGGTATCAGAGAGCCAGCCAGGGAGGTCTGCAGGGACCGGACTTCAGCCGTCCCTGTTCCGGGGCGCCAGCGTGTCACTGCCCTGGGAGATGGGTCGGCCTCAGGGGGTACTCGTCCCACCTAGGAGGCTACAGTGACCTTTCCCGCAGACAGGCACTGAAAAGTGTCACGTCTCGGCGGCCGCTTGAAATGGGCTGCACTGGCTCTGTATCAGCAGGCGCACCCAAAAGCGAGGGGACCCGAAGGTCTCAGTCTCTCAGGAATCCCGGGGGCAAAAGAGGCAAGGGAGAGGACCAGTCCCTGAAGTCTTCCAAAGGTTTATTACCCTGAAAGCAAAGGGGAGGAACTGGCTGACGAGAGCCAGGGGCACTGTGGTTTTCTACCGGGGTGGTACAGAACAAACAACCAATAGAAGGTAAGCCCAGAGGGGGACCCCGGGGACACAGAACCAATGGCTAGGTTACAGAGGAGGGAATTTACAGAACAAACCTATTAACAACCGAACTCAACAGAACTTTCTGGAGAAGTGGTACGGGCTCAGAACTGGGTCTCACCCACGGACTGGTCCTCGCTCTCCGAGTCGTCTGCCCATTGGGTAGGCATGGCATGATGGACAGCGGGCGGACCCCAAGTGGTCAGAGGCACCCCAACAGTGTTGTATGATTCGTTCATTATTTCCCCACTTTTGGGTGCTCCCTCCAGCCAGGGATGCATCAATTGACTGCTTTTCTCTAATTAGGTCATCATATACCTTGATTCCTAACTGATTTCTCTGAATGTGTGGTAGCAAATAGAACAACAGTCTAATATACCCTTCATAACATATCCCTGACCAGTTTGGAGGTAACCTGCGATAAGCATGTTGGCCACAAATCCAATAATGCCCTTTTAAAGCCCAGGTCCCGTTGGCAAAGGGGCCTTCTGTGTTTTCATCATCAATTGGTGGGTCAAAATACAGCTTGCTTCCTGGGCCTAACGGTCCCCCAACAATAGTTGCCCCACCATAAGAATCACAGTATTTGCATTTCCAAGCTCCCACATGAGGTTTCCACCTGCAGTTACATCCCAGATCTGTTTTGTTAGATCTGGACCAGAACTTATTAAAAAGGGTTCGAGTTCCGTTCCGGTGTTGCCACTTCACTGATAGTCACAGACAACATATGTCCTACTTGTGCAATTATCTTGGGGGCAGCTTAAAAATAAGTGGTCAAAGAACTTATCCTTCCCCACTGCTTTACAGCCTTCAAAATCCTTTCGGTAATCATGGAAGGAACACCTTTCCCAGCTACCATTAGTGAGCTTAACATGCGTTTGATTCCATCTGCCTTGATATCTGGAACAATCGTAAGGAGGGCAGTTGGGGGTCCAACAGTCTAAACCCAAAGGTAAAGTCCAGTCACAAAGGCTTTTTCCCACGTATACACCCCTTGTTCTACTTAGACAATAAATGCCTCTTTCAGAAGAATGAAGTAGCCATGGACTTCCTTCTTCACCCTAAAATCCCATTCCATTATGGACCTCACTCAGGGTGCTGACCCACCATTTAGGTTCTACTGGGCTGGCCACCTATGGCCAGTTTTCAGATCCTCCCAGCCCTCCACAGACCCAACAATTGCTAAGGTTAAAGGTTTTTGCTACTTCTTCTCCTAAGGTTAAAGGTTTTTGCTACTTCTTCTCCTAAGGTTAAAAAATTTTTCTCCTACCTCTGGCCCAAACCTAACTGACAATATAAAGGTAAGATTATTAGAAAAAACATTCTAATGGTGTAATCTAATCTCCTAATCTAATTTTCAGTTTCACGTTGTCTTCCGCACCACCTGTGGCGAGTAAAGGCACAGAAACAGCTTAACATAAAGAAAACAATGACAGTGAAGATTAGACCCCAATGACTGGAGATTCGAGAGGAGGGATGCCCACACAGACTATTTCAGCAGGCAGTCTGTAGGTAGGCACACAAGGCTTCCCCTGATGTCGACGCACTGGCTACTGCTCCAGTCCACTCCTGCAGAGTGTCAGTCATGGCTTCCCGTCCTTCTCCTCCAGCTGAGATGTCCAAATTTCTGGGGCCTCAGAGATCTTGGCCCGAGTGTGATGAGCCCACCCATGTTCAGCTGTCTTGACGGCTGTTTCTGTGGTCAGTAACACTTGGAATGGGCCACGCCACTTCGCCATCAGTGGTGCTTCTTTCCACTCCTTAACTAGGACCCAATCTCCTGGCTGGATGTTACAAACAGCAAAGTCCAAAGGCAGGGTCTGTGCCGGCTGAGCTTCCTGTCAAAGAGATTTCACAAGAGACAGTATCCGGGCCACATATTGTTTTAAATATACATCACTTATTTCTACCCTCCCACTAGGTTGAGAATTACAAGGATAAGGAATTCTGAACATTAATTCAAAGGGAGATAATTTAATATCTCCCCTGGGTCTTGCCCTTACTCTTGCTAAAGCCAGTGACAAGAGCTGTACCCATGGCATCTTAGTTGCTATCACCAGCTTCAGGTGTTTCTTTATTTCTCCATTCGTCTTTTTAACCCGGCCTGAGCTCTGGGGGTGCCAGGGGGTATGGAGGTTCCATTGTATTCCTGAGTCAGTCATAACCCCTGGAAGAATTTTTCCTGTAAAATGAGTTCCCCTATCTGAGTCTATTGCTTCCACAATCCCGTATCTTGGAATTATTTGTTCCAAAAATACTTTAATAACTGATCTTGTAGTTGCCGAAACAGCTGGAAATGCTTCTGGCCAATTTGTTAGCTGACTTACTATTACCAGAAGATATTTAAATCTTCCCACTTGGGGCATTTCAGTAAAATCCACCTGGCATCTCTGGAAGGGACGTACAGCCCAAGGCCTCCCTCCCCTGGCAATTTTCTTTGTAACCCTGTTATTGGTTTTAGCACAAATCAAGTAAACTTCAATAGCTCGCTTTGCCAGAGTAAAAAGACCCACAGCAGCATACATTTTGAGGAAGGCTTCTGTGGCAGCTGGTGAACATACCTTTATGTTAATGAGACCAAAAGGCTGTTCTCAGGGTGCATGGTTCTGTTAAGTTAATGTATTCCAGTTTGAATTCCCAGGTTGGCTACTGGCCTTGGCCCCTTGTCACTCCCCCAGGGCTCTCCCATTGGTCCCTGCTCCTTGATCCCGCCTTTCCCCCGGCCCCAGGAAAAACCCTGAGCTAGCCATTGTATTCGTATTTGCCTCTCCACCTTTCGACACTAAGGATGTAATAAATTCTCCTGCTGGAAATGCAAGCAAATACCCTTCCTAACTCTTTGCTACTGAACTTAATACTGAAACTGCCTGTGCGTCTGTGGGGGCACATGGGACCCCACGGAGCCAGGCAGAAACAGTATTAAATGGCGCCCAAGGTGAGGCGCCACCTATCACTGAGTCCCTACTGGCTCTGTGGGCTCATATGCATGAACGCACAGGCACAGGGATGACTTCAGTAATATGAATCCGATGGCAAGGAGCTGAGAAGGGTCCTTGCATAGAGTTCCACAAGCAGCAGTTTATTGCTACAGCTCACAAAGGTTTCCATAGGCAAAAGACGACCAACACGTGACCGGTCGATCTTAAGTACAGGGGAGTGGCTAACACCAAGAGCCAACCAGGGAATTAGAACTGGGGTACATTACCATAACCGAGCAGGCATCCTGGGAGAGACTTCTTTCCCTCACCATAACTAACAAGTCTTTGGCATCAGAGACTATCTTACCAAGAACACTCTCTGTCTCTTGTACCACAGGTCAATTGGTCACCACAGCTTCTGCCAGTCCTCGGGAGCCCCAATGACTCCCTTCATGGAGTTGTTTTAATATCTGTAAGGCCAGAGCTCTTGGTATCCACCACTTACCATCCCTTGTAAAACAATCATCCCCTCTTTCCTCTGCCCCACTCTTTTTAATTATCTCGAACTCTTCTGGTAGAAAAGACAGTTTCTCTGGCAGTGATGGGGTTACTGGGAATAAGGGGAGGACCTTAGAGATTTCTGGCAACAGTGCAGCTTTCCGAGCCTCTTCATCAGCCAGTCAGTTACCTATTGCCTCCTCTGAGCACCTTGCCTGATGTCCCCTGAGGTGTATAATTGCCACCCTTTTTGGTAAATTCACCATCTCCAATAGGCTAGAGATTAAGTTCTCAAGAGCTAACGTTTTTCCCCTGCAGGTTAATAAACCTCTTTCTTCCCATAGTTTCCCAAATGCATGTATCACCCCATATGCATATTTAGAATCAGTAAAAACATTCACTATCTTGTCCTGATATAATTCACAGGCTCTCACAAGAGCATACAGCTCCGCTGTTTGAGCTGACCAGGTGGGGGGTAACCTCCTTCCTTCCTTTAATTCCCTTCCATTAACGACAGCATAACCTGTAAATTGCTTCCCTTCTATCACCCTTGAAGATCCATCAATAAACACATTTTCTCCCTCAGGCCGGGGAGTGTCTCGTAATCTGATACCCACCCCTTGTCAGTTTTCGGGCCTCTGTTACCATCAGAGCTGTGGCTGCACAATTCCGCCGACAATGAGGCCAGCTTCTGGCCACTGGGTCTAACAACTTAGAAAAATAAGTAACAGGCCGCCGTCTTCCTCTGTGCTCTTGCACCAAAATTCCTTTAGCATGGCCCTGTTTAACATCCACATATAGCTCAAACTCCTTTTCTGAGTCTGGAAGAGCTAAGACTGGGGCATTAACCAATTCGTCTTTTAGTTTTCTAAAGCTTTGCTCTCCTTCGGATGTCCATACCATGACATTAGGACTGTCTTGGGTTAAAAAGTCATATGAAGGTCTGGCCAAAACAGAAAAATCCTCAATCCATGCTCTGCAGTACCCCACCAACCCTAAAAACTGCCGTAGCTCCTTTTTAGTCTGGGGTAATGGTACTTGTAAAATTCCTTGTATTCTTTCTGGATCAATACACCGTAACCCTCCAGTCAGAATGTGTCCCAAATATTTAACCTTTTTCTCTACCAACTGTGCCTTCTTTTCAGATACTCTAAGTCCGTTTTTTGGCAAGAAAATTTTATCAGCTTTACAGTAGCCTCTTCAACCACCTTTTCCTGTTCCCCTGATAAAAGTAAATCATCCATCTAGTGCAATAACCTAATTCCCAAGGGTGGGGTAAACTCTCTTAATATTTTCTGCAAGGCTTGCCCAAACAAAACCAGTGACTGTATATCCCTGCAGGAGGACTGTCCAGGTCAGTTGTTGTTTTACCATTTTCCCTACTTCTTCCTGTTCCCACTCAAAGGCAAAATACTGTTTACTGTCCTCTGTAATTGGACACTCCCAGAAAGCATCCTTCAAATCCAGTACGGAATAATACTGATGTGCAGAAGGGATTTGCTTCAGGATGGTATAGGGATCTGGAACCATGGGATGCCTTGGTTTGACAATTTCATTTATTATTCTTAAATCCTGCACCATTCTGTAGGTTCCATCTGGTTTCTTAACCACCAGGATAGGGGCGTTAGAGGGAGACATACATGGCTCCAAAAGACCTGCCTTTAGCAGGGACTCAATGACAGGCTGTAACCCCTTCTTTCCCTCCCTTGAAAGAGGGTATTGCTTTTTAGACACCACTTGTCCTGGTTGCTTCACAGTAATTTGGAGAGGCTCTATGTCTAGTTTTCCGTATTTCCCTGAGGCTGCCCACACTTCCAGGTTTATTTCAGCATAAGCCTTTTCAGACATTTTACACAAAGTTTTCACAGTGTTAGACTCTGTGTCATTTTTCACAATACTAATTTGCATTCCCACTTTAGCCATCAAATCCCTTCCCAGTAAATTACAATCACAATTAGGAACAAACAGGAATTCATGCATTTCAAACCTATCCTCCACATCTACTAACTGTGGTTGAATAAAATGCACTCGCTCATCCTTTCCACTCACCCCTTGAATAATCAAAGATCTTTTTGACAATTTCCTCCCCTTAGGGATAAAATTTAAGGTGGATCGAGAGACCCCCTGTGTCTACCAGGAAACACACCTCCTCTCGATCCGGACCCACCTTAAAAGTTAACAAGGGCTCCAGTGTGGTGGTTCCCTGGTATAATGGGAGCCCCTGACACCCCTAACAATCCATCTCCATTATCCTCTGGGCTTCCTCCTCCTGAGGGTCCAGCTGTTTCTGCGGACATGCCTGCTTCCAGTGTCCTTCTTCCCAGCAGATAGCGCACTGATTCCTTCCCAACCGCTGTTTGGGTTGACTCTCCCCTGCCAAGGAGGGAATGCCTGTGCCACACCCTTGTGGCCGACCCCGTCCCCTCTGTCCCGGGGGACCCCTTGGACCCTGCAGTTTATTCCTCTGAGGCTGTAAAAACTCTGCCATCATCTTCGCCTTTGCCTTTACCTTTTCCTCATCCCTTCTTACATATATCTGCTGTGTTTTTCTAACCAATTCCTCCAGAGGCTTATTCTGCCACTCTTCAACTTTCTGTACTCCTTTCCTTATATCAGGCCAGGCTTTAGTAACAAATTGTACCTTCAGCAGTGTGTCAAAGGCTGGCCCCTCAGGATCCATCCCCCCGTGTTTCTGCAAGGCATCCCTAATCCTCTCCAGCCAATGAGAGGGGCTTTCCTGCTTCTCCTGTTCTAACGACATAGCCTTAGCTATGTTGTTAGTTCTGGGAGCCGCTGATTTGATTGCCCTAATCAAGTAAGCACAGTAATCGCGGAAGCAACCTGGACTGGCCTGATTATTTGGGTCCCACTGGGGGTCCGCCTGAGGGATGGCATCATCTACTGTAGGTGCATTAGGTCCAGCCCCCCCCGCTGCCTGTGGATGTTCATCTTCCCACAGCTGCCAAGCTTTCTGCAAAATCATTCGTTTCTCTGATGACCCAAACAAAATCCCCAAAAGAAAATCCCAATCCTTCCATGTATAATCAGCATTTCCCAAATATCCTTCTATCTTTTCCCCCACCCCATGGGATGATCCAAATGATGGGGGTATGTTGTATAATGTATTTAAACCCTGTTGGTATGCACTAGCCAAACTCTCACTCAAGACCAGGATCCACACACCAGGATCCAGTTAGACCAGGATCCACACATCAGGATCCAATTATTGGCTCATTAACCTCCCACAAACAGCTGTGGCTGCAGGGTGGGCATTAGCCCTATAAATCAAGCCCTGGGAGGAGCCAAAGGTGGAGAGCTGCTGAGCTGCTGGTTCCTGGTTGCTGTGTGCTGCATGTGCTGGAGCTCTGCGCTGAGAAATTATAATCCAAGGATCAGAAGACTGCGAGCTCCGGCACAGGGGTAATTCTTTTTTCAACCCTCTTATATCCTGGGTAGTAAGTGGTACAATAACAAACCCAAACCCTCCCCCTTGACCCCCCAAAGGAACTTGGCATAGTGGCATCTGGTGCACCCCATCTCTTGGGTCCAGGGGGTTCCTGATGTCCTAAATTGAGTTCCTCTTCTAGTTCTAGGGGGTGTTACGATATGCTGCTCTCCTCCCCCTGCACTGTCATCATTCTCAGGTGGGGCCGTGGGAACAGCATTTCCCTGATCCCTTTGCTCCAGAAGTTGAGGATTACCGTGCTTACTTGATTAGGGCAATCAAATCAGCGGCTCCCAGAACTAACAGCATAGGCCCTGGCAGTCACCTCACCACCCCTCGGGAGAAGAAAAAAGAGAGCTTCCTGCAGTTTTTCCTTTTTTAAATATGTCATCACAGAGGCGTTACCAGCTTCTCTAATTGGGCTAGTAACCTTCCCATCATCAGAGCCTTCAGCGATTGGCTCTGTGCTGGACATAGAAGTTTCGAGCAGCTTTTCTCCCACTCACTAAAACCAGGCTGTGTTAAACCAACACAGTAGTCTTCAGTAAACTTGGGCACTGGCTTTTCCAATGCCCATCTTTCTTACAGTAAGCACACTGATTTGGCCCTAACGTCCCTTGGAATTGATTTGAGCTTCCTCTACTATTTCCACCTTTACTTCTGCCTCTGCCTCATCCCCAACCACATTCTCTTCTTTGGTATTGCCCTAAAGCTGCCATTATGGCCCCGTGAGGTTTTTCTTCTCTTGCTTGTCTCAGTTTTTATATACCCTCCAGGTTTCTCCCATTTTTGGATTTGTGATAGGGAATAGCATGTCCACATTACCCTGTAGGGCTCCACTAGCAATTTGTCCCAGCACATGTGCTTTAGCTGTTTTAATCACTAATTCTTTTTCAGTTTCTCTTAATTCTGTCAGAATTAAATCGATATCACCCCAATCTGGGTCCTGGTTCTTGACTATCAACTCAAATAGTTTTGCCACTTTACTGGGGTCTTCCCTGAAATTTTTAATCTCTTTTCTCCAACTATTCAAATCACTAGTGGAAAAAAGTACTTTTGCTCTCATGGCCTTTCCCACGGGACCTACCACTTGTCTCAAAGGAGCAATAACTGGAAAAACATTTTTAGTCTTGCTTCTAGTGCAAGCTGTCACTGGAGTCCCTGAGCTCATTCCCTCATCTGGGCCATCTGAGTCATCTCCTTCCTCGATTTCTAATCTACTACCACTAAGTGATAATTGAGGGGCCCCAGGGACTCTCCTGAGGAGATTAGATTGTAATTCTAAAAGATCAACCACACTATCTTCTTCTTTATCTCTCATCTTAAGACATCTCTGACCTATACTACATGCAGAACACCTTCTCATTTTTCTTCTACCTCCATCCTTTTCTAGGGCCAAAACTAAGGGATCTTGTGGGGGTAAATTAATACCACACTCTCTCTGCCACTCAGGCTTGTTTCTCAGAGTGAAAAGCATATCCAGGTAAATAACCTCATTCCATTTGTCCTCTCGTCTTAAAAACAACATTAACTGCAATAGAGTATTATATTGTAAGGTCCTGTTTACTGGCCACTTTTTTTCATTTTCTAATTTATATAGTGGCCACCATTGATTACAATATTTAATTAAATCACTTTTCTTTAAATTGCCTCCAGGGATCCCTTCTTAATCCTTCCAATGAGCCAAAACACACCCCAATGGACGATTTTTGACAATCTCCTTACTGCCGGTGCTACCCATTCCTGGTGCTATCCAGATGTCCGCACTTGACAGCGAAAATTATTACTTGTGTTCCTTTCTTTACTCTTGTTCTGCGGATACTACACCCACCACAAATTGGGAATCTTATTTTTGACCTGCACCAGTATTCACATTTACGATGTTGACAAGCAATAAACATGAAAGGATCACATGGTCCACTCCTGCACAATCTACACCATCCTGATCTGCACAACAGACAAGGTAATGGAGTACAATGTGGCATAAGCCAAAAACCTTTTAACAGACACACAGGCAAAAAACGAAAACTTGTTAACAGACACACGGACAAGGAACACTAGTCTTATATAGATGTTGGGGTTTGATGCTAGATAAGTGCCAGGCACTCCCAAAAACCTACTCACGTATTTTCCTCTGCTATAGCTGAGCAGAGATGGGAAAATTGAAACGAAGACTTCATGAGTTGAGATAAGGATTAGGGGAAAAACATTTTAAGGGCAAAACAGGTTCAAAACTGAAACAGTATAAAGAAAATTTATTATTAACAGAATTAAAAGTGAAAAGGGTAATGAGAACTAAAATAAACCTTTAGAGCACTTATCTTCTTCCCAGCCCCTTTCTCTTTCTCACCAACAGTGCAAGGAAACAAAACATGGGGTTTTGGTCAGTCTTTCACTTCTTAAAAATCTTTCTTCAGTACGCTTAAGGAAAAGTTTCTTTCTTCCGCTGTGCTGTGAGGTCCTTCCCATGGGAGGCAGTTTTCTACGAATTTCTCTAGCGTGGTTCTAATTTTCACGAACAGCAGCCCGCCCTACCTGCAGTAATGTGAGTCCCTCCCACGGGCCAAGCAGTCTTCCCACAACTGCCTAGCGTGGGTCATTTTAGTTCATGGGGTTTAGTCTTTTAAGGATGTCTTAAAGTGACTTTGTGATGTTGAATCCCCTATCGCCACTCTGTGCCCAGAGATTGATTCTATGCCCAAAAATTAATTTTGTGCCTTTCTGTGCCTTTAAACTGAGCTTGAGAGGGGAGGAAAAAAAAACCAAACGAACTTCTCAAAGCAGTTTCTCAAGGACACAGAGATACACTCCTCTGCGTTCTCCGGCTGCGGTAGCACGGAGGCAGCACCCTGCTTGCTTCTTCAGCCAGCTTTTTGGGTTTTTTTCTCCGTCATGAGACGGACAGCTGAACTTTGTTTCCTGAGACTTTAGTTTTTCCTTTTTTCTCTTCTGAACTGTTTCAACAACATCAGAACACATCGGGAGAATTTTTCCCCGAGGCCTGGAGGTGGGCCCACGCCCTCACCGACCCAGCTCCGAGGAGGAGAGAGACCACACCTACAGAAAGACTCTGAAATCTTCCCAGGTTTCTCTCCGCAGTGAGAGATTTAATTATTTAGCATTATTATTCTTTTCCTGTGTATTTGTTAAATAAATAGTTTTTCTCTCTTTCACTTTCCTTCGAGGTAAATTTCTTTTTTCCCAAACCTAGTGGGGGGAAATGTGGTTGTAACCTGTTTTTCTCTCAAAAGCTATGTTGCTAGATTTTGGCCAAACCGGCACAAATATATTAGTGGCGCCCAACTGTGGGGCAGCTCAAAAGAAAGTAAAAAAAACCTGTACTAATTACATTTTAGTTTAAATTTAATTAGTCTGTGTTAGAGTAAAGTAGTCACTATGTTAATTAAGTTCATAATGTCTCTCTAGCTAGATATACTCATGTTTTTTTAGTCCCTAAGCTTGTTTAAAGTACGAGTGCCTTTTTAGTCCCTTAGCCTGTTTGCCTATCCACAACTTAAGCCAATCTTATCGCTGATAAGAAACTTTTACAAAGCAAAGGCACAAATCCAAATTTCTATTTTGCTATGCTCAGTAATAATAATTTATAAAAAGTTAACAAAAGTACAAGCAGTTGTTCAAAGTGTGTATAAGTGGTTTCTCCGTCCTAACCCCAGTCCTAATTTCAATAGCTTGTTTTAAGAGTTTATTAGTAATTACACTCAGTTTGTTAAAAAAAAGAAGTTTCACAGCCTTTCATCTCCCTCCCCTTTAAATTTGATACATTATCTTTTAAAAATGTTCAGTTTCCCCTGAATGTTAAAGAAACCATCTTCCTAGTGTTTTATCTAGTAAGCTTCCTTTATATAGTTTGCAGCTTGTCTAAAATGAAAGCTCAAATTTCCAAGGTGACTAATAAGACACCTGACCCAAAAGTAGAAAATCCTGAGTAAAGTAAAAAATGAAAAAATATAAGCCAAATCCTAAAAAAAATTCTCTAACCCAATAGTTTGCAATTACCCCCCTAAACAAATTCAAAAACCAGCTGAAGTAAAGCAATATCTGAAAAAAAATTACAATAACGCTTCTAATAAAGAAAAGCTCATTGTAATATGCTAAGCCTTAGCATATGCCTATCGCACACTGCTAAGTACTGTAAAACAGCAAATAAAAGTAAAAAAGTAAAAAAATAAATCAGCAAACACCCCAGTCACTCAAGTTGCAGCCAAACCAGAAAGAGAGCCTAAGCCATTAACAGTTGCTTCTGTCACAAAAAAAAAGCACAACACCAAAACCGATCACCCACTAAAAAATGATGATGATGCGAAAGAAAGAACCTCAAAGCCACCAACTGACTCAGGCACAAAAACCATTACTGAGTCCATGTCCATAAAAGACCTTCACAGCCTAAAAAAAGACTACACCCAACAGTATGATGAATCCATCATAAGTTAGATAGTCCGTATTTAAGATGCTGCAAGTAATGATGTAATGCTAGACAGTGCTAAAGCGAGGCGTTTAAGATCCCTGTCACATAATCCAGCTATCAACCAAAAGATGATAAAAAGAGCTGACTCTTCCAGTCTCTAGACATAGCTCTTAAGTAGTGTGAAAGAAAGATATCTGTGTAGAGATAATCTCTATATGCAGCAAACCCAGTGAAAAACCATAAAACAAGAGATCCAATGCCTGAGAGAACTAAAAGTAGTAGAGATTGTCTTCACAGATAACCCAAAATTAAAGAGTCCAGACCGAGCCGAAGTTAATCCATTCATGTAGAGAAAACTTATATGACTTAAGCCACCAAAATATACTTCTGCTTTAACAATAATAAAACCAAATTACGGTGCGAATAAAACCATGCAAGATATAGCAACAAAGCTCCGAGCATATGCAAACTCCGTGCATAGCCCAACACATGTAAAAATCGCAGCTGTAAAAAAAGTGTGCAAAAATTAGAAGATAAAATGAAGAAAAATTACCAAGACCTCAAAAAAAAGATCAAAGAAAGCTTCCTCCAAATCTCGGCAGTACAGATCTAAGATTCTGATACCCAACGAAGATGTTCCCCAAAAAAAAAGTACATCCCACAAAGTGAGCTTTAAAAATTCCTGTGTAACAGTGAAGAAAACACAAAAAAGTGGGGTGGACAACCCACTAATGCTCTAGCAGCATGAGTGCGTGAATTAAAAGAGCGCAAGTCTCAAAAAAAATGTTCTACTAAAAAGAAACTCCAGTTGCCCGTAGCCAATCTGCCAAAAATAATAAAAAAAGATGACATGTCTAATCCCCTCAAAAGAACCTCTACAATAAATGCCCAGAGAAAAAAAAGAAAACCAAAACTAGAGGGGCCCTGCCTCTAACCAAGTAAAAGCCAAAAAACCCGTGTTTTTTAGACTGTGTAAATTCGTTAGCCTAGTACATCAAAACCACAAAAATATAATGCTTTAGTTGACACTGGTGCACAGTGTACAATAATCCCATCACAACATGTAAGGGTAAAATCTGTTTCTATTACTAGTGTAACAAGTAAATCACAAAATTTAACCCTAGTAAAAGCTAAAGTAAACCTAACTAAAAAAAGTGAAAAAAACATCCCATTGTAACTAGCCCAGAAGCCCCGTGCATTTTAAACATAAACTTCCTCCAAGGCAGGTATTTCAAAAACCCAAAAAACTCACGTGAGCTTTTAGAGTAGCTGCTGTGAAAACAAAAAGCATTAAGCAATTAAATACCTTGCCTAAACTATCAAAAAACCCATCTGCAGTAAGCCTTCTAAAAGAAAAAGAACAAAAAGTACCAATTGCTACCTCAACAGTGCATCGCCAACAGTACCAAACAACTCAAAATGCTGTAATTCCTATCCATAAAATAATCCATAAGATAGAAAGCCAAAGAGTGATTAGCAAAACCCACTCACCCTTCAACAGTCCCATCTGGCCTGTACGCAAATCTAAAAGAAAATAGAGATTGGCTGTGGACTATCGTGCCTTAAATAAAGTGACTCCACCATTAAGCGCTGCTGTGCCAGACATGTTAAAGCTCCAGTACAAGCTGGAGTCCAAAACAGCAAAGTGGCATGCCACGATTAACATTGCTAATGCATTTTTCTCCATTCCTTTAGCACCAGAGTGCAGGCCTCAGTTTGCGTTCACCTAGAGGGGTGTGCAATACACCTAAAACCAACTGCCCCAAGGGTAAAAGCACAGTCCTACAATCTGTCATAAACTAATCCAAACTGCACTAAAAAAGAGTAAAGCTCCAAAACATCTGCAGTACATTAATGACATCATTGTGTAAGAAAACACAGCAAAAGAAGTGTTAAAAAAAAAAAAATCATCCAGATTCTCCTAGAGGCTGGTTTTGCCATCAAGAAGAGCAAAGTCAAAAGACCTGCTCAAGAGATCCAGTTCCTGGGAGTGAAATGGCAAAATGAACAGCGTCAAATTCCCACCAAAGTCATCAATAAAATCACAGCAATGTCTCCACCAACCAACAAAAAAGAAACACAAGCTTTCCTAAGTGTCATAAGCTTTGAAAAAATGCATATTTCTAAATACAGCCAGATTGTAAGTCCTTTCTACTTAGTTACCCGCAAAAAAACCAATTTCCATTAAAGCCCTAAACAGCAACAAGCCTTTGCCCAAATCAAGCAAGAAATTGCTCATGCGGTAGCCCTTGGCCCAGTCAAGACAAGACCAAAAGTAAAGAACATGCTCTACTCTACAGCCGAAAGCCATAGTCTGTCCTAAAGCCTTTAGCAAAAAGTTTCTAGTGAAACTCAAAGCTGACCACTAAGATTCTAAAGGCGAAGCTACAAAGAGTCTAAAGCCAACTACACCTCAACAGAAAAAAAAATCTTAGCAGCCTATAAAAGAATCCAAACCGCCTCAAAAGTAATCAGCACTAAAGCACAGCTCCTCCTAGCACCCCAACTACCAGTGCTAAAGTAAATGTTCAAAGCAAAAGTTCCCTCTACCCACCATGCCACCAATGCCACATGGAGCAAATGGATTGCTCTTATCACACAGTGCGCCTGTATTAAAAAACTGAATTGCCCTAAAATTTTAAAAATAATCACAAATCAGCCCAAAAGTAAAAATTTTAGTCTCAGTGACAAACAAAAACAAGTAACACATGCTAAAAAAGCTCCACTGTACAACCAACTGCCAGCAAAAAACACACGCTACGCTCTTTTCACCCATAGTTCTTGTCGCATCATAAAGATAAAGCGAAAGCAAAAAGCAGCCGTATAGTCCCACACAACGAGTTACAAAAGCTACTAAAAAAAAAGTAAATCGAGCCAACTTGCCGAACTCAAAGCCGTTCAACTAGCCCTAGACATTGCTAAAAAAAAGTAACCAAAACTTTACCTCTGCACTAATTCATAAATAGTAGCCAATACTCTGTAAAAATAGCTACAAAAATAAGAAAAAGCTAATTAGCAGCCTAAAAAAAACCAATCTAGGCTGCTAAAAAATAAAAAACCATCGCTGCCCAAGTAAAAAAGCTACTTGTGAAAGTCCACCATGTAAATGCTCATGTCCCCAAGAGTAAAGCTAATAAAAAACACCGAAACAACAAACAAGTAAATCAAGCTGCAAAAATAAAAGTATCACAAATAAACTTAAATTAAAAACACAAGAAAAAGTTGTTCCTAGCTCGATGAGCCCATGATGCCTCAAGTCATCAAGGCAAAGATGCCACCTATAAGTAAGCACAAGACCAAGGAGTAAATCTAACCATAAACAGTATCTCCCAAGTTATCCATAATTGTGAAACGTGCGCTGCAATCAAGCAAGCCAAGCAAGTAAAACCCCTATAGTATAGTAAGCAGTAGTCCAAATATAAGTATAAAAAAGCCTAGCAAATTAATTACATCACACTGCCTCAAACACACCAAAGCAAGCGTTACGTGCTCACAATAGTAAAAGCCACCACAGAATAGAGACCTACCCTGTGCCTCATACTACAGCCCGTAACGCCATCTTAAGTCTTAAAAAGCAAGTCCTTTAAAAGCATAGTACCCCCCAAAAAAATTAAATCTAATAAGACTCATTTCAAAAATAGCCTTATCAACACCTGAGCTAGAAAACATAGCACTGAGTAAGTGTACCATATCCCTTATCATGCACCAGCTGCAAGCAAAGTAGAACAGTGCAATAAACTGTTGAAAACCACCTTAAAAGCACTGAGTGAAAAAACTTTTAAAAATTAAAAACAGCATCTAGCAAAGGCCACCTAGTTAGTTAACACCCGAAGTTCCATCAATAAAGCTAGTTCAACCCAATCTAAACCCCTGCATACAGTAAACAAAAATAAAGTCCCAGTAGTGCATGTCAAAAGTCTGTTAAAAAAGACTGAGTTAATTCTACCTCGAATACAGACAAACCCATCTGTGGGGTTGTCTTTACTCAGAGACCTAGTCACACATAGTGAGTAATACAAAAAAATAAAACAACAAGTTTTGTACCGCAAAGAAATCTAATTGTTAAGTAAAATGCCTGTATACCAGTACTTACTAAATATCACTGTCACTGTTTGTGCATAACTGTATATATGCATTAATGTGTGTATATTAATGTGTGTGTGTAAAATTAAAATATATTAGTTTAAGCATTAAGCCAACAATATAAAATAAAAGGTAAAATGTCTTAAAGTAACTTTGTGATGTTGTATCTCCTATTGCCGCTCTGTGCCCAGAGATTAATTCTATGCCCAAAAATTAATTTTGTGCCTTTCTGTGCCTTTAAACTGAGCTTGAGAGGGGAGGAAAAAAAAACCAAACGAACTTTTCAAAGCAGTTTCTCAAGGACACAGAGATACACTCCTCTGCGTTCTCCGGCTGCGGTAGCACGGAGGCAGCACCCTGCTTGCTTCTTCAGCCAGCTTTTCGGGTTTTTTTTCTCCGTCATGAGACGGACAGCTGAACTTTGTTTCCTGAGACTTTAGTTTTTCCTTTTTTCTCTTCTGAACTGTTTTAACAACATCAGAACACATCGGGAGAATTTTTCCCCGAGGCCTGGAGGTGGGCCCACGCCCTCACCGACCCAGCTCCGAGGAGGAGAGAGACCACACCTACAGAAAGACTCTAAAATCTTCTCAAGTTTCTCTCCACAGCAAAAAATTTCATTATTTAGCATTATTATTCTTTTCCTGTGTTTGTTAAATAAAAAGTTTTTATCTCTTTCACTTTCCTTTGAAGAAAATTTTTTTTTCCCGAACCTAGTAGGGAGAAAAGTAGTTGTAACCTGTTTTTCTCTCAAAAGATATATTACTAGATTTTAGCCAAACCGGCACAAAGGATAAGCTGTTCTAGTTTGGAAGCAAGGGTTCTCTTTCTCTATCTGTAGAAGCAAGGGTCTTCTCTCTCTGTCCAAGTTCCTCACTAGATTACAACTTTTCCACACCCACGGGCTCCAGCATGAGCACCCTTTCTCACGGGCTGCGAGTCTATCTCCGCATCCCCCCCCATGCACCTCATGAATTGCAGGGAAATAATTTGTTGTATTATAGTACTCAGCACGGCTTGCAGAGAGATCTCAACTCCGATGCTTGGAGCACCTCCTCCCTCTCCTTCTTTTCACTGACCTTGGTGCCGCTATGTTGGTTCTCATCATGTGTCCTCACTTTTTTTCCTTTTCTCTGACTCGGAAGAAAATTGTTGTCTGTAGGTATTATTGTTCTCAAGTTCTATTAATTGAAAAGTTCTTATAGAGCTTCGTTGCGCTGGAAAGGTTGATCTCGTCTGTGTTCCGTGTCAGGGAATTGTTAGCCATATTTTCGTTGCTGGCCACGTGGTCCCTGCCGGCACTGCAAGGGCGGCCCTGGTCATGTGGCCCCCCGCCTGCACCACACGGGTGGCCTCGGCTGCGTGGTCCCCACTGACCCTGGCCTCATGGTCCCCGCCAACACCCTTGGAGGGCTCTGGCTGCGCGCTTTCGGCTGCTGTGCCCCAGCCACATGGGCACTCCCAGCGCTGGTCCCAGCCACATGGTCTTGGCCGCGTAGCTGCTCGCGGCGCCGGGATGGCTCCCCCGGCAGCATGGCTCCAGTGGCCGTGCAGGGAAGGGCCTCGGCAGCCTCCTGCCAAGATGGGCCCCGGCAGCTGCCTCATCACCCCCCGGGAGACAAAAGAGGGCTTCCCACGGTTTTTCCTTTCTTAAATATGTCATCACAGAGGCATTACCAACTTCTGTAATTGGGCTAGTAACCTGCCCATTGTCAGAGCCTTCAGCAATTGGCTCTGTGCTGGACATAGTAGAAGTTTCGAGCAGCTTTTCTCCAGCCCACCAAAAGACTAGACTGTGTTAAACCAACACAATAGAAGACACAAAATGACACATACAACAATCAAACCCAAAATTCCAAGACCTAGGCCAATAAAGTCATCAGACTTCCTTTTAGGGGACTCTAACCTCTTGTGTATCAACATGGGGAATTTCACCAGTGATACAGCCCCCTGCGTGAGTTGTCATACACGTCTTACGGGAGTTACTTAACCAAGACCAGAAACAGAATTCAAAACAATCAACAAATACCTTAAATTTCCTGCACTTGGTCCTTGTCTACCCCCACAGAGAGCCGGTAAAGTGTGGAGCCCCTCTGAGAAATTCTCGGGGTGCGCCAAGGGAGTCTGCAGCTCCAGCGGACCTTGCAGCCGGGCAGAGAGTTCCTCCTGCCTGGCTCGCCAGACCGATGCCCAAAACTGGGCAAGAAAATGAAACTCTGCAGTTAGACTGCTACAGAGCAGGTATTTGTTTATTCAGCGCTGGGAGTGAGGGGGACCTCTCAGCCAAAAACTCACTCAATCTTCTTTAGCCTTCAGTTACATTTTAAAAGTCCTTCCACACAGTCACAATTACAACATATCATTACCATACTCATATTTGCATAAAGCTGTATCATGGTTTTACAACAGTTTGTCGCTTCCGCGCATGCGTTAGTTCCTTCTGTGGTGGTTGTCAGTCTTCTGGTGGTCTTTTGATGAAGGCTTCTGTAGTCTTCCTCACGTTTGAACTTTTTATCTCTGTCTACAACGCTTGCCTGGTGCTTCTTGTTTTTCAGTCTAACTTGTTTTTAGCTAATTTTGCAGTTTGCAAGTTCCGTTAAAACTTGCTATCTGGCTTTTGATGGTGCATGTTATCTCTTGCTCTGCTATCTTGCTTGCTCTGCTATCTTGCTTGCTTTATCTGCACATCATGTTACAATGTTACTTGTGGTTAACCTTTTGCTACATACCACTTAGGTTTCAGCTTGTAATTTGTTTGTGTTTGCATTGCAAGTGATTTGCTGGGAAAATCAAATATTAGTCAAAGCTTTTTATGTATTGTTAAGTTTGATTTCTTTTGCCAAACTTGTTTCATATTTTTACAAGAAAAAATAGTGTGGCAAAAAGTCTTATGGATGTATGATTTGTCTCAACTGATTTTTATTTCGAAAGTTGGTACAAGAGTTTATACATATATGAAATCATAGATTTATCTATTGACCTTCCCAGTTCCACCTCGGAAGACTTTAGAATTATTATAATTTGGCTAAATTTTTCAAAGTTATTAATTAGTGAACCGAAGAATCCTAACAGAATATAAATAAAATACAAAATAATCTTCTACCAACTCTCAAACCCACTTAAACATCTTTAATGTACTGTTGAGTTTCCTATGGCCTAAAAGAGCATTTTAATTTTACCTCACTTCTTTTAATCATGCTAATCAGTATGGTAACCCTAACACTGAGAAAGGGGTTGATCAATAGTTGACTCATGTAAGCACGAGTTAACTATTAAGAGACAGCAAATGTTAATCACAAAACCTAAGAAGCAGGATTTGCCTTAAACTTGTCAAGATAAGAGGAACAAGGATCTGTTGAAACCAGCACAGAAACTGCTGAATCATCCAACGAAGGACTGCGCATGCTCCAGAAAGAAAGGTGAAAAGTGCATTATGATGAAGACTACTAATCTTCATCAGAAAGACCCCCGAGGAACAAGAGGAGCCTTCCTCAGTGCGACTGCCACGATACACAGAGCATGCGAGGCACATATGCTAATGATATTAATGACTTCTGGGAAGTAATTTGTATAACCACACCGATCCCACGGAATGTGATGAATATTCATGAATTTTACCCATAATACTGTGTTGTAGGAAGTGTCATGGGTGTGTGTGTTTGGAGGAGCAATTCCCCCACGCACCCAGCATGCCGAATAAAGCAAATACCAACTTCTCTGACTCTGTCTCTGAAGTGTCTCTAGGCTCTGTTTGGAGCGATTCAACACACTCTACTCCACGCATGCTTCTCAGTTATGGGTGCAGAGTGTGATAAGGACAATTTACTCACTAAAGTTCAAAAGAAAAAAAGAGTTTCTTAGGGTAACACAACTAAATTTAAAAGAGAATGAATTTCTTTTTTTCTTCCTTTCTTTCTTGTTTTCTCATTTTTTAGTCCCACAAATAATAAAGCTACAGTTTCTATTTTGTGTCAAAATTAAATTACAGCAGTGCTATAATCTATTCCCTGAAAAATGGAACATAGCCCTGATGTAAAAATTTGTTTGCATGAAAATCTTTTGTACGAAAATGTTTTCATATTTTGTGAATTTGATATGATAAAAGTTAATTTTTCACAGACTTACCCAGTGGAACAGGAATACTGCCAATGAAATTCTTCCAACTATATGTGAATGAAGTCAAGGAAAACCTATTTTACAACCTTTGAAGTATGTAAACACACAACTTCAACAAACATATTCACATTTGTTCCAGGGTGCAATTATATTACAGGAGCTGAAGATCCCCTGGAAACTTGACTGATTGATACAGGTTAATAGTGGGAATACCCCCCCCCCAGGAATTTAAAAATTAAAACCCGCTGTCTAACTCTATGACCAATTTCAAAACATATTAAGTCAACATCCAAGAAATACAATATTGGGGAATCCCTCACACCCACTACCCAATAAAGAAAACTGATCTTTGGGTTCATGGGGTGGGAACACTTACTAAAAAGCATTGGATTAATGATTGCAATTGGATTTACATTTTTAATGATTGGAATAACTGTTGTATTACTCGTATTACTTCTTCTTCTTCTTCAATCTTTTCTCTTACTAACCACTCTATATATATCACCCACTGTGGGGAACCCATAAACTGAAGAAACATCGGAAGAGAAGTCATTACAGTGTTTAAGTCACGGGGTGGATTGTCAGAAACTAAAAAATTATAGTTTATGACTTAAACATTTTCATGAAAGACTTTTGGCTATTATAGCAAAACTGTATTACAAAAGCTGCAGAGAATACCACCACACCCTGAATAGGCCTTCAGAGTGAGGCCCTACACTGATTGCTGTTGAAGATAAGATAAAGTAACAACTCAGGGCTGGGGACATTCACAAAGCACAAGCTTAACACCTTCAGGGTGGAGACCACAGCCCCAGGGCTGTCAGCTACCAGGCTCACACAGACCCTCGAACCAAAGGGTGGAGGAAAAGAGGCTTTGGGTGTGTGTTGGAAAAACCTCTGGTCAGAGGCACAGTGACCGCCCATCCTCCACTGTGCAGAGAAGCCCAGCTGAGGGGCCCCTTCACCTAGGGAAAAGCCTCATCCATGTGAAGGACAGGAGAGGGGTGTCATGGCCCGTCAAAGGCCCCCCACAGGGGGTCCCCAGACCTTGCACCAGAACACCAGAGATGATGCAACAGACCCTCAGTGTTGCAAGGGACAGTGTCAAACTGGCCCCCTGCAAGGGAGACACATGGGCATTCCCACCTGCCCAAAGCGTATATTAATCCACTGTATTCTATACTCTTCAGCGTGGCTTGGCAGCAGTGACAGGGGACCCTCACCACCGGAAGACCAGATGGAGGGGAGCAACAAGACATTGTTGGGACCCTCAGAAGGGTGATATGCTTCCACCTAATCCCTGTCACTCTCTCCCTGTCCCCCCACCCCCCACGCACATTTCTTTCCTTCTTTCCTTTCTTTCTCTTTCTTTCTTTCTTTCTTTCTTTCTTTCTTTCTTTCTTTCTTTCTTTTCTCTTTTTTTTTCTCTTTGTCTCTTTTACTATTAAATAAAACACATCAATTTTTTGGCACCAACATCTAACCTCGTTTGGTTTTAATCATGTTTCTTGGGTATATTTTTAACCTTCAAAATTCTTTTCATTTTATACACAGAAACTTATTTTTCTTTGCTCTTCTGGGTTTAAACTGGATCGCAACACTGCCCTGTCCAGACTAGATCCTGTCATTATGATACAAGGGAGTTAGAAGTTAAGGAATTATTTATTAGGAGCTGCTTTTTAGATGTTATATACTTCTTGCTTAACATTTACTGTGCTTGTGTCGTGGTTTGGCCTGAACTGACAGGCAGTTCTCTAAACCAATAGCGCTTCTTTCAATTCTACATATAAAAAACCCCGTAGAAGGCGGGATTTAAGAAGTTTTTTCCCTGTTCTGGCTTAGTGCAGGGACGGGAGAGGGAGAGGGGGAGGGGTGGGCCCCCGTTGCCCGGCCCGCGGGGCTGGGGACGGGCGCCCCTGCCTCCTCTGCCTCTCTGCCTCCTGCCCCTTCTCCTAACGCTGCAGCACAGACTCTAGATTGTGAAAAGGGAAACTATTCCCTGAGCCGCGGGTGGCTATAGCTGGCCACAGGGCTGAAGTCATCCGACGCGGTATCCTGAAGGAGAGGGAGCCGGCGGAGCCTTCAGTGCAGCCAGCATACTTCGTGACGAACAGAGGAAGACACCCCTTTTCCATATTGTGCACCCGGCAGCACAGAAGGAGCAAGGGGAGGCTCTCTCTCCACCTTAGAGCCTGATAACACCCTACAACATGGCGACTTTCAGAGCCAGGAAGAAAGAGAAAGCAGGATCACGTGAGGCAAAGCTACAAGGGCGGTGCTGCGTGGTCCCGCGCGGAGCTTGAAAATCTCCTTTCCTCGACGTGGTATGAACTGTAATATTGCAAACTGTTTGTCTCTTTAATCCATGTTAAAGTACATGGGGGGATGGACATTTTTTCTCGAGTGGCTTGTAAAAGGTTGAAGAGTGCCGATGCCAGGCTATGTATATAAAGCAGGAAGAGGCTTTTACAGCCTGGTGGCAGAGAAAAAGCCTTATGTTCAAGCCAAAAAGAGAAATGATTCATCCTTAAACGAGTAGTAACCCCATGCGAGGGCCTGTGTTTTACAGTTAAAAGAGCTGTGAGAGGGCTCATGGAAAAGATGTGTTACACCTTAGCAAAGATTGTTAATTCTAAGCAAACCTGCAAATGGTGGCAGTTTGTAAAACCACGTAAGGCAAGAGAGAAACCCCTTTTTTTCCTCTTTCCTAGAACTGTGATACTGATTGGGAGAGGGGAAAAGTGGAGGAAAGAAAAAGTTCTAAAAGTTTGTTCTGTTGTCGTTTTCTTCACTCTAAGTCTGTAAGTCTGTCAATAAATCTCTTTATATTCTGTCAAGTTGTGTGCCTGCTTTGCTTTTTCTCCTAATGCTTATCTCACAGAAAAAACATCAAGGAAATATGTATATAATTTAGCTTAAAAACCACTACAGTTTGCCAAAAGCAGGAAGGGAGGATGCCAGGCTATTGATAAGAAGAAGTAACCGTGACTTGGTTCCTGCTCTCTGGACCCCTAAACCGGCTGAAACCGCCTTGAGGCTCGGACTAAGACCAAAGGAACCAGAGAGCATGCGCAAGGAGGCAAGGTGAAAAGTTCAATCCTGAGGAAGACTCGTTTACTTCAGCTTGAGACCCCTGCCCACGATCACCAGGAGGCACTGCGCAAGCGCAAAGCATATGGAAATGATTTTTGGACTCATTATAATACAAAGCGGGACTAGACAGGGCTAGGTAATGAATATGTATAGGCATATTGGGAAGCCTAACGAATATGTAACGTGTTAGGGGATAAATGTAGAGGGAAGTGCTGCATGCCTTTGGAGGAGTGATCCCCCATGCGCCTCAGCGCTGAATAAACATACCTATTTTACAACTTTAATGAATTGTGGAGTTTTTCCGCGTATCAATTAGTGCATGAGCCATCCCCATCTGCTTCAGGAAACTAATACTTCCTTTCACTGTGCACCAATTTCCAAGGGACGACACTAATTTGGCAGTATCTGCGTATGCTGTTAAAACTGCTGTGCACAACTATTGATACAGCATAGGTGCAGCAACATGCGGCCCATTGGGACCCCTGATATTTTGTAATTGAAAGGAATGAGGGACTTGTCTTTACAAACAAGCTGTGGGCCTGCTGGTAGTTAAAAGAAACAATGGGAAGGATTCCACTGATTGATGAGTGGAAAGAAAGAGATTTGTCTTTACAAACAAACTCTAGGTCTGCTGATAAATGAAATTGGATATTGAGACATGAAAGAAACAATGGGAAGAACCATAAATTCCATAAGTATTAAAAAATAAAGGGGGGTTATACATTAGAAGGGAGTCTTAGGTATTAGGCATTTTGGGAAGTCTGTACCTCTCAAGTACCTAAGCCAATGGGGAAATGTGGTCAGGAAATTAGGATAAATAGGAGGCTGCGCCCTCCAAAAATTTGAGAGACCCCAGGGGAATACCCCAGGGGAATGCCCCATGGCCTCTCCCTTTATTTGAATAAAGTAACAGGACTCCTCTGTCTCCTTTTTGGACATAAACCTCTGGTGTTTGTGGATTAATTTTCCTGACATAATTGAGCATATCCTTGTTGTACCTGACCGTCATTGGCTATATGGCTTAATAGACTTTTTTCGCCCATTAATAAGTGGATAGATGCAGTGCCACTATCCCAAGCTAGCAAAATCCATGCCTGTATGCCTTCTGAGAAAGGGATGATTAATACTTAACTCATGTAAGCATAGTTAACTTTTAAGAGACAGCAAATGTTAATCACAAAACCTAAGAAGCAGAATTCGCCTTAATCTTGTCAAGATAAGAGGAACAAGAATCTGTTTGAAACCAGCACAGAAACCGCTGAGTCACGCCACAAAGGACTGTGCATGCTCCAGGAAGAAAGGTGAAAAGTGCATTGTGATGAAGACTACTAATCTTCATCAGAAAGACCCCCGAGGAAGAAGAGGAGCCTTCCTCAGTGCGACCACGAGGGTACACAGAGCATGCGTGGTACATACGCTAATGATATTAATGACTTCCAAAAGTAATTTGCATAACCACTCCTATCCCAAGGAATGTGATGAATATTCATGAATTTTACCCATAATACTGGACTATATGGAGTGCTGCGTGTTTGTGTTAGGAGGAGAGATCCCCCACGCACCCGGCGCTGAATAAAGCAAATACCCGCTTCTCTGACTGTGTCTGAAGTGTCTCTTGGCCCAGTTTGGGGCGATTCACTTCCCTGCTCTTCTGCTGATAGATCTCTAAAAATTCCCTTAACTTTCACGGTATAAGTGTGTGTGATCTGTACCTCTCCATCCAGCAGATCCCTCTGCTCCTCCACTTGTATGAGAGGTCATGCTTCTACCTCCTCCCTATCTGCTAAGTTTGGTTCAAACTCAATCTCAGAGTCTGAGGACTCACTCTAGATATTTTCATCCCATTCCTCTGGATCCCATGAAGATTTCATGAACTTGGGAAATCAAAACCTTGCTTTTCCCATATCTGTGTCTTTGTTAGCAATACAAGCCACCAGCTGTTCTACAGTGCATTGCTGCTCATAGCACCGCTCTGCTTGAGTAGATAGCCTTTGCATCTTGTAAAGTCCCAACTTCTTTTTCCAACTCTCACTTTGCTCTATAATGCTATAACTTCATGGTTGAGAGCTCTAAGACCAGTAGCTGATAGCAATCCCAATTTCCCCACTAACTTGCGAGAAGACTTTGATGCTGCTTTCCATGGCATTCCGTGCATAGTCGTCTCAAGTGTCTGGGGGGTAGACACTGCCCCATCATCTATTTCAGGACATGCTTCTGGTGGATCCATTGTAACAAGGAAAGCAGCCGGGGGGCTCAGTGCTCAGTACTGGGCTGTTGGAGGTTAGGATTTTTTCTTTTTTTTTTCTTTATCTCATGGAATTTTGTCCCATTTGTTTCTAAGAGACAATAACAACCAGTACTTAAGAGAGACAAAAGATGTAGCCAAGGAGGAGGGGAAGGAGTGCAGCTGGCTGCATTCTCATAGCTGAGGGGCTTTCTCAAGGGAAGGGCAGAGATACCATGAGATTTTGGCTGGGGGGTGAGGGGCTGGGCTCGGCTCCTCTCTCTCTTGCTCTCGATCGGAAGAGGGATGGCCAGTCTGCGGTTGCTGTGGGAAGATTTTGCTGCCACTGCAGAGCTCTCTCTTACTGCTTCTGCTGTGAGTAAACCTTTGCTAGTAAGAGCAGCTGTTGAACTGGGACCTTATACCCGACCTCACTGGGAAGGACCCTCACCATCTACTCTGGTGCCTCAGGGGAAAACCCAGGACCCTGACCCCCTCCCCCCTCCGAGGCAGCCTCTCCCAGCTGCATTCAGGAGCCGGGCTCCTGCTGCCCAGCCCTTCAGTTTTTCTTCCACTGCTCCAGGTTTTCCGCTACACTGTAACCCAGCACCCGGTGTCTGCTGAGATACCTCGAGGCTCCTGCTACAGCTGTGGAGTTTCTGCTACCTTTTTCTTGCTACCCCGGGTGTGCCCACCTCTGCCGTTCCAGCCGCTGCTCTGAGGCTCCTGCTACAGCCCATCTCGCCATCTGAAGTGGCACAGAGATCAGCTGCCCAGAGGTTGTAAAGGAAGCCTCTTTTCCATCTCTTCTGCCAGCACGCCCGCCATTACCCATGTGAAGAGGCATCTGAGCTCGTGCCATCGCACTCCCTGCAGCCATGGGGGAATCATTGCACCTGCCCTGCCCAGCCGGGAACCAACAGCGTCCCTGCCGGCTGTGACGGTAACTACACCAAAGGGGAAAGTGCTTGATAGCCGAGAGAAGGCTGTGGTTGGGTTTCTGTTTTTGTTTGCTGTTGCTGCCATTGTTCTTGTTTGCTTGCCTTGTTATACATATACATACTAGCAAAGAACTGTTATTCCTTTTCCCATGTCTTTGCCTGAAAGCCTCTTAATTTCAAAGTTATAATAATTTGGAGGGAAGGGGGTCACATTTTCCATTCCAAGGGAGGTTCCGACCTTCCTTGGCAGACACCTGTCTTTCAAACCAACACATGGGCCATCACAGAACACAGGGTGTCACCATCAGGGCCTCCCCAGTCCCCGAATTTTTTGCTAGCTGTGGCATGGTTGTTTCTGGATCTTGACGACTACTCAAAATGTGTGAGTCAGCACAGGCAGGCAGCTGGAACAACCACAAACCCATGGCTAAAACACAAAGAGTAAATTTATTTCCATTTCCTCACTAACCAGGGGGTCCCCAAAGCAACACACGGGCAGAGGCACACAAGTGGAGATGCAGGAACTCTTAAACCCAGTCCACGCCAGAGTGTGGGAGTCCAAAGTGCAGGGAATATTTCTCTGCCTGTTTTGAAGGGTTCTACCCCCCTGGACAACACTGTCTTTGACCTTCGTCCATGGAGAAAATTACCTACCCTCTGGGAAGAAGCAGAATCTACACTGGTGTGAATTAGGTGATAGAACATTATGTAAGATTGTCACAGGGTGAAATTTTAGAGGTGTTGGGTTTGTTAATATAGTAAATAGACAAAAAGCAAAAAACTTCAAAATGGAGGATTGTTGTTGTTCTCCAGACCTTCTTCTTCTTCTTCTACTACTCCATGTTCTGTGGCAAAAGTGGATTGAGAGGATTGGGTGAAAAATGCCACAGTTCCTTTCATGTGACTGAAAGATTTATTGAACATTGGTAGAAAAGTAAAAATATCTTTCATTTTGGGTTTTCATTGGGTGATTTACCTTTAAAAGGCTGTGTAATCCTGATAATTCGCCTTTTCTCTCGCATTATCTACTGGGAGTCAAGCCCGTGGCTCAGCTTCTCTGACAAGACTTAATAAACAACTATCTGAAAGCAAGAAGCATGGAAAAGTCACGTTCGTCTACAGAGTCCAGTCAAGGGCTCTGGAAAATCTCCCCCATCCGGGGAGGCATAATTAAGGCACGGAAAAGTGTCACCAGAGGATCATGGGCCTACTGTTCCCACTGGCTTATCAAGGGTTATTCCCAGCTGCAAGGTCACTTGACCATATTTACAATCCTCCTCACGAGTCTTCTGCTTTTAACCCATTCATCCCAACATTCCAGCCCCTCACTCAAGAGACCACTGCCACTGGGTCTGAAAATGTGGGATAGGGTAATTTAAAGTGGCACTTAATAAAGCATATATATAAAAAAATCGTCCTCACCAGTCTTCTGCTTCTAACCCATTCCTCCCAACATGTGAATCAAAGCCTCTCCACTTAAGAATATCTGAGATAATGGCTACTGAAAATTATTGAAAATATTTTTGTGGAAATTCTAAAAATAAAAGAAAGTTAAATTTATTGCAAACATTTCATCCCAGGTTTCGTTTATATCATTATTATTATTATGAACGGGTTTTACTCTTAGCATAAACATGTTCATTATCCAGGACCAGATGTGATCTTTGATTCTGACATTGTGCCCTTTGCAAACTTTATAAAGCCTTTTGCTTCTTGATAATTACTAGTACTTCTTAGTAGAAGCATTAGGAATGTCACAGTGATCCTCTCTCTTATTCTTGCCTAAAGCTCACAAGCCCTTCTACCACATCTGCAGAAATACCTAGATTGCTCCCAGAGACATCAGACCCATGCAGAACCATTTCAGTACTTCTGGTTTTCAGGCTCCAACCCCTTGGTTGCAGGAGCAGAGAGATCTGACCTGGCTCTGCAATCAGTTCACATTTAGCAGGATTTATTAGCTCAGACTTCAAAAGCCGCATAGGTTTTTAAGGAGTCTATACAGCCCTACTGTGGATAAACCAGAGTCCAAATGTATCACCCTTGGGTAACTAGATGGGAATCAGATGAGCAGCAAGGGTTGCTGTTCCCACATTGTGGAAAGAGGTCCTGATGTCTGGACTCCCTCAGAGACCACTGGTATTGTCCAGGGATCTCAGCTACCACCTCACAGCTCTGAACCATCACATCGGTCCCTCGTTTTGGCCTTCTGCTTTTCTTACTGTAGAATCCCAGAAGATAAGGGGCTAATGTGTATGTCAAACACCGATAGCCAGATAGCTGTGGAGCCAACCAAGGATTGTTGGTAATAACACACTGTGAGAAAGAACAGGATGTGGTTGGAGAAGGGGGCCATGTGGGGGTAGGGCAGCACTTTTCTGGGACAAACATCCTTGTTCTGGAGATAAGCAGAACACATTACGGCACAAGCACAGCAAATGAGGCCAAGAAGTGGGCAGGGACTGTAGGGGGGGAACAAGTCCCTCTGTGGTGGTGCATCTCTCCTCTCCCCTCCTCAGGCTGCACTATGATGTGAGAAATGCTCCTTAAGCCTTGGCCTTGATGAACAGCACCTGGACTAAGCTCATCTTGAGCTTATCAGAAACACTCTCTGCTCCCAGGAACTTTGTATAATGAGCTCCTGTTTTTAAGGAACAGCCTTGTATCAGGAAAATCCACCAACGCCAGATGCTTATGTCCAAAAAGGAGACATAGGAGTCCTTCAACTTGTCAGGAAAATTAATCCACAAACACCAGAGGTTTACGTCCAAAAAGGAGACATGAGTTCTGTACCTTTATTCGAATAAAGGGAGAGGCCGTGGGCATTTCCCATAGGGTCTCTCAAGTTGTTAGAGGACGCAGCTTCCTTTTTATCCTAATTTCCCGGATGCATTTCCCTCTCTCTTTCCCCATTGGCTGAGGTACTTGAGAGCTACAGACTTCCTGAATCGCTTAATACAGGCCCCCTTCTAATGTGTACCGCCCCCCGTATTTCTTTTCCTATGGAATTTATGGTTCTTCCCATTGGTTCTTTCTCTCAGTATCTATCTTTACCTATCAGCAAACCCACAGTTTGCAAAGACAAATCCCTCTCACTCCTTTCATCAATCAGTGGAATTCCTCCCATTGTTTCTTTGAATCAGGGGAGGATGGGGAAGCAGAGGTTAAATGATTTACTAAGAAGCTGTTTGTTAAAAACAATGCATACAGCTTGCTCAACACTTATTGTGCCTACCAAAGCAGAATGAGAAGATATAAGACTATTGATAAAGGGAAGGAATCTTGACCAAAGATCCTGTTTTCAAACCTAAAACTAGCTTAAACCAGCCTTGAAGTTTGGACTTGGGCCAGGGACATAAAGAGCATGCGCAGGGAAGCAAGGTGAAAAGTTCAGAAGGAGGAAGACTCTTTTACTTCATCTGAGGAAGACTCTTACTTCATCCCGAAGACCTCTGCCCATGACCACCAAATGACACTGCGCAAGCGCAATGCAGATGTAAATGACTTTTAGGCTCATTATAATACGAAGCAAGGCTAGGTGGGGCTAGGTAATGAATATGTATAGGCGTATTGGGAAACTTAATGAATATGGAGTTTGTAACCCGATATATACCAAGCTGAATACAGCTGTCGGCACGCATGACTCTGGAGGAATAATCCCCCATGCATCCCAGCGCTGGAATAAACATACCTACTTTACTACTTATTCCAAGTAGTGAAGTCTTTCCTTCCCTTTATCAATGGTCTTATATTTTCTCATTCTGCTTTGGTAGGCACAATAAGTGTTGAGCAAGTGGTAGGCATTGTTTTTAACAAACATCTTTTTAGCAAATCATTTAACTTCTGCTTCCCCCTCCTCCTCCTGATTCAGTCCCTCCTTTTCTATAGAGTTAGTAAATTCTTTTACTAATTCATAAATTATTTTTTTAATAATCTTTTACGATAAGCATCTCTTAATGCTTTTCCATGTGCATTTGACAAGGTAGTTAAAACTGATAGCTTCTTTAGCACTCTATAGTTCCAAACAAGCAACATAATAGACAACACAAGGCAAGCACTCACCAAAATTAATAAAACAATTATGGGGTGACATAGCGTATTCAGAATGCCGGTTGTGGTAGGTGACCACCCGAAAAGCGCGTCCCACCAGTTATGACTTGCATCTTGTTTTACTCTTTGCATGATTCTGCTTATTTTTTGTGTGTCATGATGGATGGTGACTAAGGTCTTTTTCTCATGTTTTCGGATTTCTTCTAAAATCTCAATTAGGTCTTGATGTTTTACTAATTGCTTTATTAATGTGAGGTTCATCCCAATAGGTGTGGGTAGCAATTTATGGTATATGGTGTAGTCAGACCTTACCAATTGATGAGACAAGACCGGTGCTAAATACAAAAAGTCACACCCAACAATCTTGGTAAAATTACAAACACAAAAATCAGAGTGATTCCTGGCAGCTACATTTATATTACTGCCATCTATCATTACGAAAGTGCAGATAGTTCTTAAGCACACACAACCTTGACCAATATATACAAGTACAGTTTTCGATGTAGTGTCTGGGTGGACCTCGAAGTGACAAATGCCTTGTTCCACATCAAGACATATGTCTTTGGCATCAAGTGTATTACTTTCACAGATAAATCCTTGTTGTTTCCGTGTGATGCAAGATGCTAAATTTACCGTTTGCCGTTTTTCTTTTACCAGCCGAGCCCATACTCGATGTTCAGAGGGATAAAAAACTGTTCCTTCATGGTTTAGTCCCAATGCAACAATAGGATGAATTGCGTAAACTGTGGCATTACGTATAGTAAGCACAAAGGCAGTCGCTATGTTAGTAATTCAGTGATAAGTGAAATTTACCAAGGTCCACCAGGATTGGAGCTTTCTTTCTAACTTAGTAGCATTATTCCAAACAGCTTCTCAGATTTCAGTAAGGAAAACACCTTCATTTCCTTCTCTTATAATTAAGGAAGCTGTTGACTGCATCCATAGTTGGGCTTGTATGCAGCTAAGGGCTAATGATACATTGTCTTGAGCTACACCAAGTGTGTTTAATATCAGTCTGTGGTCCAGGTCGCTGGTCTTTGCGAAATCTGGGAGTATTTTTGAGACTTGCCACTGGCTGTTTCCTAATGCTAATAGGGAGGATTGTAGGGGCTGTTTTAATTTGATCAGGTCACTGGTTGCCATGGCCAATTTATTCATCAGTATCTCTGAATCAATTCCATTTAGGACTCACAGTCATGTTCTTAGTATGCCAGTCAGGTCTCGCCACATTCTGCCTTTGAGGGGTGTTTGCTTTTGCAGCCAGGCTGTCCACCCTTCAAAGGATGTTTGTATTAAAGGGGAGCAGGCTGGTTGGATCTCAGAAATATTAATTTGCATTAGTAATTCTATATGCTTAAGAGACCATTCTGGATTAAACGGCAATAATTGCTGGCCTGTGTTCCCCACTACATAAGGGCCAATTTCATAAATCTTTGGTTCAGGCTTAAGTGGTGTGTCCTGGGTTTGGATTCAAGTGCTGGCGTAGGTTGTAACAGGCCTAGCCATGGTATTTATCTGGAATTTGAATTACTGTCTTGGGCCCAAAGACAAACTACTTCAACAGTCTATACTAATGTAAAATTATACCAACAATCTGCTTCACTTGAATGACTACAGATTTCATTATGTTTGTCTGTAGAAGTAGTTGAAACACTAATTTGGGTTGCTTTTTTATGAGTAGTTCTGTTAATCATTCAGCATCCTATTTTGATTTCTTCTCCTACAGTTCCCTGAAGGTACCAAGTTTTTTGTTTTTCTCATTCTTGTTTTGTATACACCTGGTTTCTGTGCATGACCACAGTCAGTCGGTTTAAATCCTTTAAATCAGAATATTTTCTCATGAGTCCAGTAAACCGCATAAAGGCTTGGGACTATATGTCTTCTCTCCTATGAATAACGTCCTAACTTAAAGCTACAATTATGACTGTGAAAAAAACTATTTTCTGGGTTATACTTGCGTGCCACCATAACATTTTCATTTTGTTCGGGTAAACTTCAATTTCAGTTCACCATCACCACGGGTCACTTTCCAAGGGGCCTCTGAAGCCTTTTTTACCCGAATATGGCAAATCCAGGCACTCTGTTCCCTGATCTTAATCGCGGTGTATGTGGTAAGAAGTACCTGGAATGGTCCTTCCCACTGTGGTTCCAGAGTTTTTTCTGTAAGAGACTTAACATATACATAATCTCCAGGCTGAATGTCATGTACAGGACCATCTAAGCCTTGACTTAGGGTTCCAGCCACATGTTTTTTAATTTCCCTAAGCTGTTTATCTAAAGCAATCATATAGGTGGTTAACGTCTCTTCCCTAATTTGGGTATTCCTTTCTGTACCCATATGGTCTCTCATAAAGTATTTCAAAGGGACTTAGCTTTTCTTTAATTCTGGGCTTGGTCCGAATTCGTAACAATGCAAGTGGAAGAGATTGCGGCCAGGGTAGGTTAGCTTCTTGCCCTAGTCTCACAATTTGCTGTTTAATCAAATGATTCATTTTCTCTACTTGACCACTCGACTGGGGGTGGTATGGAGTGTGGAGTTCCCAATCTATGCCTAAATGATGGCTAATTTGCTGTACCACCCTTGAAATAAAATGTGGTCCCCTGTCTGAAGATATTGTGGCTGGACCTCTGAAGCGCGGTATTATTTCTTGTAGTAACGCTTTGGTTACTTCTCGAGCTTTAGTGGTTCCAGTAGGAAAAGCTTCCGGCCATCCTGAAAAGGTATCTGTCAACACTAGCACTTTTCTTGGAAGTTCCGTAAAATCAATTTGCCACTGCTGTCTAGGCCCATGGCCCCTTCCAATTTGGCCCATTTTTGGTTTGGGGGTATTTTTGGGATTAGTCTGGAGGCAAAGGTTACACTGTCGGGTTACTTGTACAACGGTTTCGTATAAATTTCTAGCGATAATTTTCCCAATTAAGTAGTTATATAAGGCATTTGTTCCCCAATGCGTTTTCTGGTGCCCCTCTCTTACTAGTGACCATAGCAAATGGGAGGGAATAACCAATTTTCCTTCTGCGATGATAGCCCACCCCTCTTGGTTAAATGTTCCCCCTTCATCTTTAATCAATTTCTTGTCTTTATTGTTATATGTTGGCTTACCCTCCAGGGAAAGTTGTCCATCTGGGATCAAGGCTCCAGCTGTTGTTACTTCACCTTTTGCTGCTTCTTTTGCCTCTCTGTCCGCCAGTTCATTTCTTTCTTCCAGTTCTGAGCTCACCTTTTGATGTGCCTTAATGTGCATGATTGCTACCTTCTCAGGTAGCTGGACTGCTTCCAACAGTTGCATTATTTCTTGTGCATATTTGATGTTTTTCCTTGCGAATTTAACAGTCCTCTTTCTTTCCAAATGGCTCCATGTGCGTGTACAAGCCCAAATGCACACCTTGAGTCTGTATAAATGTTTATTTTCTTTCCTTTTGCCATCTCTAAGGAGAGGGTTAGGGCCATTATTTCAGCCTTTTGTGCAGAGGTGTTTCTTGGCAGGGGTCTGGATTCTATTACTTCCTGGCAGGTGGTAACTGCATGCCTAGCATGTCGTTTTCAACTGATGACATAACTGCTTCTATCAGTGAGCCAGGTCTCTGCATCGTCTAAAGGGGTATCCTTCAGGTCCAGGTGGCTGGAGTAGGTGGCTTCGATAGTCTCCAGGCAATCGTGGCGTACCGGTTCCCCTTGATTTCCACTGAGAAAGGAAGCTGGATTGACAATGTTAGTTACCACTATTTCTACATTATCTTGTTCCACCATGATGGCTTGATATTTCAGGAACCTTTGCGGGGAGAGCCAATTCCCGCCTTTCACTTCCAGCACTGCGGACACCATGTGGGACACCAGCACAGTCATTTTCTGACCCAAGGTGAATTTGCATGCTTCTTGGATGTTTAGCACGACTGCTGCAACGGCTCTGAGGCACCCAGGCCATCCTTTGGCCGCTGCCTCTAGTTGCTTAGAGAAATAAGCAACTGCCCGTCGGTATGGGCCCAGGTCCTGTGCTAGTATTCCTAAGGCAATCCCTTGTTTTTCATGGGAAAATAGAAAGTATGGTTTACTCACGTCTGGAAGTCCTAGAGCTGGAGCTGACATGAGGGCATTTTTTAGCTGATTGAAGGCCCGCGTGGCCTCCTTTGTCCACTGGAGATTTCTGCTTTCCTTTGTAATAAGCTCGTATAGCGGTTTCATGAGCAGCCCGTAATTATAGATCCATAATCTGCACCATCCTGTCATCCCTAGAAAAGTCCGTAACTCTTTCACTGTCTGGGGCTTAGGGGTTTGGCATATCGCTTCTTTGCGATCTTGCCCCAGAGTTCGTTGCCCGGCACTAACTTCATAGCCCAGGTAGATCACTTTCTGTTTCACCACCTGAGCCTTTTTCTTAGATACCCCGTACCCTTGGAGTCCCAGAAAGTTTAAGAGGCTTACCGTCCAGGCTACGCAAGCTTCCTCTGTCCGGGTAGCTATTAAAAGGTCATGTACATACTGCAATAGCTTTCCTTCTCCTGGTGGGGCTTCCCAGGACTCTAGGTCTTTTGCAAGTTGTTCTCCAAACAGAGTGGGACTGTTTTTAAATCCTTGAGGCAACACCGTCCATGTGAGCTGAGTTTTGCGCCCACTCTTAGGGCTTTCCCATTTGAATGCAAAAATTTTCTGGCTCACTTCATGAAGAGGGAGGCAAAAGAAGGCGTCCTTTAAGTCTAAAACAGTAAACCAAGTTAGCTCTGGTGTTAAGCATGTTAACAGAGTGTAAAGATTCGCTACCACAGGATAGAGATCTTCAGTTATCTTGTTAACAGCCCATAAATCCTGTACCTCCTGGTATGACCCATGAGGTTTACAGAGAGGCAAGATAGGAGTGTTAAAATCAGACTGGCACTCTTTTAACAGTCCTAACTGCAAGATTTTTTCAATTACTGGGCTAATTCCTTCTCTGTCTTCTCTTTTGAGGGGGTATTGTTTAATTCTAACTGGTTGTTTTCCCTCCTTGAGCTTAATCTGTATTGGGGTTGCATTTTTGGCTCTCCCAGGTACATCTGTGGCCCAGACTCCTGGGAACACTTGACTCATTATCTCTTCTCTAATTTCCTCTGCAGAGCCTGTAGTTGTTAGTATTAGGCTCAGTATTTCTACATACTCTTGGTCATTTACCTCTAGAATAATTTCCCTATTCCTAAATGTAATGGTTGCTTGTAATTGTTCCAATAGATCTCTTCCTAAAAGTGCTTTTGGAGAATTGGGTAAATATAAAAACTTGTGAATTCCCCATTGTTTCCCAAATTTATATTTCAATGGTTTGCAGAAATATGCTTTTTCAGATTGACCAGTTGCTCCTTGTACTACAATGTAGTCATCCCCCACAGGCATTAAAGCTTTATTTAAAACCGAATATGCTGCCCCCGTATCAACGAAAAATTCTATTTCTTTTTCCTTTTCCCCTAGCTTCATTATAACCAGTGGATCTGCTAGGGTAGAATCCCCCGGTCCTCTTCAATCTTCTTTCACGTGTGCAACCGCCCTCCCTCTTTCTCAGTCTCTTCTGTTCTGGCGGTCTTCTTGTCTTCTTTCTGGGCACTCGTTCTTCCAATGACCGAACTTTCTGCAAATCGCACACTGGTCTTTACCTAGCCGGGGTGGGCCTTGTCTGGGGGGTCCCTGTCTAGGTCTTTCCCTATTTCCTTCTCTTACTACTGCTACTAATTTCTTCATCCCCTGCTTGTAACTTTCTTCTCGATTACTGAATACCCTCCAGGCTGCATCTAATAGAGTTTCCCGGTTCCTCCCCTCTGGCCCCTGAAGTTTTTGCAATTTACGTCTGATATCTCCTGTGGATTGCCCTAGAAACAAAGATACTAGCTGTTGTACCCCTACCTCGGTCTCAGGATCCAGCGACGTATTGCGGCGCATGGCGTCCCTCAGACGATCCAGGAATTCGGATGGTGACTTGGAAGGACCCTGTTTTACTGCATACAAAGCCGACCAATTTAGGGTTTTGGGAATGGCCCTTTCCACCCCTTTTGCTATCCATTCCTGATAACTTTTTAATTTCTCTAATTCAGGTGTTCTATTCGGACTCCAGTGTGGTTCCTGGAGTGGGAAGTAATCTTTTACATCTAATTGTTGCATTTTGTAATACTCCTCTGCCAAATCTTTTGCTTTTTTCAAAACTAACTCTTTTTCCGTTTCTGTTAGTCCACCCAATAGTAACTGTATATCATCCCAATCTGGATTATGCTGTTTTATTATGAGTCGCAAGCGTTCAGCGGTACCCGCTGGATCACTTCGGTAATTTTTGGCAACTTTATACCACGCGTCCAGGTCAGCAGTAGAGAAAGGTACTCTAATCAACATTGTATTCCCATCAGGTGCCACTGCCTCTCGCAGGGGTGCCATCAATACCTGCTTCCTGGTTCGGGACCAAACAGGACTGCCTGGGGGAGAGGGGGTTGGCATTGGTGTTCCTTCCGAGTCCACATCCTCTTCCCATCTCCTAAGGGGAGGCTTAAGCAAATCGGTTAGTTCATCATCGTCTTGTCCCTGAGCCACTGCCTGATAGACTTTGTCTGACCTTGTACATCTCTGACCTATACTGCACGACGAACAACACCGCTTAATTCTTCCTTGGTCTTTTTTATTTTCTTTTTCAAGAGCTAACACCATAGGATCACTGGGGGGTTTAATTCCACAATCTTTCTGCCATTCAAGGTGGTTTCGGAGAGAGAAAAATGCGTCAGCGTAGGAAACTTCTTCCCACCTGCCCTCCCATCTTAAAAATAACATTAGCTGTAGCAAGGTATTATAATCTAAAGTTCCATTCGGTGGCTACTTTGGTCCATCTTCTAATTTATACAGTGGCCACCATTGGGTGCAATATTTTACAAGAGTTCTTTTATTTTCTGTGCCTCCAGTTCCTACTATCTCTTTCCAATGTGCCAAAACACAGCCAAGCAGGCTTCCTCTAGAGATTTCCTTACTCTGTTCAGTTCCCATCCTGTTCAGAGTTCGAGTTCACTCAAATATTGTGCCACCCACTCCGGGTCACCTGTATAGTGTATAAGCCACTCTTTATAAATTCTCTTATGCTTTCTGCCAGGCCTGCTTCACTGCCACCTAAAATCTTCTTTGAAAGCCTTTACTACTTCCTCCCAATCCTTTTCTAGCACACTACTATCTTCAGGAATGCGACGCTCTTTGCCACACAAAAGTTTTAAAACAAAATGGTCCTTGCTTTCCGGGCACTCAGGGCACGGATCTCTGTCTGCTAAATAAGTAGAATCGTAATATCTCTGACTTCCACAAAATCCGCACTGAGCTAAAACCCACAGCCGGTGTGGGGCTGGAGTCTTCTTATGCCCACACACAAAGCAAGGAATCCCTTCTATGACTCGTGCAGGTAGGACAAAAGAACAGAAAGAGTAAGGGGCTATACTCTTACCATATAACTGTTGAGGGATAGAGGGAGGCAACGACCTCCCTCCCTACTTAGCCACTGTTGTTTCTATTTCTTTCTCCTAGTTTTATCTCGCTTCCACCCAAACCTTTCTTCACACTCTCTCACAGTTCTTTCTCAGTTTTCTTCCCGAACCTTCCAAACCTCAGGTACCAAATGCGACTTCCCGCACACAAGCTTTAAAATCTCAGGCTCAAAATCAACTTCACTAGAGTGCCTCCGATAACACTGAGAGCATAAGCTCTGCCGCCTGGCAGAGGAACGGTACCACTTTTTCTTACAAATTTTACACTGTATTAGTACCCACGCGACATGCCACCCTCTCGCTGAATGAAAAATTCTAATGCGTTCACAAAAACAAGGTATTCCATGTAGTCTTTCAAAACCTAAGTCCTCTGCTGCAGGTTGTTCCCAATCTAAAGCTACTAATTTTTCTGCAGAAGTTCTATATATTCCCTCTAAAGAAACTCGTTCGCCTCTTCTCTCTATCCAATGCTCTATCGGATTTACAAATTCCCAAGAATCAAGACCAAACCACTGAGGGGAAGGGGTTCTTCTAACCTCTTGCCTAGCCACAATTCTAATTCTTGTAGCACAAAAATCAATAATCTAGCACCGCTCCAAACAAATGCTTCAATACAACATACTCAAACAACACACGGCAACATACACATATTTTTTTTCCCTGAAGATTCAGTTGTTTCGACAGGCATTCCTGTTTTCAGCGTCTCTCTGCCTTTGCCTTTCTTTTATCTTTTCTTACATACATTTGCTGCATCCTTCCAACCGGTCCACTCAGGGGCCCATTCTGCCCCTCCTCCAGCCCCCACCCCCACTACTGCCTGGGGTGCTCATTCTTTCACAAACTCATTCCTGTAACTCAAACAAAACTCTTAACAGATAATCCTAGTCCTTCCATGTACAACTTGCACTCTCCAGATGTTTTCCTCGCCTTGTCCAAACGCAGCCCTCCCCCCCTTCCAGCGCTCCCAGCAGGCACGGCCAGCAGCACCCTAGGTGATCGGGGTGTCCTGCAGCCTCAGGGAGGCCAGGAGGCCACAGCCGCCCTTACCCCCCCCCCGGGGGGTGGCAGGGTCAGGGACTGCCCAGTGCTGGGCTCGCAGCTGTCCCACAGCTCCAGCTCGGCTCCGCACCTCCCCACAGGCCCCCAGCCCGTGCTTCCAGCCCTGCACCTCTGCGCTTGCTCCTGCCGCTCCGAAAGCGGAGGATACAGGCGACTGCAGCTGGCCCTGGGTCAGCTGTTAAAATTTCGGGCAAGATGGGGGAAGGTGCTGAAAAACATCTCAATTCTTTTTCTTTCTCCTCTCTTCCTTCTTCCTCTTACTTTCTTTTTACTTTATTTACTTGCATGCTCACTCTTTCTACTACAACATTTTACACAACCATATTTCAGCAGCTACACACAGGAGTAAGTCACTCTTTAGTTCCCCATATAAAAATTGATCTGGGTTCAAACTTTTATTTGCTTCTAGTGTCAAGTCATCACTATCTATCGAAATTGTTTCATATTTTAGCATCTTAGAATCTGTTAACCATTTTTCCGCTTTTTGATTTAGCACATTTCGGACTGCATGAGGTGTACACACAATTAGTTTACTGCCGAAAGTAAGTTTACGGCTCTCTTCTACCAGAATAGCAGTTGCTGCTATAGCTTGAATACACATTGGCCAGCCATGGCTCACTGGATCCAGCAATTTAGACAAATAAGCCACTGGCCTTGTCACTCTTGCTCATTCCCGGGCCAAAACTCCATTGAGCTACTCCACTTTCCACATTCACATACAGATGAAAGGGTTTTTCTAGTGAGGGTAAGCTTAAAGCTGGTACTGAGGCTAATTTTAACTTCAATTCTTCCAATTTATTGTCATTTTCTCTGGTCCACTTCATATTGTCCCCCTCTGTTAATTTTTATATAGAAATTTTACTGTCTACAAATACCCTTCAATCCATAACCTGCAATATCCTAACAATCTAAGCAGGTTTTTTTTTTTAACTTACTTCTTTAAAGAAGGAGGGGGAAGGGATAAAATCCCTGCAATCTTTTCAGGATTTAAGTTTTCGGTTACCTTTACTTATTAAGTGACCAAGATACTTTACTTCTGATTCTGTAAACTATAGTTTCCCTTTTAAAGAATTCCTGACTTCTGAAGAAGTCAAAGGAACATTTACAAATCCCGTTCCCCCTTGGGCCCCTCCCATCGGTACTTTCAGGCACGGGGGGCCACAGCCAGTGTGGTATTATACGGGGATGTCAATGCTTCTAGGGGGTCCCAGCCCTTTTCTTTCTTTTTCTTTTGCTCATTTTGTCTCTGGGGTCTCTGATATGTTAAAAACTTTTAATCTTGGTAGTTCTATATCTCCTGTCCAACAAGAGGCATATTCCTTTTCTTCCAAATCGCACGGTTCCTGTGAATTCACAAATGCATTTAAAGTTTGACAAATCCAAGCTTCAGAAGACCCGTACCTAGGCCAGTAGACCTGATCGGGTCTTATTTCTTTTTTTGTCCATTCTATCATACAATACCGAATCATCTTTATTTTATCCTTTTCCTTTGTACAGGGATCGCTATCCCATTTAGCTAACTTAACTCCCAGAGGACTTTCTTGGGGTATATCTGCTGGCACCTTTTTACTCCTTTTTTTCCTTGAACTCAACTTACTGGTTCCTTGTCCCATTATTTACTGAGTATCTCAAACTGGTACCTGTTCCCCCATTTTTGCTCTAACCTGCCCCTCTGGCAACTGAAACACCTCCTCCCCTCACAGCACAGGAAACCTTTTTCCTTTTATCATATACTAATATAATGTAATCCACCTCCCTCCAGATATTAAAGTCAGATTTTAGATTAGCAATCTATATTACATATATTTCCATTCACTCTTACTCACTCACTTTTACTTCTTTAATATGTCTCATTCATTCTCACTCACAACAAGAAAACACAATGATAAGGTATCTTGATTTTTAAAATCACTTGTTAGTATTCACCCACAGGTATTATTTTCAAATAAAATGGTAAAATTCCAAATGTTGTTGGCCAACCCCAGATTCTCTTGGGTATAGAATCCCACACTTCCCACCTAGAGTAATTTTTCTAGCCTCTGTGTGTTCCAACCCTCAATCCGGCAACTCTTCTGGGATCGGGGATCCTCACTTTCGTCCCCTGTTTCCTAGTGGATTGTGCCAGCAAACTCCTTTGCTCCCTTTTTCCTGGGGGTCCCACCCCCTTCCCTGAGACCCAGTCCCAGTTCCCCCGGGGGAATCTTTCACTCCTTTTATCTTTCGCTTTGTCTCTTTGCTGGCCGCCTTTCTCGCGAAAAGTCGGAACCGCAGCTCTCAGAGACTCCGCACTCACTTCGCAGGTCTGGGGTAACCAGCCCGCGTCTCATTCACACACTAGTCACCCCTGTATCTGCCCCCCCGGAAATACTTACAATCCCTTTTCTTGTCCGGGTCTTCGTGCATGAGAATTGTGGGGCTAGTTGCCGCGGTTTCTTAGGGAGCCTCTTTTTCCCTTTTTTTTTTTTTGCTTTATTTGTCCCTTTCTTGGGGACAATATTATAGCATCTATTTATCACACCAGCTAACTGCTTAAAAAGGCTGGGTTTTTGCAATAAAGGGCTCTCCTTTGCACCTGCCTGGCAACTCCGCGTTGCTTCTTATCGCAACACCTGGCGCCCAAACAACGGCATCTCAGATTTCAGTGAGGAGGAGGACTGGGACCGGCAACGAAGCCCCACAGACCCAGAACAAGGGGATATCAGATTGCAATGAAGAGATGGACTGCAACTCACCTTTACGACCCAGGACCCCTCAATTGCAAGCAGAAAGCGGCGCTCAGACCCTGCTGCAACGACAGGGGATTTTTTTGCGGACCACAATCCGATGGACAGCAAGACGCCGGCACAGCTTATAAGGTTGGGTCAGTGGTGTTTGGTGGATGAAGGACCACGGGACTGTGAGTATCCTGTGACCAGGGGTGTCACGGGAGCATGGGTGCAGCTTAGAGATATTGCTGCATATTCTCCATGTTGGAGCAACTTTCATTATGGGTTAAGAAACCCTGTAACTGTTTCCTAAATGAGAACGGCATTGATGTTAGAAACTCCTGCACGTATCTGCGGCAGAGACTGCTAGAAAGGCTACCGATAATGAACCCGGGCACAGATGCAGAGAACGGATCCAGGGAAAGAATCGATCCTCGACTTAGAGTAACAGACTCAGGACATGCGTGGTGATATGGGCACGACTCATGCCCCCCCAATGCTCCCCCTGGGAGCAGGACGCTCCCCCCCCCGGGGCAGGATGCTCCTCTCGAAGCAGGCCATCTCCCCCCGCAGCAGCTGCTCTGCAAGGTGCCTCCCCCATGAGCGGCTTCTCCGCTGCCCGCTTCGCCGGCTGCCCCTCCAACACCGGCCCCAATAGGCACCCCGGACTCTGCTGGCTACGTAGCCCCCCCTCGCCAAGAGCTACTTGGAAGTGAAGAGATAAAGAAACCTACATGAAGTCCGTATGTTTACATTCCATTTCATAGTTAGGAAAACTTCTATCTCGTTTTGAGCTTCTGGGAAATGCTTAATTTGTCCTAAACTCAGTCAGTGTCTTTACGAATGCAAATTACTAGTGTTAAAAAATACATTTTACCGCATCTCAAGAACATTTTTGTCTTTTGCTAAAAGTAACTTTGTATTTTCAGTGAGCTGTGGATTCTGACGGGATTGTTTATTGGAGAGATTCAAGGCTAGCAGTATGAATGTAGTCTCTTTCTGCATGCCAGTAGAATTATGTAATTCCTTGCTTTGAGGCTGCTTAGCAAGGTCCAAAATTCTTCAACAGAAATGCTGATATATTGCATGACTGGTACAACTTGTCATGTAAGATGTATACTGCCCTTCTAAGAATTTTGATTTTAAGAAGTCTGATTGGACTGAATTAGTACTGATTCTTTGCTCAGTTACAATGATGTTAGCTGTTACCACAAAAAGTAGAAACTTGTATACCTGGAAAAATATTTGCAATCTTGGTACCCTCAAAGCATCACTGTAAGAGACGGTCCGAAGATCCCTCATCTGCCTCACGATCATCGACGAGGACAGAGACTGAAAAGCCTAAAAACCCCAGAAAGAAAAGAGGACTTTTGCACAGGAGTCCTGGCCTGGCTGAGGTGAGATGTTTGCCAAGTGTTGTCTGCAGGTGTGCCTGCTGAAAGACTGGTATGCATTCCTGAGGAACAGGTCGCGCTGGCGCCGTTCTTGCTGCCTAGGTGGGAAGAACTGCACTGAAGCGAGAAGGAAGGACCTGTCCTGTACACCTGCTCCCGTATCCCAAAACAACGAGCCTCACAACACAATGGTTGTCGATTTCCTCACCTCTTGGCCAGTTGCCTCCTGCTTCGAAAAAGACTATAAAGGGACTTTCTGAATTAACCCTGATGAGATCTCCCCACGGAAAGAAGATGGATCTATTGGCAGGACCACGAGGATTCCGCCTTGCCGTTGGTAGCTATTAACCCTCCCCCCCGTCTTTTTTCTCTCTATCCTTTGTTTCTTTATATCTCTCCCTCTCCTCTATAGCATAATCATGTTGTTGGCACTCAATAAAAGTGCACTGTTTGATTTAAGCTAAAATCCCCGTTTGTGTTTCTTTTGCACTCTGAGATCAGTTAACGAACCATCACGACTCCCGCTTGTGTTAGCGGATCGTGACAATCACTTATTGTTATGTGGCCCCTTATAAAATTCGGTAGAATCCTCCTTGGAAACAGCAATTACCTCTAAAGGTTGATGTCAAAACATTGCGTGATTTACAAAAGTTGCTGGGAGCAATTAGCTGGGTGAGGCCCATGGTAGCATTCCTTTCCTCACTCCCCCATCAATGTTATTTGAAGAAGCGCTTCCAGTTATAGATATAATTGCCTCACAACTACCCACTGTAAAGGCAGGCAGAATTGTGCTAGCTTTGCCTGTTCACTTGCTTTTTTACCCCACATTTTTAATAAGGTAACTTTACTGTGATTATTTCGCCATGAGCAAATGTGTGACAGCTTTTCAAATAGGTACATCTATTTATTTAGTGGTTCAAGTGTAGTTATTCTTCCTTGCCACTTATAAATTGAAATCTGACTTGCTATCAAAAAAGTTTAGGTACAGTGATGGATCAGAAAAGTGACTAAAAGTGACACCACCTTACAAAACACTTGCCCAATGAGTATGTATTATCTGCTCAGTGGCTGAGTTTCTAATATTGTCTGTTCTTATGGACAAAGGAAAACAGTGGAGTAAAACAGTAGCACACTCCTTTGGAATCACCTGAAACCATGACTTTGTAGCTGTTTCTATACATGTGTCAGCTTTATACACCCACTGACCTAAGAGAGTTACATGTGCAAAACTCAGGGCAGTATTATATGACTAGGTCCTCGGTATTTTATCCTTACATATTCATATCCCATTACCTTTGATAGTCCAAGGTCAATTCTACTGTACTGAAAATCACAAAAAACTTGTCTTACCATCTGCGAACTGAGCAGGTTTTAAGTCCAATTTGCCAATATATATGCCATTGTCATTTTTCTGAGTAAAGCTGCACCTTAAAAGGCCCTAGCAAACTTATGCTTTTATCAGGAAAGTACTGAAAGACATACAATGTTGTCATTTTTTTTTGAGTACAGCTGCAAATTGGAAAATCCTGCAAAATTGTGCTTATACTAGAAAAGTCCTGACTGTGAACGGATATTTTCAATAATGTGTGTAGTTACCATGAGCTATTCTCACAACTAAAATATGTAAAATCACAATGTATTTGCTACACTTTTATAATCTCTCCAGTAAATCCATGTTGCTGCTATTTCATTTATGAATAATTTGTTTGCTTGCATATTGTTCATTGATGTTTAACTGTTGTATGGCAAATTTTCACTAGTTTTCTTGTAACGATGGAGTCAAAATGAGTTAAATTCTGTTGTATCTGAAACTTTTAAAGGGGCACTCTCAACTCTGACTTTAGTTTTGTTATATTTAAGTGGTGTTAATTTTAAGTTCTGTAAAGTTTAAGTGACGTTAAGGTTAAGTTCTGTTAAGTACAAGTGTTGCTAAATTTAGGTTCTGTTAGATTTAAGTTTTGTTAGGCTTAAGTTCTGTTGACTTTAATTTCTGACAAGTTTAAGTGCTGTTAAGTTTAACTGAAGTCAAGTTTGTGTGTTCAGTTTAAGTTCTGTTATTTTAATTTCAGCTAAGTTTAAGTTATATTCAGATTAATTTCTGTTCAGTTTCAGTGATGTTAACTTTAAGTTCTGTTGGGTTTACCTTCTGTTATGTTTAAATGACGTTAAGTTTGAGTGAAGTTAAAATTCGATGGATATAAGTGTTCTGCATTGCTCACTTAAGATGATTATTCATAACAATCTTTGCTGTTTTATTTTTCATAGGTAGCAGAAAAGGATGAGTAACAATTCCAGGTTATGGATATTATTGATTGTAAGTGTTTAGTGCTTTCTTTCTTGCTTGCTTTTAATTTGCTTTATTGTCATATGTGCATAGATGTGTGGAGAAATATATTCTCGATTTCTTAGATCAGTTACTGTTGCTGTATTAACAATTCTGAATATGTTCTTAATGTCATAGCATGAATTTACTGACATTATAAAGGGCGTTATCCATAAGATATTATTTGATGTTACACATATGCATTTCTTTGGTTGTTTGCAGGTTGTTCATGGTACCATTGACTGCTTAGCTAAAGATAAATGACAAAGCCAGCTGCTTTGCAGACTTTCACATACCGTTGTGTAGCTATCTGCAAGACATGTATCTTTTTAGGAAACGTTTCCAACTGCTATTAATACAGGCTTGTTTGTAGGATATGTTAGGGGAACCCTTCCAGTTAAGGCCTTGGCTCTGGCCAAGCCCTGGCCCTAGCTGGTTGGGAGGTATGCTTACAGACCCAGGTGTTTCTGCACTAAAATGTAATTGAGTCACTTTGACCTGCTGACTCGGACTTATGGAAGCTGGACCCCCTTTTGAGGTGAACATGGAAGCCTTGTCTGGGAAGGTTCTCCAGGTCCTCATTGTGAAATGGGGCTCACCAGCTACTGCAGACTCTGGATGATGGTGCAGTATTTAGGCAATTGAGGGTGTATTGTTCTAAATCACTATCCCTTTGTCGTGTGCTACTGATTACATGTATTACCTTGCTTATTTTTGCTCAGTGTGAGTTTATTGTTTTATTACATATATTGTCTTGCTTTTATGTTGCCTTCATGTTCATAGTGAGAGACTCAGGTGTTATCAGAAAAACAAAGAAGGGGGAATATGGCTCCTCAGGAACATTTAGATAATGCAATATTTTGCAATATTTAGACTAAAGTTTTTGCAGGCAGATCATCAATTTTGATCACCAGCAGAGTGATATCAGTCTGAAGATTTGCGTGTGTGAAACCAATTTCTAAAAGGTTTTATGTAAGGATCCACAATTGGGTGTGCAATGGCAAAGTCTAGCTGATTTACTAACCTAGGAGAGAAGGTATGCATGTGTTTTATTGCCAACAGGTCTAAAGTGGTTACCTGCTTGTCTGGACAAACATCGATCGCCTCCGAGGAGACAAGGCCTAGTCAGAGGAAAAATGACCTATTCACCATCCAGTCCTCGTAGCCAAGGCAGGAGCAGGGGTAGAGCTGCCAGGAACATGGCTGCGCCTGGAGGCTTACAGAGGCAGCCTGCCAACAGAGGCCTTGTGTCCCACTGCACCTACCATCATGTTATTGTGTTCCCGCTGACCTTCTTCAGCTATTCCCTGCTCCATGCTTCCAGAAAAACATTCGGTGATGTTAAAGTCAGCATTTCCAGCTAATGGACTCCCTCCTGCCTAAACAGCACAGCCCCTGAGTTCCAGCCATATGAGCTTTGGAACAATAGCCATTTACTGCCAAGTGCAGAAGAAGCAGCTCTCTTCCTGGGGACAGTGGACACTGTCTTTTTGTTTTCCTATGCTGTGGGTCTCTTTGTCAGTGACACGGTTGTTCTTGATGGGTTTTTACTGATTGTGATCTGTATTCCATGTATCTTATCCTGTGACCAGCAGATGACCAGTAATAGTCTTAATAAAATAATGGCTTTACAGGTGCAGGCTGTTTTGGCATTAAGGTACATGAACCCTTGTCACAAAAAACAAAGAAAGGGGGAGATGTTGCAATATAGGTAAAACCTTATAAAATGAAGGCCTTGTTGCCTTTGTAAAATCATGGCTCAGGCCTGTTACTTTGGCTAAGTAGAAAAGGACTGTGGGAAAGAGACATAGCTGAATTAGGGGTAGAAAAACATGCTGCGTGACTGTCACGTGCTCGCATCATGGTGTATGGTAGTTGGCTGAATTATGTTTGTTATGCTTTAAAACTATGTAAACTGATAACCGGCTAACTGCTTAAAAAGGCTGGGTTTTTGCAATAAAGGGCTCTCCTTTGCACCTGCCTGGGGACTCTGGGTCACTTCTTATCACAACAGCTTCTGCTAAATTTGCATCCCAATGCTTCCATGCCCCCTTACCTAATGCTCTTAACATAGTCTCCAGCAGTCCATTACACCTCTCAGTCTTTCCAGCGGCTTATGAATGATAAGGGATGTGATATATCCACTCAATATCATGTTTCTTTGCACAGGAGTTTATGAGGTTGTTTCGAAAATGAGTCCCATTGATTGATTTGATTCTCTCTGGGATACCATGTCACCACAAAATGTGTCTCTCAAGGCCTGAGATGGTGTTTCAAGCAGTGGCAGGGTTTATCGGGTATGGTTCCAGCCAGCCAGTTGTTGCCTCTACCATAGTGAGTATGTAGCTCTTGCCTTGGCATGTTCATGGCAGTGGTCCAATGTAGTCAATTTGCCAGACCTCACCATGTTGGAAACTCAGCCACCACCTTCTATTCCAAGGAAATTTCACTCGTGTGGCTTGCTTGATGGCAGCATGTTTCACATTCATGAATAACCCGTGCGATGACCTCCGTGGCAAGGTACACCCCTCGATCACAAGCCCTTCTGTATGTTGCATCCCTTCCTAGATGCCCTGATGTTTCATGGGCCCATTGGGCTATAAATAGCTCACCCTTTTGCTCCCAGTCTAGGTCTACCTGAGCTATTCCAATCTTAGCAGCCTTATCTACCTGTTCATTGTTCTGATGTTCTTCAGTGGCATGACTTCTGGGCATATGAGCATCTACATGATGTACCTTGGGAGTCATGTTTTCTACCCATCCAGAGATGTCCTGCCACAATGCAGCAGCCCAGATGGGTTTACCCCTGCATTGCCAATTGGTCATCTTCCATTGCTGCAGCCACCCCCACAAAGTCACTAGCCCCCATTCAGGAGTCAGTATAGAGTATAGGCCACTTTTCTCATTCAGCAATCTCTAGGGCTGGTTGGATGGCTTTCACTTCTGCAAATTGGCTTGACTCTCCTTCCCCTTCAGCAACCTTGATGACTCATCATGTGGGACTCCACACAGCAGCTTTCCACCTCTGATAGTTTCCCACCACACGGCAGGATCCATCAGTAAATAGAGCATAGCCTCTTTTGTTTTCTGGTAACTCATTATATGGTGGTGCTTCTTGGGCATGTCACCTTCTCAGGCAATGCTCCAAAATCTCTGCCTTCTGGCCAGTCCATAATCTCTTCCAGGATTCCTGGGAAATTGGGTTTCACATTCAGGCTCATTGTGCAATCAATGCTACCCACTTACTCCATGTAACACTGGTTGCATGATGTGTTGAGGGGATGTTTCTTTTGAACATCCAGTGTAGGATGGGCAATCGTGGTGCCAAGAGGAGATGCTTCTGTCCAAACAACTTCTGAGGCAGCTTGAACCCCCTCGTAGGCTGCTAATATCTCTTTCAGTTGTAGTATAGTGGGCTTCTGATCCCCGATAACCCCTGCTCCAAAACCCTAATGGGTGACCTTGTGTCGCTAGTGAGCAGAGACTGAGGAATAAAGCGACATGGATGGTTTAGTATGAGAAGAAACCGACCCTTTATTAATTTACAGATTCGCTTATATACCTTAGCATGCTGGACACTGACATAAGGTTATTGGTTCACTGACCAACCACCCCCCAGAGGGATTGGCTGAACCCAACAACACTTCAGATATTTTCTCTTCGGTATCATAACAATACCATAGTTTACAAAATCTCTCAACTGTTTTCCTACAGCGTCCATGAGAAAGCAAGGCTTTCACACAGACACTGTCAGAAAACTGATAAGTCTCTCTGCATCCAGGCTTTTTGCATTCACATTTCCCCCTTTTTGTTTTTTAAAAAAATTAAATCAGGCATTAATTTAAAGTTGGCAGAGAGATTCTCCAGCGGTGCCATAGGAGATATATCTAGCGAACGTAATTCTATATCGATTATTAATTCTGAATAGCCTTAAAGGCCTTAACATTCTGACTCCAAAATTCAGTCTCTGCTTGTATAACATTTTGATTCTAAATTCAGTCTCTGCTTGTGGAAGGGCCAGGCTGATGGTCGACATCTTGGTCGTCATCAGAGGGATCACTTGGCTGATGATCTGCATTTTGGTTCTCACATGAAGGTTGTTGTGGAGGTTGCCTTGGAGGTTGCCTTGGAGGTTGCCTTCTCTGTTCCTGGTGCCGCAGGTCAGGGCAAATGCATCTTGCAGGTAGCCATCGTACTCTTGTATCTGTGGAAAAGCAAGCATACCCACGACCCCAAGCAACAAGCCCATGCAGGACTTCCCACGCGGGCCTTCCCACTTATCAATGAGTAGGTCCTGCACCCAGACCTCCGCTCGAGGCAGGTGCGTCTCACCCAAAGACCGCAATGAAAGAAAATGATTCAAAATCACAGGATTGTTTGAATTTGGTGGCACCGTAAGATGATTAATCGTATACAGTGCTTTCTCCAATCGGCCCTGTGGGGTTTCCCCATGCATTCCCCCTCCCTGCCTTTCTAGAACACGCTTCAAAGTGCCATGAGCGCGTTCAATAATGGCTTGACCTGTAGGAGAATGCGGGATACCAAACTTATGGTCCACACCCCATAATTGTAAAAACTGCCGCGTCTTTTGCAAGGCGTAGGCAGGGCCATTATCGGTTTTCACCAGGGAAGGCACACCCAAGACCACAAAGGCCAATCTCCAATGGGCAAGGACATCGTGGCCTTTCTCTCCAGTATGAGCAGACGCCCATATAGCTGAAGAGAAAGTGTCAATCGACACGTGCACATACTTAACTTGGCCAAATTCGGGGATGTGCGTTACATCCGTCTGCCAAATCTGCAAGGCCTTCAGACCTCGGGGGTTTACCCCCACCGGTAAAGGTGCAGCAAGTCCGTGACAGTCAGCACAAGCGCTGACAATGTCACGAGCCTCAGTTGGCGTTAAATGGAACTGCTTTTGCAGGGTATGTGCGCTTTGATGAAAAAATCCATGCGATGCCTTGGCTTGTATGATTTTGTCAGGCTGAGGTGCTACCCATGCAGGGTTGGCCTTAGGCTTGCTGGGTAGGCCTGTGTTGGTGCCGTGCCCTGGGGAAACATTTGTGTCTGAGCGCAATTTCCCCATGTGCTCATTTTCACCTTTCCCAACCCAATCAAAAGTTGGCATGGTACAGAGATTTGCAATACTTTGCATAATGACCTGGCCTATCGCACCTTTCACAATGAGAACTTTCTTTGTTCTTTTTTTTTTTTTTTTTTACAAGAAGAAACCGACCCTTTATTAATTTACAGATTCGCTTTATACCTTAGCATGCTGGACACTGACATAAGGTTATTGGTTCACTGACCAACCACCCCCCAGAGGGATTGGCTGAACCCAACAACACTTCAGATATTTTCTCTTTGGTATCATAACAATACCATAGTTTACAAAATCTCTCAACTGTTTTCCTACAGTGTCCGTGAGAAAGCAAGGCTTTCACACAGACACTGTCAGAAAACTGAGAAGTCTCTCTGCAACCAGGCTTTTTGCATTCACAACCTCGGGTTTCTCCTGCGGTCCTTTGCCAGAGGCTCCAGGTGAGACCCTGCTCCCCACCCACAGGGTAGAGTACATTTTGTATGGCTGGTCCTGTCCAAATGTAGCAGACAAGAAAAGTCTCATAGAATAAGTAGAAGGCCTTTGCTCACTTTGTTCACTCTTGCTCTCTGAGAATTCACAAAAGGTACTCTGGGAAGTGTACAGGCGGCCTGAAAGACAAAAAACAAGTTATATTATCAGAAAACAAGTTATATAACCAGCGTGTGGACACCTTGTGTTTGGGATAGTGATTGGTTGGGAGCATGCTTTAACACTGCATGATCAGAAAGCTGATTGGGTAAGAGAACGTGTGAACAGCAACACATGCAGTGGCAGGCAGCCAATGCATGTTTGTTTGTTTCACAAGAATGTAAACAGATAAGAGCTTAGCATCTGAATACAGCATAAAAAGGCCTGGTTTTTTGCAATAAACGATTTCTCTTCGTGACTGTCAAGGGGAATCTGTGTGTCTTCATTCATCATTGCTACAAATGGCACTCCGAACAGCTCGGACATCTCACAGGCGGTGAAAGACCGCACCGGTAGGAACCCCCTCTGTACCACAGGAGTTGGTCAACCAGAAAAATTCAACAATGGACCCAAAACGCGCCCATCACCTAACAGGTGAGCAGTGGGGAAGTCATGGGAGGAAAAACGTCCCTGGAACAAAGACAAAGCCTAGACCTTTTACGGCGGCTCTTGCTTCGACAGAATACAGACTTTTCAGATGTTAGGCTGATTACCTTAATAGACTGGGCATCTGCAGTGGGTCCCAAAATACCGGGTAATCCCGAGGGCACGCCATCCCCTACAGGGATGTTTGATAAAGATCCTCAGCCAGGTGGTCCTTTCAACCCTGGACCCATAGACCCCAACCAGAAGGCAGAGCTCAGACCCTGATACAAAGACAGGGGACTTTATTTGCAAACTGCAATCCGATGGAGGGCAAATTGCAGACATAGCCTATAAGATTAGGTCAGTGGTATTCGCTGGACGAAGAACCATGGTGTAACATATGTTGCAAAGTAATTCGTGCTAAAAATTAAGACTACAGCATTTTTACCAAAATCGAGAGAAAAATACAAATACCAAGGACATGAAGCTGTCTCCAAAAGAGTGTATTTCAAGGGATTTTTCGTCTGGCAAGGCTCCAGTGATATGCATTCAATATGCATATACGATAAGATAATATTCGTCTCCAAAGAAGTGTATTCCGGGGGATTTTTTGTCTGGCAAGACTCCAGCGATATGCATTCAATATGCATATACGATAAGATAATATTCGTCGCCAAAGGAGCTTATTCCAAAATCATAAAAGAAGATATTCATCTACTTGTTCCAGGAACTTTCGTCAGACGCAGCAGCAAGTCAAGAAAAACTCCATTAACATGCTAAAAAGATAAGATTAACAAAGCCCAAAAATGTATAAAAAGGTACCCCATAAAACAGCATTTGTGAACTAGTGGGATTCGGAGCGGAGAGAGAGACCGAATTCAGTTCACCTGGTGCCGATCGCCCGGCTGGGTGCTGCTTTGCTTGTGGCTTTTTCAAAATTTATACATTGATTATTTAATAAATTCTCTTTAATTATTAAATTGGTTGATTCGTTTATGACAATATTGGTGAACCCCGACGTGATCCGATTTCGGGTCTGCGGTTTCTCTTCTCCCATCAGGGGGCGCTCCGCTGATTCAGCGGCCTGACGGCAGAGGAGAACCAGCAGACCCAGTTGGATTCCGAACAGCAAATTGAGGTAGAAGCCGCAAGCAAAAGGGGGAGAGAGAAACGAGCTCGGAGCTCCCGGAGAGTCTTAGAGGAGACCCAGGAGAGGGCCCTCTGAACCGCGGCGCATTTCATTCGTAAAATTCTACGTGCACGGAGATCCACGCAGGAAAATGGACCGGAAGTACTACGGGTTGAATGCGAGTAGCTGAGCGTGTGTATGAGACGTGATCATATCACAAAGCGAGAGCGGACCCCAACAACAGCATTCCGTATTCCCACGAGGGATCCGGTCGGTTACGGGGGAAATGAATCTGACGGGAAACTCATTACACACGCAAAATCCAAAACTCGAGAAAAGTTCGGACTTCAGCCACGGGAAGGCTAGAGGGAAGGGTACGTCTTCAGAAATTCAGGAGACTGGTAAGCCCTCTGCCTAGGACCGAGAAGGTCCAGGGGAGAGAAAGTAGAGAGAAGTAAAAGGGAGCTTTTTACCGGATTAAGCCACACGGGACGGTCCTCCGCCGGTTACCGAAACGGTAATCCAAAAATCAGCTAAACACGGTGTGTAACAGCCACCGTTAAAAAATAAGTGTGTGAATGTGTGACTGAGTGAGACGCAGCACAAAGTTGAGAGGCGAGTGAGAGTCTCTGATAAGTGCATTCCAGTTTCCCGCGAGGGGCCTGGTCACTGAAGGAGAAAGGCGATTAAAGAGTCAGAGCGTAATACCTTGTAAAATGGGACAGAGAAAAAGCAAAATTCAGGGGAGGACCCAGGAAAAACCCTTAGGAGAAAAGGAGAGCACTATACCAGAAATTCCACTGGATAGTCCGCTGGGATTGATGCTGGAATTCTGGGAAGGGTGCCCCTCAACAAGAGAAAAACCTAAGGAAAAAATGATTCATTATTGCATGGAAGTTTGGGGGGGAAAGAGATTAGGAGCCATTTAATTTGGCCCATGTTTGGAACCTCTGAGGAGTGGGCATGTCAAGCCCTAAATATTTATGTAAATAACAAAGAACCGCGGGATCAAGAGGAGAGGGACTATGCAAAGATATGGGAGGGATCAGCAACTAGATTATTTACGGTAAAGACCAGGAAAGTAACCAGATCCGAAAGCGAGACATGGGATCCCTTGAATAATCTACCCCCTCCGTATCTGATGCCCCTACCCCCGCCCCCACAAGCACAGGCACCCCCACCCGCACTCCTGATGCCCCCACCTCCAATTGAACAGCCGCTGCCGACCCAAACTCCATCTCAGACGGCAGAGGCCATGGGTTCAGCAGCTTCCTTCGAGGTTATGCATTCTCCCCCTGCGAGGAGAACACGACATAAAAAAAAAGAAAAGATTAATAGTGAAGATAGTGAAAATGAAGAGGAAGGGAAAAGGGGCACGATCTTCTCCCGTTAAGGGAAGTACCAACTGCTCCGGGAATTATAGGATATGTGAATGTGCCAATTAACATGGGAGATGTAAGAGCCTTTAAAAAAGAGATGGGTAAATTAATGGATGATCCCCTGGGGGTATCAGACCGGTTAGACCAGTTTCTGGGACCTAGTGTATATACCTGGGAGGACATGAATGCAATACTAAGAGCCCTATTTAATACCGAAGAGAGAGAGATGATCAGACAAGCTGAGATGCGTGAATGGGAGCACAAAAACCCGCAAGGCTTGCCCGGGGATCAGAAATGGCCAAATCAAACACCCGGGTGGGATGCCCAAACGGAAGAGGGCCGAGGAAATATGATAGACTTAAGGAATATTATTATACAAGGGATTCGGGAAGCAGTCCCCAGAGGGCAGAACATTAGCAAAGTATTTGGAGAATGCCAGGGGAAGGACGAAACCCCCACAGATTGGTTAGAAAGGTTACGGAAGAGCCTGCAGGTTTATTCAGGAATAGATCCTAATTCCCCGATAGGAGAGGTATTACTAAAAACCCAATTTGTGGCAAAATCATGGGGAGATATATGGAAGAAGCTAGAGAAGTTAGAAAATTGGCAAGAAAAGGGATTACAAGAGCTTTTGAGAGAGGCTCAGAAGGTGTATGTGAGAAGAGATGAAGAAAAACAGAAGGCTAAAGCGAGAGTATTAGTTGCAGCTGTTAGGGAAGCTCAAAAGCTGGAACGTCCCCAAAGCCCTGTGAGGTCAGCGCAGGGCCATGGAGCCCAAAGGAGGCAGCCTGTCCCACAGAGAAAGACACCCAAGGATTCAAGGGAACCCCTTGAATGCTACTACTGCAGGAAGAAGGGGCATTTAAAAAGAGATTGCAGAAAAAGAATAAAGGATGAGAAAATTTTTCAGGAAGACTAGGGATGTCAGGGGCTTTTTATTTTGGGGTCCAGGACATCTAAAGAGCCCTTGATAAAATTAAAAATAGGACCCCAAAAGGAGGAAATATCCTTTCTAGTTGACTCAGGGGCCGAACGTTCCACGGTCCAGAAACTGCCAAAAGGATGCAAAAAAAGCAAAGACACAATGATGGTAATAGGAGCTAAAGGGGAACCCTTCAAAGTCCCAGTTATTAAAGATGCGGAAATAGAGTCAGAAACTAGAATTTGTTTAGGGAACATGTTGTTAGTTGAAGAAGCAGATTATAATTTACTAGGAAGAGATTTGATTATAGCTCTAGGAATAAATCTGATAGTACAAGGGCCAGATTTAACAGTAAGCCTGTACAGATTAACTGAAGAAGGTGAGAATAAGATTGATCCCAAAGTCTGGCATACCCAGGGAGAGGCTGGAAGGTTGGACATGGAGCCTATTTTCATTGAAATAGAGAGGCCAGAGGATCCAATTAGAATTAAACAGTGCCCCATTTCCATGGAGGGAAGAAAGGGATTAAAACCTGTGATAGACAAATTAGTAAAAAAGGGAACTTTGGAGCCTTGCATGTCAAGGCACAACACACCTATCTTAGCCGTATGGAAAACTGATGGAAGCTTTAGGCTAGTCCAAGATTTAAGGGCCGTAAATGAGAGAACAAGAACACGTTTCCCTGTAGTAGCAAATCCATATACGCTTTTAAACCAAATTTCCCCTGAAGACACCTGGTACAGTGTAATAGACTTGAAAGATGCCTTTTGGACCTGTCCATTAGCCGAAGAGAGCCGGGATTATTTTGCCTTTCAGTGGGAGGACCCTGAAACGAATAGGAAGCAACAACTCAGGTGGACATCTCTACCACAGGGGTTTGTAGAGTCTCCTAATCTGTTCGGGCAAGCACTCGAACAGTTAAGTCAGTTTGTGCCAGCAGAGGGGACCAAACTTTTGCAGTATGTTGATGACCTATTAATAGCTGGTCCAAAGGAGGAAGACGTGAGAGCAAGCACCATAGCATTACTGAATTTCTTAGGTAAGAAAGGATTAAAGGTATCAAAATCAAAGTTGCAGTTTACGGAGCCAGAGGTCAAGTATCTAGGGCACTGGATCACGAAAGGAAGAAAGAAATTAGACCCCGAAAGAGTAGCTGGAATCATTGCATTACCCCCTCCACGAACAAAAGGGAAGTCAGGCAGCTATTGGGACTTTTGGGGTATTGTAGACAGTGGATTGAGGGGTATAGTGAGAAGGTGAAGCTTCTATATGAGAAACTGACTACTGAAAAAACAAATGGACAGAGCAAGACAAAAGAAGATTTAGAGAATTAAAGGAGACGCTTATAGCCGCTCCAGTGTTGAGCCTTCCCGATGTGAAGAAGCAGTTCCAGTTGTTTGTAGATGTTAGTAATCATACTGCCCATGGAGTATTAACGCAGGATTGGGCCGGAGCCAAAAAGCCTGTGGGGTATGTGTCAAAACTTTTAGATCCCGTGAGCCGAGGCTGGTCCACCTGCCTACAAGCAATAGTGGCAGCGGCATTACTAGTAGAAGAAGCTAAGAAGGTCACCTTCGGAGCACCATTGGTAGTATATACTCCCCACAATGTAAGGAGCATCTTGCAACAGAAAGCAGACAAATGGCTCACAGATGCTAGACTCTTGAAGTATGAGGCTATATTGATTCATTCACCTGATCTAGAGTTACGGACAACTGCTGCTCAAAATGCAGCACAATTTCTGTTTGGTGAGGCATTAGAAGAGTATAATCATAATTGTGTAGAGGTGGTGGAATTGCAGACAAAGATAAGACAGGACTTGGAAGAAGAAGAATTAGAGGACGGAGAGAAATGGTTTGTGGATGGATCAGCAAGGGTTATAGAAGGGAAAAGAAAGTCAGGGTATGCGATAGTAGATGGGAGGTCAGGAGAAGTAGTAGAGTCGGGACCCCTAAGTGCTAGTTGGTCAGCACAAGCTTGTGAGTTGTATGCAGTTTTACAGGCGCTTAAAAAGCTAAAAGGGAAGAGAGGGACAATTTTTACTGATTCCAAATATGCTTTTGGGGTAGTCCACACCTTTGGAAAAATTTGGGAAGAAAGAGGTTTAATCAGCACTCGCAGATGAGGGTTAGTTCATGAAGAATTAATGAGACAAATCCTAGAGGCTATTAGGGGACCGGAAGTAACTTCGGTAGTACATGTTAAAGGACACCAGGTAGGGATGCAATTTCAGACTCGGGGAAATAATTTGGTAGATAGGGAAGCTAAGAAAGCAGCATTATTGGTGATAAATATTCCAGAAGTCAGAGGGGATAAGACCCAAGAATATCCCTCCCGTCCCTCCTCAAAGGAAATTGAAGGATATGAAAAAATAGGAGGAAAGTGGGAAGAAGGTAAATGGAAATTACCTGATGGAAGAGAATTATTATCTAGAGATTATACCAGGAAGATTTTAAAGAGGCTTCATCAACAGACCCATTGGGGAGCACAGGCGCTTGCAGAGCAGTTTTTGAAATTTTTTGGGTGTAAGGGAATTTATGAGTTAGCTAAACAGGAAGTACAAGGGTGCATGATATGTCAGAAGATAAATCAGACCAGGATACGACAAACCCTATTAGGAGGCCGTCCCTTAGCATATCGCCCATTTGAAAAGATTCAAATAGATTTCACTGAACTACCTAAAGTGGGGAGGTATAAATACCTGTTAGTAATGGTGGATCAACTAACACATTGGGTAGAAGCCTTCCCTAGTACCAGGGCTACAGCCCAGACAGTGTCAAAGATATTGTTAGAAGAAATTATACCTCGATACGGTATAATAAACTACATAGATTCAGATCAAGGGGCACATTTTACATCAAAAATTATTAAGCAATTGGCAGATGCTTTAGGAATCCGCTGGGAATATCATACCCCGTGGCACCCTCAGAGTTCAGGACGAGTAGAAAGGATGAACCAGATGTTAAAAGCCCAGTTGTCAAAGTTAATGTTAGAAACTAAAATGTCATGGGTCAAGTGCCTTCCTTTAGCCCTGCTAAACATAAGAACTATGCCCCACTCTGAAAGTGGGCTATCACCCTTTGAAATGCTTTATGGAATGCCATATGAACGTGGGATGCCAGTGGGACACCCAAGGCTGGATGACAGCCAAATTCAACCCTATTTGATAGCAGTAAATAAGAACCTGCAAGATCTGAGAAAAAAGGGACTAATAATGCAAAGCATCCCTTTGGGGCTCGCCATACATAAAATACAACCAGGAGATAAAGTGTTGATTAAAACCTGGAAAGAAGTCTCTCTAACACCTCACTGGGAAGGTCCTTTCCTTGTGCTTCTAACCACAGACACAGCAATACGAACGGCTGAAAAGGGCTGGACACACGCTTCTTGAGTAAAGAAGATTGAACATCAGGAGGGGTCACCTGAATGGAAAGTGACTTCTCCTCCAGGAAGCTTGAAGATAAAACTGCACCGGCATACTAAATGACTGAAGGAGATAAGTTGTTTAGTACCAGGGTGCGAATGTTATCCATTTCTTCATTTTAAGTGTGGTTATTGTCAAGAAATTTGGGTTATACACTGTAAGGAGGGATACAAACCAAAAGAACTTTGTACAAGGTGCTTGGAGGAGGAATACGCATTAACCACCCATACCTTAGTAGTTGCTACTAACACGGGCATATTAGAATTAGACTCTCTAGAGTGGTATCGCTTGTTCAAAAAGGGAGTGAGGGGTAAATTAGATTCAAAGGCACAGGCCCTAGCAATCGAGTGCCGACAGTCAAACAAGGTACCCTGTAGTGCCGACGCAGTCAAACTATCAAGGTGGGACACCTTTAAGAGGAGGTATGTGGCTCGTTCCACTTATGGTTCCCCTGAAGAATACCCCTGCTGCCAAGAAGATGGACTCCCTCGCCACGGGTGGCAACCCCGTGGGCGTAGGCAGAGGCAGAGGAGTACGCCTGTGGGGAATCCTGATGGTTCTGAGTCTAATAATGGGCAGGACGGCCAGTCTGCTTCCTGAGAATCACCTCAGTGTTGAGAAGCAGAGCCCGGCCCAAGGCTGTGGGCAGTGCTTTAAGACCACCCTAACAGGACAGGTGGCTATAGAGACCATGGCATACCAGACCCACTATGACTGCAAAAATGGCAACGAGAGGGGAAACTGCGTACATAATGGCACTCGATATAAGATGTGTCAATTGGAAAAAGAAATAGTCTGCTATGACCCGAAAGCGATTCCTAAGGATTGGTGGTTAGAGGCGCAGTCTATGAAGAAATATAAAAAGGTATTAACTCGTGTTATACAAACGAGCAGTTGAGCCTGTGATACCCACCTGTGACAAATGTAATCATTCTGTATGGATCGGAGAGAAAATGGAATCAATGTTTATGGCATATTCCCAAGTCAGTACAACATGCTATGATCGCAGCCAATTAAGAATGTGCACTATGGGTAGAAAAACATACTGGGTTGGAGAAAATACAAAATATGACAAGAGAGTCTCTGTTAGTAATGAGGGCGTGATAACTAATCTTCTCAACAATGATGATGATCGAATTTGCCTGCGGTATAACAGAATTTTTTGTTTTGCAAGAGATGAAGAAGGGAGTCAGAGGCAAAAAAGAAAAGAATAGAACAAGAAAAGTTAAAGACACTAAGCGAACAATATGAACAGTTAGAACAACAGTATGACAATTGGGGTTTACCCCCCTCAAATAAGAATCTTTTTGTAAACCTAATGCAAGAAATTGCCACAGAATTAGGATTATCTAATTGTTGGATCTGTGGAGGGCTTAAATCAGCTGAGAAATGGCCATGGAGAGGTGAGAGTCTAGCTCCAGAGCAACTTCTACAATGGAATCACACTCAAATTTCTAAAACATTAAAATGACCAGAGGGGTGAGTTCTAGATCATCAAATAATTGGAACAGTTTGTATCAGCAAGGAAGGAAAAAGATATACTGAAGTAGTGGGATATACTCCCTGTATGTCCACTCTAGCAATACACTCAAATATTAACTCAAAAGCCTGGCAACCAGAAACTCCTGCCGGGTATTGGAGTCGGACCAGGGGAACAAACTGTGAATGGATTGACCAAATTGGGTTATGTTGGCATAAAAGCCCTGGAGCTAACCCTTACCAAACCTTAAAAGGCCTAAAAGATTACTGGGAAAGACCAGAAGCTGTAAATGACCCATGGAAAGCACCTAATGGAATATACTTGATTTGCGGGGAAAAAGCTTACAGTGAACTACCCCGCAGGTGGAAAGGATCCTGTACGTTAAGAATAATTAGACCCTCCTTCTTTGTGCTACCAAGGTCAGAGAGTAATCTGCTGGGAGCACCCCTATATGAGACCCTAGATAGAGAAAAGAGAGAGTTGAATCTCGAATTTCCAAAAGCAGGAGGAGATCAAAAATGGGGAAAGGATGAGTGGCCTGCAGAGAAGATAATAGCATACTATGGCCCAGCAACTTGGGCTCAGGATGGGAGCTGGAGATATAGGACCCCAATTTACCTGCTAAATCAGTTAATAAGACTCCAAGCTGTAGTAGAAGTTGTGTCAAATCATACCTCTGACGCTCTCGAATTATTGGCTAAGCAGCGTTCCCAAATGCGAGCATTTGTATATCAAAACCGGATAGCTTTGGACTACTTGTTGGCTGAAGAAGGAAGGGTCTGTGGAAAGTTTAATGAATCTGAATGCTGTGTAGAAATTGATGACTATAAGGAAACTATCAAAAATCTTGCTGCAAAAATTAAGAAAGTAGCACACGTGCCAGTCCAAAAATGGAATTCCATCCTCCAAGCTTCATGGTGGGACCAATTGTTTGCGGGAGGAGCTTGGTGGAAAAAAGTGGTGTTTTTAATATTATGTTCCACGGCTGGATTACTGTTTTTACCCTGTTTAGTACCATGCTTCATCCGACTCATCCATTCTGTTGTCCAAAGTATGCAGATAGCAGCAATGCCTGTGGACCCCGAATTAGCTACAGGGAAAACAACCAAGTTATCTAAGATAATGAAATTAAGAAAAAAAGAAGAAAAAAGTAAAGCTACTGAAGTTTTGGCTAGGTTTGAAGCCCAAATAAGCAAAGAAAAAAATAATTTATACAAACCAAGGAGAAATTACGAAATGTATAAAGAACAGTCATGAGATGATTACAAAAATGAGTTTTAGCAGACATAAAAGACGTGTGAAGTTTCTTACCAGTATCCTGTTTTAAAAAACTATTGTAAAACTTTAAGATACCATAAGTACTTGTAGTAGCACAAAAAGTTTAATAAGAATAAAAAGAAATCAACAACTAATCTATCATATAAAAGGCTATTAATTTGTGTAATAATGTAGAAATGTAATTGTTAAGTCTTATAAATGTAAAAGAATGAAATTAAAATTGTGAAATGAACAAACCTAATCAAAACTTACCGCAGAGGCACGAATTAATAGTTTGATGTAAAAGGGGAGGGATTGTAATATGTGTTGCAAAGTAATTCGTGCTAAAAATTAAGACTATAGCATTTTTACCAAAGCCAAGAGAAAAATACAAATACCAAAGACATGAAGCTGTCTCCAAAAGAGTGTACTTCAAGGGATTTTTCGTCTGACAAAAACTCCAGCGATATGCATTCAATATGCATGTATGATAAGATAATATTCGTCGCCAAAGAAGCTTATTCAAAATCATAAAGAAAAGATATTCATCTACTTGTTCCAAGAACTTTCAGACGCAGCAGTAAGCTAAAAGATAAGATTAACAGAGCCCAAAAATGTATAAAAAGGTACCCCATGGAACAGCGTTTGTGAACTAGAGGGGTTCAGAGCGGACATAGCCCGAATCCAGTTCACCCGGTGTCGATCACCTGGCTCGGCGCTGCTTTGCTTGTGGCTTTTTCAAAATTTATACTTTGATAATTTAATAAATTCTCTTTAATTATTAAATTGGCTGATTCGTTTACGACAGTAGTGAATCTTTCCGCTACCGTAGAAACCATAATGAATGCCACTGCAGATGCCATAAGAGCACAGCAAATCGAGATTAAGAGCATCTCACAATTGGCTATACAGAATAGACTTGCATTAGATTTGCTGTACGCCAACGAGGGAGGAGTATGTACAGTTATAAATACAAGTTGTTGCAGTTATGTTGATTTAAATAAACGCATAGAAACAGATTTGCAGACAATTCTGGACAAAACATGAACATTGCATCAGATCACCTTAGACGACACTTCTTGGGGGTTTAAAGAGTGTTGGGGTTTTGGGAGTTTCCCCTTCTGTTTTCTCTTGAGGAATTTTTCCCATATATGTTGCTGGGGCGACAAAATGCTGGGTGCTTGGGAGAAACAAATGACCTGGCCACAGAGGGAGGGGTCCAGGGGCTACTCTTTTTCACCTGGGGGGTTGGGTACAGCCAGGGCTGGTGGTGCTCTCAGCGTTCAGAAGGAGTTCGTCAGGGCTGGAGGCTTCTGCTTTTCGGCTGCCTTTCTTCTACCGGAAAAACCCGGGATTCCCAAGCCCACCTTTCCCTGCCCTGCTGGGAGCCGGGCCGCGGCCGCTCTGCCCTCCCCACCGCCGTCGCTTCGAGCCTTCGCTACACTGTAGCCCCTGCACACCCTTGCCGGCTGAGACCTCCTGGGGCTCCCACTGCAGCTCCGGAGCTTGATACATCTTGTCTGCCACCCGGGATCTGTGCTCGTCTCTGCTGTTCCAGCCTGCTGTTCCTGAGGGTCCGGCCGGACACCGGGATCAGCTGCCCACAGGGTTTGTGAAGCTTTTTCGTCCATCCCTCCCAGGACCCCGAGCCGCCATCACTGTGTTCTCCCCGAGCTCGCTCTGGAGCGCCCCCTGCTGCCGCGGGGGAACCATCGCATCTGCCCTGCTCATGGGGAGCCGCCAGCGCCTCTGCCGTCTGTGACTGTAACTGCACCAAAGGGGAAAGGGCCTGACAGCTGAGAGAGGCCGGCACTGGGTTTGCGGTTCTGTTTGCTGTTACTGCCATAGTTATTGTTGTTTGTTTGCCTTGTCATACATATATATATGTTAGTAAAGAACTGTTATTCCTATCCCTCATATCTTTGCCTGAAAGCCCCTTAATTTCAAAATTATAATAATTCGGAGGGAAGGGGGTTACATTTTCCATTTCAGGGGAGGCTCCTGCCTTCCTTGACAGACACCTGTCTTTCAAACCAAGACAAAGAGATATGGGACAAACTTACAGCATGGTTACCCAACTTATCCTGGCTTAAACAATTGTTCATAATAGTTATTTGTATAACTGCATTGTTATTTACTGTTTGCATTAGTAGTTATCGTTGTACGATTTTATGTACTTCGAATCGTGATGCTTATGCTCAATGGCAAAAGCACAAACTTAGAAGCAAGATAGAGAAGAGTACTTACTTTCAAGGCATGCAAAATTTGTAAAGAATTACAAATGACCAAAGACAAAGGGGGGATTGATAAGACTGATCAATAGTTAACTCATGTAAGCACAGTTAACTATTGGGAGACAGCAAATGTTGATCACAAAACTTAAGAAGCAGGATTCACCTTAATCTTGTCAAGATAAGAGGAACAAGAATTTACTTGAAACCAACTCAGAAACCACTGAATCATTCTACAAAGGACTGCGCATGCTCCAGAAAGAAAAGTGAAAAGCGCATCGTGATGAAGACAACCAGCCTTCATCAGAAATAACCCTGAGGAAGAAGAGGAGCCTTCCTCAGTGTGACCGCCAGGACACACCATGCATGTGTGACACATATGCTAATGATATTAATGACTTCCAAGAACTAATTTGTATAACCACTCCAATCCCAAAGAATCTGATGAATATGCATGAATTTTACCCATAATATTGTGTTTTAGGAAGTGCCAGGTGTGTGTGCTTGGAGGAGCGATCCCCCACGCACCCGGTGCTGAATAAAGTAAATACCCACTTCTTGGACTCTGTCTCGGAAGTGCCTCTTGGCCCGGTTTGAGGCGATTCAATAGGGGAACTCATTTTACAGGAAAAGTTCTTCAAGGGGTTATGACATCTTTAGGAATACAATGGAACCTCCATACCCCCTGGCACCCCCAGAGCTTGGGCCAGGTTGAAAGGATGAATGGAGAAATAAAGAAACACCTTCTGAAGCTGGTGATAGAAACTAAGATGCCATGGGTAGGGCTCTTACCACTGGCTTTAGCAAGAATAAAGGCCGGACCCAGGGAAGATATTCAATTATCTCCCTTTAAATTGATGTTTGGAATTCCTTACCCTTGTAATTCTCAACCTAGTGGGGGGAGAAATAAGTGATGTATATTTAAAACAATATGTGGCCCGGATACTGTTTGTTGTGTAATCTCTTCCACAGGAAGCTCAGCTGGCACAGACCCTGCCTTTGGACTTTGCTGTTCACAACATCCAGCCAGGAGATTGGGTCCTAGTTAAGGAGTGGAAAGAAGCACCACTGGTGGCCAAGTGGCATGGACCTTTCCAAGTGTTACTGACCACAGAAACAGCCGTCAAGACAGCTGAACACAGGTGGACCCATCACACACGGGTCAAGGTCTCTGAGGCCCCGGAGATTTGGACATCTCAGCTGGAGGAGAAGGACGGGAGGCCACAATTAACACTCCGCAGGAGTGGACTGGAGCAGTAGCCAGTGTGTCGACATTGGGGGAAGCCTCGTGTGCCTACCCACAGACTGTCTGCTGAAATAGTCTGTGTGGGCATCCCTCCTCTCGGATCTCCAGTCATTGGGGGGGCCAATCCTCTCTGTCATTGTTTTCTTCGTGTTAAGCTGTTTCTGTGCCTTCACTCGCCACAGGTGATGCGGAAGACAACGTGAAAGTGAAAATTAGGTTAGGAGATTAGATTACACCATTAGAATGTTTCTCTTCATAATCTTACCTTTATATTGTCAGTTAGGTTTGGGCCAAAAGTGGGAGAATGATTTTTTTAGCCTTCGGAGAAGAAGTAGCAAAAACCTTTAATCTTAGCAATTGTTGGGTCTGTGGAGGGCCAGGAGGATCTGAAAACTGGCCATGGGTGGCCAGCCCAGTCAAACCTAAATGGTGAGTCAGCACCCTGAGTGAAGTCCATAATCTAAGGGGATTTTAGGGTGAAGAAGGAAGTCCATGGCTACTTCATTCTTCTGAATGAAGCATTTATTGTCTAAATAGAACAGGAGATGTATACGTAAGGAAAAGTGTTTGTGACTGGACTTTGAGTCAGTTGAAGGAGGAGTGTGTAGAAAAATAAATGACTCAAACTGCTGTTTGCAAATAGATGACAATGGAAAAGTGGTGAAACAAATAACAAAAGGAATAAGAAAGTTAACACATGTACTGGTCCAAACGTGGAAAAGATGGGAATGGGACATGTTTTCGTAGTTACCTGGTGGACTATGGATTAAACAAATGCTTTTTTCTCTTATGTGCTGTAGCAACTCTAATCTTTTTACCATGCATGATCCCTTGCTTAGTGCAACTTATTCAACATGTGATCAAAGGGATACAGGTAGTAGCCATGCCTACTGATCCAGAGATGGCTACAAAAGGACAGAGAATGATGTCACTGCAATAATTGCAAAACCAAAAAAAGACCCAGAAACAGAAAATTAAGTCAATGGTAACTAAAGTTTGTAAAGACAATTATTAAAAAAATAAAAGAGGAGGGATTGGAAGGAATGAGGGACTTGTCTTTACAAACAAGCTGTGGGCCTGCTGGAAGATAAAACTTGTACTGAGAGATAAAAGAAACATTGAGAAGGATTCCACTGATTGATGAATGGAAAGAAAGAGATTTGTCTTTACAAATAAATTATAGGTCTGCTGATAAATGAAATTGGATATTGAGAGATGAAAGAAACAATGGGAAGAACCATAAATTCCATAAGAATTAAAATAAAGGGGGGGGTTATACATTAGAAGGGAGTCTTAGGTATTAGGCATTTCGGGAAGTCTGTACCTCTCAAGTACCTCAGCCAATGGAGAAAGAGAGATGGAAATGCGGTTGGGAAATTAGGATAAATAGGAGGCTGCGCCCTCCAAAAATTTGAGAGACCCCAGGGGAAATGCCCCACGGCCTCTCCCTTTATTCGAATAAAGTAACAGGACTCCTCTGTCTCCTTTTTGAACATAAATCTCTGGTGTTTGTGGATTAATTTTCCTGACAATTTGGGGGCTCTTGTCCGGGATATTTCCACCGTCCAGGGCCAATGGGCAGCGAGTGGAGCTGAAGGCGGTGCCTCAACCGGTTTCGGTGATCAGCTTCCCTTGGTGGTGGCCAGCACCGGGCGATTGATTGGGTTCCCGAGACTGTCCAGGAGACAGACGAGTGGTGGACCAGGCGGGTCCATGATGAGTCCACAGGGAAGGACCACTGAAAATCTCACCGGTGAGTACAATGGGATCTTCGGGGAGCAAACCTGGGAGGGCACCCGTGGAGGGTAGCACGGGTAGAACAAGGCACCCATGGAGGGTAGCAAAGGTAAAGCTGGGAAGGGGCCCCAGCAAAAGGGATGACAATCCCAAAATATCACCGAAGAATCTCTTGGAAGAATGTGGAGTTTGTTTACACATTCTCCCAGAGGTAATTATGGACATAGATGCCCAGAAGGGGCAATGAGGGGAGTCGAGAAGGGGTCTTGACAATCCATGCCCAGGGGGGCCAATAAGGGGAGTCGAGAAGGGGTCTCAACAATCCATGCCCAGAGGGGGCAATAAGGGGAGTCGAGAAGGAGTCTCAACAACAGGAGATGGACAAATAAGGTTAATATGGTTGAGGCAAGGAGCAGCAGGACCGGGCGCAGACCTGCGGGACCGGGAGCACGGGCTGGGGGCCTGTGGGGGCTGTGGGGCAGCTCAGGCTCAGCGCCGGGCAGTGCCTGACCCTGCCACCCCCGGGCAGAGGCGGCAGTGGCCACCAGCCCCTATGAGGTTGCGGGTGCCCCGGCCGCCTGTGGTGCTGCCAGGAGCGCTGGGGGGGCTGAGGAGCTGTTTGGACACTGCGGCAGGACAGAGACCGTCTCTGGAATACGGTGTGTGGTGAGGAGAGTGAGCACAAAGAGGGGGAAGAAGGAATATCCGGGAAATGCAGATTGTACGTGGAAAGATTAGAATTTTCTTTTAAGGATTTTGGTTGGTTCACTGGAGAAACGAAAGATTCTGAGCAGTGGGAGAATGAGTACCCACAGGCAGTATTGGGGAGGACTAGAGAAAAGGCAGAATAAGTCCCTGGATGAACTGGTTAGAAAGATACAGCAAGCGTATGTAAGAAGGGATGAAGAAAGGGCAAAAGCAAAGGCAAAGGTGATAGCAGAGTTTTATAGCCCCAGAGGGATAAACTGCAGGGCCCAAGGGGTCCCCAGGTATAGAAGGGACGGGGTCGGCCATGAGGAAGTGGCAGAGGCGTTCCCTCAGCAGGGGAGAGCCGACCCAAACAGCGATTGGGAAGGAATCAGTGTGTGTCTGCAGGGCAGAGGGACGCTGAAAGTGAGAATGTCTGCAGAAACAACTGGATCCTCAGGAGGAGGAAGTCCAAAGGATAATGGAGATGGGTTGTTAGAGCTGTCAGGGGCTCCCATTATACCAGGGACCCACCACACTGGAGCCCTTGCTAACTTTTAAGGTGGGTCCGGATCGAGAGGAGGTGTTGTCTTGGGGTGACTGTGATGTGTATCCCCTATCAAGCTCTATGCCCAAAAATTAATTTTGTGCCTTTTCTGTGCCTTTAAACTGAGCTTGAGAAACAAAAACCAAACTAACTTTTCAAAGCAGTTTCTCAAGGACACGGAGATACACTCCTCTGAGTTCTCTAGGTGCGGTAGCACGGAGGGAGCACCCTGCTTGTTTTCTTCAGCCAGCTGTTTCGGTTTATTTTTTCTTCCCGGCATGAGACAGAGAGCTGAATTTTGTTTCCTGGGACTTTGGTTTTTCCCTTCTTCTCTTCTGGACTGTTTCAACAACATCAGAACACATCGGGAGAATTTTCTCCCCGAGGCCCGGGGGTGGGCCCTCGCCGACCCAGCTCCGAGGAGGAGAGAGACCACACCTACAGAAGGACTCTGAAATCTTCCCAGGTTTCTCTCTATAGCGAGAGATTTAATTTCATTATTTAGCATCATTATCCTTTTCCTGTGTGTTTGTTAAAATAAATAGTTTTTATCTCTTTCACTTTCCTTCAAGGAATTTTTTTTTTTCCCGAACCTGGTGGGGAGGAGGGTGGTTGTAACCTGTTTTTTCTCTCAGAGGATATATTGCTAGATTTTGGCCAAACCAGCACAGGTGTGTTTCCTGGTAGACACAGGGGCCTCTAGATCCACTTTAAATTTTATCCCTAAGGGGAGAAATTGTCAAAAAGATCTTTGATTATTCAAGGGTTGAGTGGAAAGGATGATCGAGTGCATTTTATTCAACCGCTGTTAGCAGATGTGGGGGATAGGTTTGAAATGCATGAATCCCTGTTTGTTCCTAATTGTGATTGTAATTTACTGGGAAAGGATTTGATGGCTAAAGTGGGAATGCAAATTAATATTGTGAAAATGATACAGAGGCTAACACTGTGGTAACTTTGTGTACATCTGAGAAGGCCTATGCTGAAATAAACCCAGAAGTGTGGGCAGCCCCAGAGAAATATGGAAAATTAGATATAGAGCCTCTCCAAGTTTCTTTGAAGCAACCAGGACAAGTGGTGTCTAAAAAGCAATACCCTCTTTCGAGGGAGGGAAAGAAGGGGTTACAGCCTATCATTGAGTCCTTGCTAAAGGCAGGTCTTTTGGAGCCAGGGATGTCTCCCTATAACACTCCTATCCCGCTGGTTAAGAAACCAGATGGAACCTTCAGAATGGTGCAGGATTTAAGAATAATAAATGAAATTGTCAAACCAAGGCATCCCATGGTTCCAGATCCCTATACCATCCTGAATCAAATCCCTTCTTCACATCAGTATTATTCAGTACTGGATTTGAAGGATGCTTTCTGGGGGTGTCTGATTACCGAGGACAGTGAACAGTATTTTGCCTTTGAGTGGGAACAGGAGGAAAAAGAGAAAATGGTAAAACAACCATTGACCTGGACAGTCCTCCTGCAGGGATATACAGAGTCACCAGTTTTGTTTGGGCAAGACTTGCAGAAAATATTAAGAGAGTTTACTCCACCCTCAGGAATTAGGTTGTTGCAGTAGGTGGATGACTTGCTTTTTTTCAGGGGAACAGGAAAAGGTGGTTGAAGAGGCTACTGTGAAGCTGCTTAATTTTCTTGCTAAAAAGGGACTTAGAGTATCTGAAAAGAAGGCGCAGTTGGTAGAGAAAAAGGTTAAATATTTGGGACACATTTTGACTGGAGGTTTACGGTGTATTGATCCAGAAAGAATAGAAGGAATTTTACAAGTACCATTACCCCAGACAAAAAAAAAAAGGAGCTACGGCAGTTTTTAGAGTTGGTGGGGTACTGCAGAGCATGGATTGAGGATTTCTCTGTTTTGGCCAGCCCTTTATATGACTTTTTAACCCAAGATGGTCCTAATGTTGTGGTATGGACACCAGAAGGAGAGCAAAGATTTAGAAAATTAAAAGACAAATTGGTTAATGCCCCAGTCTTAGCTCTTCCAGACTCAGAAAAGGAATTTGAGCTATATGTGGATGTTAAACCGGGCCATGCTAAAGGAATTTTGGTGCAAAAGCATGGGGGAACACGGCAGCCTGTTGCTTATTTTTCTAAGCTGTCAGACCAAGTGGCCAGAGGCTGGCCTCATTGTCTGCAGAACTGTGCATCCACGGCCTTGATGGTAACTGAGGCCCAAAAGCTGGCAAGGGGAGGGTATCTGATTGTTAAAGTTTCACATCAGGTTAAAGCTTTGTTAACTGAAAGAGCCTCTAAGTGGATGACCAGCACTCGGTTATTACAGTATGAATCTTGTTTAATGGAACAGGAAGATTTAGAATTGAAAAGTGGGGAGGGGTTTAACCCAGCCTCCTGTCTGAACGGCCCTGAAGAGGGGGGCCGGGAAGAAACCCATGACTGCATTCAAGTGAGAGATCTCCAGACCCGGGCTAGGGAAGACTTAGGAGACACTCCCTGGCCTGAGGGAGAAAATATGTTTATTGATGGGTCTTTAAGGGTGGTAGAAGGGAAGCGAGTTACAGGATACATACGCTATCGTTAATGGAAGGGAATTAAAGGAAGGAAGGAGGTTACCGCCCACATGGTCAGCTCAGACAGTGAAGCTGCGTGCGCTTGTGAGAGCCTGCGAATTATACCGGGACATGATAGTGAATGTTTTTACTGATTCTCAATATGCATATGGGGTGATGCATGCATTTGGGAAGCTACGGGAAGAAAGAGGTTTATTAACCTGCAGGGGAAAACGTTAGCTCATGAGAGCTTAATTTCTCGCCTATTGGAGGTGGTGAATTTTCCAAAAAGGGTGGCAATTATACACGGCAGGGGACACCAGGCAGGGTGCTCAGAGGAGGCAATAGGTAACCGACTGGCTGATGAAGAGGCTCGGAGAGCTGCATTGTTGCCAGAAATCTCTAAGATCCTCCCCTTGTTCCCAGTAACCCCACTGTTGCCAGAGAAACTGTCTTTTCCACCAGAGGGGCTTGAGATTATTAAAAAGAGTGGGGCAGACGAAAGAGGGGATAATTGGTTTACAAGGGATGGTAAGCAGTGGATACCAAAAGCTCTGGTCTTACAGTTATTAAAACAACTTCATGAAGGGAGTTATTTTGGCTCCGGAGGACTGGCAGAAGCCTTCCTCAAAATGTATGCTGCTGTGGGCCTTTTTACTCTGGCAAAGCGAGCTATTGAAGTTTACTTGATTTGTGCGAAAACCAATAACAGGGTTATAAAGAAAATTGTCAGGGGAGGGAGGCCTTGGGCTGTACATGCCTTCCAGAGATGGCAGGTGGATTTTACCGAAATGCCCCGAGTGGGAAGGTTTAAATATCTTCTGGTAATAGTATGTCAGCTAACAAATTGGCCAGGAGCATTTCCAGCTGTTTCAGCAACTACAGGATCAGTTATTAAAGTATTTTTGGAACAAATAATTCCAAGATATGGGATTGTGGAAGCAATACACTCAGATAAGGGAACTCATTTTACAGGAAAAATTCTTCAAGGGGTTATGACATCTTTAGGAATACAATGGAACCTCCATACCCCCTGGCACCCCCAGAGCTTGGAGCGGGTTGAAAGGATGAATGGAGAAATAAAGAAACACCTTCTGAAGCTGGTGATAGAAACTAAGATGCCATGGGTAGGGCTCTTGCCACTGGCTTTAGCAAGAATAAAGGCCGGACCCAGGGAAGACATTCAATTATCGCCTTTTGAATTGATGTTTGGAATTCCTTACCCTTATAATTCTCAGCCTAGTGAGAGGGTAGAAATAAGTGATGTATATTTAAAACAATATGTGGCCCGGATACTGTTTGTTGTGTAATCTCTTCCACAGGAAGCTCAGCTGGCACAGACCCTGCCTTTGGACTTTGCTGTTCACAACATCCAGCCAGGAGATTGGATCCTAGTTAAGGAGTGGAAAGAAGCACCACTGGTGGCCAAGTGGCATGGACCTTTCCAAGTGTTACTGACCACAGAAACAGCCGTCAAGACAGCTGAACACAGGTGGACCCATCACACACGGGTCAAGGTCTCTGAGGCCCCGGAGATTTGGACATCTCAGCTGGAGGAGAAGGACGGGAGGCCACAATTAACACTCCGCAGGAGTGGACCGGAGCAGTAGCCAGTGTGTCGACATTGGGGGAAGCCTCGTGTGCCTACCCACAGACTGTCTGCTGAAATAGTCTGTGTGGGCATCCCTCCTCTCGGATCTCCAGTCATTGGGGGGGCCAATCCTCTCTGTCATTGTTTTCTTCGTGTTAAGCTGTTTCTGTGCCTTCACTCGCCACAGGTGATGCGGAAGACAACGTGAAAGTGAAAATTAGGTTAGGAGATTAGATTACACCATTAGAATGTTTCTCTTCATAATCTTACCTTTATATTGTCAGTTAGGTTTGGGCCAAAAGTGGGAGAATGATTTTTTTTAGCCTTCGGAGAAGAAGTAGCAAAAACCTTTAATCTTAGCAATTGTTGGGTCTGTGGAGGGCCAGGAGGATCTGAAAACTGGCCATGGGTGGCCAGCCCAGTCAAACCTAAATGGTGAGTCAGCACCCTGAGTGAAGTCCATAATCTAAGGGGATTTTAGGGTGAAGAAGGAAGTCCATGGCTACTTCATTCTTCTGAATGAAGCATTTATTGTCTAAATAGAACAGGAGATGTATACGTAAGGAAAAGTGTTTGTGACTGGACTTTTAGTCAGTTGAAGGAGGAGTGTGTAGAAAAATAAATGACTCAAACTGCTGTTTGCAAATAGATGACAACGGAAAAGTGGTGAAACAACAAAAGGAATAAGAAAGTTAACACATGTACTCATCCATACATGGAAAGGATGGGAATGCAACGTTTTCATCGTTGTGTGATAGATAGATGCTATAATATTGGCTTTCTGCAAATGTTAAAATGAGTGATGTTAAAGCAGCTGTAGTAATAGATATTATAATAATGGCTTTCTACAATGAGATGCTATATGTATAATGTAGCTTTGTTATGAAGATGTAGGTTTTTTTTAACAATAACTAATGCCTTTATTTCTGTCATTTAACCTAAAACTTAGACATAATAGTAAAATAGCTCTGCTTGTGAGCTGTCTGCTTGGTTGGATAACATCCAACCAACGTGTGTTGAGGACCCCTGCTACTGACATGCCAACTATCAGCAACTACCGTCTGCAGAAACCATGGACCAAAGCCCACTCTGGGGGTGATAATAAAAACGGACTAAAACCGCAGCCAAGAAATGCGCATGCTCTAAAAAGGCAGATCCACGGAGGAGCCATGCTAAACAGTTCCTGAGAAAAGTTTGAATATGTATAAAAGTATGAATATGCATAATTGTTTATGAATAGGTAATAGACTGATGTGTATGTAAAAGGTGTCTCTGAAGTAGCAGGTGTGGTCTTGGCTGAGCGCCAACGCACCCAGCGCTGTGAATTTTGCTTTATTATCTTTGTCCCTTATTGTCCTTTATTAAACTTTGCAATCCTAACAGAAGAGTGAACCTCGTTTTTCACAATTGGGGACTTCGTCCGGGATTAACGCCTCGCCTCCGAGACCCTGGGAGATCCCGAGCGGGGGAGGCGCACCCCGCTGACTTCGGCGGCCCGCTCCGTTTCTTCTGGTGTGAATTGGTGGTTGCAGGTTGACAGCCCGTGGACAAGAAAGGGACAAATAAAGCAAAAGAAAGGGAAAAAGAGGCTCCCTAAGAAAGCGCGGCAGCTAGCCCCACAATTCTCGTGCACGAAGACCCGGACAAGAAAAGGGATTGTAAGTATTTCCGGGGGGGCGGATACGGGGGTTGACTGGTGTGTGAATGAGACGCGGGCTGGTTACCCCAGACCTGCAAAACGAGTGCGGAGTCTCTGAGAGCTGCGGTTCCGACTTTTCTCGAGAAAAGCGGCCAGCGAGGAGACAAAGTGAAAGATAAAAGGAGTAAAGGATTCCCCCGGGGTAACTGGGACTGGGTCTCAGGGAGGGGTGGGACCCTTAGGAAGAGGGAGCAAAGGGTTTCCTGGCACAATCCACTAGGAAACAGGGGACGAAAGTGAGGATCCCCGATCCCAGAAAAGTTGCCGGATTGAGGGTTGGAACACACAGAGGCTAGAAAAATTACTCTAGGCGGGAAGCGTGGGATACTATACCCAAGAGAATCTGGGGTTGGCCAACAACATTTGGGATTTTACCTTTTTATTTGAAAATAATACCTGTGGGTGAATACTAACAAGTGATTTTAAAATCAAGATACCTTATCATTGTGTTGTCTTGTTGTGAGCAAGAATGTGTGAGACACATTAAAGAAATAAAAGTGAGTGAGTGAGTAAGAGTGAATGGAAGTATATGCAATATCGATCGTTGATTCAAAATTTGACTTTAATATCTGGAGGGAGGTGGATTGTATTATATCAGTATACTATAAAAGGGGAAAGGTTTTCTGTGCTGTGAGGGGAGGGTGGTGTTTAAGCTGCCAGAGGGGTGGGTTAGAGCAAAAAAACAGGGGCCAGGGACCATTTTAAGATAAAATCTTGGGAATATGGGACAAAGAACCAGTAAGTTGGGTTCAAGGGAAAAAGGGAGTAAAAAGGTGCCAGCAGATATACCCCAAGAGAGTCCTCTGGGAATTAAGTTAGCCAACTGGGATAGTGATCCTTGTACAAAGGAAAAGGATAAAGTAAAGATGATTCGGTATTGTATGATAGAATGGACAAATAAAGAAATAAGACCCGATCACGTCTATTGGCCTAGGTACGGGTCTTCTGAAGCTTGGATTTGTCAAGCCTTAAATGCATTTGTAAATTCAAAGGAACCGTTCAATTCGGAAGAAAAGGAATATGCCTCTTGTTGGACAGGAGACATAGAACCTCTAGGATTAAAAGTTTTTAAGATATCAGAGACCCCAGAGACAGAGCGAGCAGAGGAAAAGAAAGAAAAGGGCTGGGACCCCCTGGAAGTATTGTCACCCCCATACAATACTGCACTGGCCCCCGCCCCTGCCCCGCACGTGCCGGCTGTGCCCACATCGGCTGTGGCTCCGGCCAGCTCGGGTGCCCCCACCCCTGCCCCTGCCCCTGCCCCGCACGCACCGGCTGTGCCCACACCGGCCGTGGCTCTGGCCAGTCCGGGTGCCTCTGCCTCTGCCCCTGCCCTGCACGCGCCGGCTGTGCCCACACCGGCTGCGGCCCCGACCGACCCCGTCGCTTTCGCCTCCATCCCTGCTCTATGCGCGCCAACAGCTCCTCCCTCATTGGCGGCTCCGGCTTCACCGCTGGCTTCAGTGGTTCCAATGTGTCCCCCTCTCAACAAAGGAGCACCATACCAAAATACTAGGAGAAACTCAGTTAAAACTCAAGGACAGTTAGACAATTCCTCTCCTGCCACTACTCCAAAACAAAGAAAAAGGGTCTCTTCTAAAGTTATAATGGTTGAGGAACAGAAAGGTTGGGATCAAGAGATCAATTTATTCCCGTTACGAGAAGTGCCGATAGGAGGGGTTCAAGGGGGGACGGGATTTGTGAATGTTCCTTTGACTTCTTCAGAAGTCAGGAATTTTAAAAAGGAAATTAAAGGATTGTTAGAAGATCCCATAGGTACAGCTGAACAATTAAACCAATTCTTGGGTCCCAATATTTTTACTTGGGAAGAAATGCAGTCCATAATGAATATTATATTTTCCCAAGAAGAGCGGCAGATGATTAGAGCTGCTGGAATGAGGATTTGGGAAAGAGAGAATCAACAAGGTCCACCTGGGGACCAGAAAATGCCAATAGCACCTCCTAACTGGAACCACAATGAAGAGGCAGGGCGGGCACATATGAATGATTATCGTAAACTGATAATCAAAGGAATAAAAGAGGCAGCACCCCGAGGGCAGAATGTCAGCAAGGCTTTTGATGGGCAACAAGGGAAAGAGGAGACTCCAACTGATTGGTTAGAGAGGCTCCGAGAGAATACGAAACAGTACTCCGGAATTGACCCTGAGAGCATAGCCGGGCAAGTTCTATTGAGAGTTAACTTTGTCACCCATGCCTGGCCAGATATTAGAAAAAAGCTGGAAAAGATAGATGATTGGCACGAGCGGGCATTAAATGAATTACTAAGGGAAGCTCAAAAGGTTTATGTACGGAGAGATGAAGAAAAAGTCAAAGTAAAAGCAAAAATTATGATAGCCACTATGCGGGAAAATAACTCCCAGAGGAACCTGAAGCCCCCAAATACCACTCCCAGAAATCCAAGTTTCAGAGATAGGATTTCAGCACAATTAAAATCCCAGGAGCAAATGACAAATGCCTGTTTTTATTGTGGGAAAGGAGGACACTATAAGAGGGAATGCCCTCCTCTAAGAAAGAACCTGAAAATATTTCAAGAGATACACCCAGAAGAAGAATAGGGAGGTCATGGGCTCTATTTTCTGGGGGATAAATACCATCTAGAGCCTTTGATAACTTTAAAAGTAGGCCCCCAGGAGGAGGTATTCGAATTTATAGTTGATACAGGAGCAGAGAGAACTTGTGTTGTAAATATTCCAAGAGGGTGTGATGTGAGTAATGACACTGTGAAGGTAACAGGAGCAAAAGGGGAAGGGTTTCAAGTTCCTGTCATTAAAAATGTGGTGATTGAAGGGGAAACCAGAATAGGGATGGGAGATGTCTTATTAGTTCCTAGGGCAGGTTGCAACTTATTGGGGAGGGAGTTGCAGGTGCAATTAAGAATAGGAGTCATACCAGAAGAAGGGAAAATGACAGCTAAAGTGTTAAAACTTGGCCAAGAAGATGAGGAAAAAATTAACAAAGAGGTTTGGGCTGGGGAAGGAAATAGGGGAGGATTGAATATTGACCCCGTAAGGGTCACAATTGAGAGAGAAGAATGCCCCATACGTGTGCGTCAGTACCCTATATCCTTAGAAGGAAGGGAAGGCTTAAAGCCAGTAATAGAAGAATTGATAAAAGATGGGACATTGGAACCTTGCATGTCTCCTCATAACACCCCTATTCTCCCAGTAAAAAAATCTGATGGGACATATAGATTGGTACAAGACTTAAGGGAAGTTAACAAGAGAACCCGGACTCGTTACCCAGTGGTACCCAACCCCCGATACCCTGTTGTAAGAGACGGTCCGAAGATCCCTCATCTGCCTCACGATCATCGACGAGGACAGAGACTGAAAGACCCTAAAAACCCCAAAGGGGGAAAGAGGGTACAGGAGTCCTAGCCAGACCGAGGTGGGATGTCTGCCAAGTGCCTGCAGGAATGCACGCTGAACCGGTTGCTTTGGTGCTGTTCCTTGCCTGCCCAGGCGGGAAAGGCTGTACTGGAGCGAGAAAGAATGTCCCGTGCACCTGCCCTGCACCATTACCCCAAAAACAATGGGTCCTATTCCCCTACCTCTTGGCTAGCTGCCCCTCGCTTTCGAAAAAACTATAAAGGGACTTTCTGAGAAGACCCCTACGAGTACTCCCCACAGAAGGAAGACGGATCTATTGGCAGGACCACGAGGATTCGCCTCCCGTTGGTAGCTATTAACCCGCCCCTCTTTTTCTCTCTATACTTTGTTTCTCTATATCTCCCTCTCTCTTCTATCGCATAATCGTGTTGTTGGCACTCAATAAAGTGCATTGTTTGTGATTTAAAATCCCCGTTTGTGTTTCTTTTGCACTCTGAGATCAGGTAAACGAACCATCACGACTCCCGCTTGTCTTAAGCAGATCGTGACACCTGTTAAGTAAAGTCCCACCTCAGCATCAGTGGTTTAGTGTTGTGGATCTTAAAGATGCTTTTTGGGCTTGCCCGTTGCAGAGGATAGTCGAAATATTTTTGCTTTTGAATGGGAGGATCCAAGTACTGGGAGAAAGCAGCAATTAAGATGGACAAAATTACCACAGGGATTTACTGAGTCTCCAAATCTATGTGGGCAAGCTTTAGAAGAAATATTGCAGACTTTCCCCACTCCTCCTGGAATACAAATTATCCAATACGTGGATGACCTTTTATTATCAGGAGAAGCTGAAGTTGAAGTTAGGGAGGCTACTATAAAACTATTGAATTTTCTTGGGGAAAAAGGATTAAGGGTATCAAAAGGGAAACTACAATTTGCAGAATCAGAAGTAAAGTATCTTGGTCACTTGATAAGTAAAGGTAGCCGAAAACTTAATCCTGAGAGGATTGCGGGGATTTTATCCCTTCCCCCTCCTTCTTCAAAGAAGGAAGTTAGAAGATTGCTTGGATTGTTGGGATAGTGTAGATTATGGATCGAAGGGTATTTGCAGGCAGTAAAATTTCTATATGAAAAATTAACAGAGGGGGACAATATAAAGTGGACCAGAGAAGATGATAATAAATTAGAAGAATTGAAGTTAAAATTAGCCTCAGTACCAGCTTTAAGCTTACCCTCACTAGAAAAACCCTTTCATCTGTATGTGAATGTGGAAAATGGAGTAGCTCATGGAGTTTTGGTCCAGGAATGGGGAGGGGTGAAAAGGCCAGTGGCTTATTTGTCTAAATTGCTGGATCCAGTGAGCCATGGCTGGCCAGTATGTATTCAAGCTATAGCAGCAACGGCTATTCTGGTAGAAGAGAGCCGTAAACTTACTTTTGGCAGTAAACTAATTGTGTGTACACCTCATGCAGTCCAAAATGTGCTAAATCAAAAAGCTGAAAAATGGTTAACAGATTCTAGGATGTTAAAATATGAAGCAATTCTGATAGATAGTGATGATTTGACACTAGAAGTAAACAGAAGTTTGAATCCAGCTCAATTTTTATATGGAGAACCAAAGAGCGACTTAACACATAATTGTTTAGAAATTATACAATACCAAACTAAAATTCGGGAAGACCTATCAGAACAGGCCCTCCCAGAAGGGGAAAAAATATATGTTGATGGTCCATCTAGATGCTTACAAGGAAAAAGGATGTCAGGATATGCTTTAATTGATGGGGAAAATATGCAGACCATCGAAAAAGGGAAATTACCATCAAATTGGTCAGCTCAATCTTGTGAATTATATGCTCTAAAAAGAGCACTGGAATATTTAGCACACAAGAAAGGAACTATATATACTGATTCAAAGTATGCCTTTGGGGTAGTACACACCTTTGGAAAAATCTGGGAAGAAAGGGGGTTACTTAATTCAAAGGGAAAGGGACTGGTACATGAGGGACTCATTTTAGAGGTTTTAGAGGCATTAAAATTGCCTGAAGAAATAGCTGTAGTACATGTGAAAGGACACCAAAGGGGAATGACCGCCGAAATAAGAGGGAATAACTTGGCAGATCAAGAGGCTAAAGATGCAGCAGAAAATGGGACCAAAAGGGTTATGTTAATTTTAACCCCAAATAAGGAAGAATTAGAAGTTCCAAAATTTAGTAAAGAAGAAGAAAAAGAATTAAGCAAGATAGGGGGAGAGCAAGATCAATCTGGAAAATGGAAACTCCCTGATGGGAGGCAGTTAATAAACCGCTCACTAGAAAAATATTAGAAGACATGCATCAAAAAACTCATTGGGGTACTCAAGCTCTGTGTGATCACTTTTTAAGGAATTATGGATGCATTGGGATCTTTGGATTGGCAAAGCAAGTAACTGAGAAATGTATAACTTGCCAAAAGGCAAATAAAAGGGTAATGAGAAAAACAACACTAAGAAGCCACGAGTTAGCTCTGCGACCGTTTCAGAGTATCCAAGTGGACTTTACTGAACTTCCCCAAGTACAGAGGTGGATGTTTTTATTAGTAATAATAGACCATTCAACTCATTGGGTAGAAGCTGTTCCCACTGTCAGAGCTACAGCTAATGTGGTATGTAAAACCCTTTTAGAACAGATTATTCCCAGGTATGGAATGGTTAATAGAATAGACTCAGATAGGAGGACACATTTTACATCAAAAGTTTTACATCAAATAACTCAAGCCTTGGGAATAAAATGGGAACTACATACCCCATGGCATCCACAAAGTTCGGGCCGGGTAGAAAGGATGAACCAGACTTTAAAGAGAACTTTAACAAAACTAATGATTGATACACAAATGTCATGGGTAAAATGTTTACCTTTGGCCCTGTTGAGAGTCCGAACACAACCCAGGTCAGACCTGGGAGTGTCACCCTATGAGATGATGTTTGGATTACCCTTCCTGACTGCCCAACATGAAACTGCTACTTATGAAGTAGGGGAAATGAGTGTTAGAAAATATGTCACCAAAATTGCAAAAACGCTGGAAAATTTGAGGTTGAGAGGGATAATCCCTCAAACCACACCTTTAGAATTTAAAATCCATGATATCCATCCAGGGGAATGGGTACTAGTAAAAACATAGAAAGAGCAATCTTAAACTCCACAATGGGAAGGTCCTTTTCAGGTACTACTGACGACTGAGGCAGCGATCCGAACCAGGGAAAGAGGGCGGATCCACGCCAGCAGAATTAAAGCACCAGTGGAAGAACCGAAGGAATGGACTATAACGTCTAAGCCGGGTGATATCAAATTGACTCTTAAACGAGGACTGGATGGTAGTGAATGATCCAAAGAATGTACCAAGAATCATACCTAACTGGGAAATAAGACCAATCTTATATCAAGTGTCGTCTAGGCAAATTTTGAGAAACCTCCAACACCCTCTTGGGAAAGAATATGTCCACTCCAGGCTGGAGGATCAGGACTGTTTCTGTAAAAAGTCCTCATGTTTTAACCTTAGTCTGTGACTTGTATAAAAAGAATAGACTGTATCCTAATCTCGAGATATCACAACCTCTATCATGCTAGCTGGGTTAAATGTAAATACATAAATTGTAAAAATTGGTACTGCAGTTCACAAAAACGGCACCCTCATTGTATGGGGTGTTAAATAACAAATTTATTCCCTACCTAAATAGAACTAGGAATAGCCAAGATAATGACTTTGCCCTGTGGATGGGAATTACTAGTGCCTGTTGAGTGGGAGGTACCTGAGGAACGGTGGGAAAATTACAGTGCCAAAAAAACCCGATTTGCCTGGAAAAGAGCAAAGGAGGTAACAAGGAAATAGAGGGCAAGACCGGATTGGCCACTATAACTCGCCACCAAGAAGATCATATACACCTGCTGTGGGTAGCAACCCCATAGGCATGGGAGGTGGGGGTATAAGCCATACCGGACCTCTATTATTCCTCCTTCTCGTTTTTTGTCTCTCCCCTTTTGGGATACCGGCAAAATCATGTCGCAAGTGCTACCGAAAGCTTTACATGGAAAGAAACCGAGGTTCCTTTTTTATTACACACACCCACGTCAACAGTCACTGTTATAACCCATCCAAACTAGGTACCTGTACGCAAAACAGGAAAAAATACTGGATTGCAGAAAACTTAGGAAGAAATGATAATAGGTGGGGAAATGAATGTCCAAAAGGGGAAAGATGGGTTTGTTTCACATTTGCCTTTAAAGGTAGGGTCCAAGATTTGGTAAAAGAACAAGTAGTAAATGGAAAGGCAAAGCCAACGCAGCAATCTAATTCTGTGTTAACCCCACGCCAAGACTTATATACGAAACTTAAACAGCAATTAGAAAATGAAATAGATATCTCAAGATTTGGAAAAAACCTGTTTGTAGAATTGGGGGAAAGAATAAGTAAGGAACTAAACGTAACCAACTGTTGGGTCTGTGGAGGGGCCTTAATGACAGAGGAATGGCCATGGAAAGGCAGTAGCTTAGGCCCGGTTGAACTCCTTAAATGGAACCGGACAAATATAAGAGGGGACAGCCCACCAGAAGGGTGGATTTTAAGTTCAACAGTGATAGGAGAAGAATGTTTCTGGCGCACTGGAAAGAATTTTCTTAGCAAAGTAGGAAATACTCCCTGTAAGAGGTATAAAGCTAGTAATGGAACTTCTACATGGTGGATCCCAGAGGAAACAACTCAGTATTGGGCCCAGAGAAAAACAAAAGGGAAAAATTGCATGTATAATAACGAAACCAGGTACTCATAAACTGGTACTCCTAATTGACCTCCATCTGATCCCGGTAAAAGGAAAAATCCTGGCTGTATGGTCCCCAGAGTACGACTCCCTTTCTATCGGGGGGGGAGTTTTGGGTATGCTCTTTTCCCACATATCCAAAATAAGCCATCTGGTGCTTTCCAATAATCCTTTTTCTGTTCATTTATATTCTCCCAAAATTTTGATATTTCTGGGATCCCAAAATAAGGATTCTTGCCTGTATCATTGCGTTGAAAAAGTCTGGTTTCGTTATTATACATGCAATTTTTCCCTTTTGTTTTTCTCTGGGCCCAATACTGAGTTGTTTCCTCTGGGATCCACCATGTAGAAGTTCCATTACTAGCTTTATACCTCTTACAGGGAGTATTTCCTACTTTGCTAAGAAAATTCTTTCCAGTGCGCCAGAAACATTCTTCTCCTATCACTGTTGAACTTAAAATCCACCCTTCTGGTGGGCTGTCCCCTCTTATATTTGTCCGGTTCCATTTAAGGAGTTCAACCGGGCCTAAGCTACTGCCTTTCCATGGCCATTCCTCTGTCATTAAGGCCCCTCCACAGACCCAACAGTTGGTTACGTTTAGTTCCTTACTTATTCTTTCCCCCAATTCTACAAACAGGTTTTTTCCAAATCTTGAGATATCTATTTCATTTTCTAATTGCTGTTTAAGTTTCGTATATAAGTCTTGGCGTGGGGTTAACACAGAATTAGATTGCTGCGTTGGCTTTGCCTTTCCATTTACTACTTGTTCTTTTACCAAATCTTGGACCCTACCTTTAAAGGCAAATGTGAAACAAACCCATCTTTCCCCTTTTGGACATTCATTTCCCCACCTATTATCATTTCTTCCTAAGTTTTCTGCAATCCAGTATTTTTTCCTGTTTTGCGTACAGGTACCTAGTTTGGATGGGTTATAACAGTGACTGTTGACGTGGGTGTGTGTAATAAAAAAGGAACCTCGGTTTCTTTCCATGTAAAGCTTTCGGTAGCACTTGCGACATGATTTTGCCGGTATCCCAAAAGGGGAGAGACAAAAAACGAGAAGGAGGAATAATAGAGGTCCGGTATGGCTTATACCCCCACCTCCCATGCCTATGGGGTTGCTACCCACAGCAGGTGTATATGATCTTCTTGGTGGCGAGTTATAGTGGCCAATCCGGTCTTGCCCTCTATTTCCTTGTTACCTCCTTTGCTCTTTTCCAGGCAAATCGGGTTTTTTTGGCACTGTAATTTTCCCACCGTTCCTCAGGTACCTCCCACTCAACAGGCACTAGTAATTCCCATCCACAGGGCAAAGTCATTATCTTGGCTATTCCTAGTTCTATTTAGGTAGGGAATAAATTTGTTATTTAACACCCCATACAATGAGGGTGCCGTTTTTGTGAACTGCAGTACCAATTTTTACAATTTATGTATTTACATTTAACCCAGCTAGCATGATAGAGGTTGTGATATCTCGAGATTAGGATACAGTCTATTCTTTTTATACAAGTCACAGACTAAGGTTAAAACATGAGGACTTTTTACAGAAACAGTCCTGATCCTCCAGCCTGGAGTGGACATATTCTTTCCCAAGAGGGTGTTGGAGGTTTCTCAAAATTTGCCTAGACGACACTTGATATAAGATTGGTCTTATTTCCCAGTTAGGTATGATTCTTGGTACATTCTTTGGATCATTCACTACCATCCAGTCCTCGTTTAAGAGTCAATTTGATATCACCCGGCTTAGACGTTATAGTCCATTCCTTCGGTTCTTCCACTGGTGCTTTAATTCTGCTGGCGTGGATCCGCCCTCTTTCCCTGGTTCGGATCGCTGCCTCAGTCGTCAGTAGTACCTGAAAAGGACCTTCCCATTGTGGAGTTTAAGATTGCTCTTTCTATGTTTTTACTAGTACCCATTCCCCTGGATGGATATCATGGATTTTAAATTCTAAAGGTGTGGTTTGAGGGATTATCCCTCTCAACCTCAAATTTTCCAGCGTTTTTGCAATTTTGGTGACATATTTTCTAACACTCATTTCCCCTACTTCATAAGTAGCAGTTTCATGTTGGGCAGTCAGGAAGGGTAATCCAAACATCATCTCATAGGGTGACACTCCCAGGTCTGACCTGGGTTGTGTTCGGACTCTCAACAGGGCCAAAGGTAAACATTTACCCATGACATTTGTGTATCAATCATTAGTTTTGTTAAAGTTCTCTTTAAAGTCTGGTTCATCCTTTCTACCCGGCCCGAACTTTGTGGATGCCATGGGGTATGTAGTTCCCATTTTATTCCCAAGGCTTGAGTTATTTGATGTAAAACTTTTGATGTAAAATGTGTCCTCCTATCTGAGTCTATTCTATTAACCATTCCATACCTGGGAATAATCTGTTCTAAAAGGGTTTTACATACCACATTAGCTGTAGCTCTGACAGTGGGAACAGCTTCTACCCAATGAGTTGAATGGTCTATTATTACTAATAAAACATCCACCTCTGTACTTGGGGAAGTTCAGTAAAGTCCACTTGGATACTCTGAAACGGTCGCAGAGCTAACTCGTGGCTTCTTAGTGTTGTTTTTCTCATTACCCTTTTATTTGCCTTTTGGCAAGTTATACATTTCTCAGTTACTTGCTTTGCCAATCCAAAGATCCCAATGCATCCATAATTCCTTAAAAAGTGATCACACAGAGCTTGAGTACCCCAATGAGTTTTTTGATGCATGTCTTCTAATATTTTTCTAGTGAGCGGTTTATTAACTGCCTCCCATCAGGGAGTTTCCATTTTCCAGATTGATCTTGCTCTCCCCCTATCTTGCTTAATTCTTTTTCTTCTTCTTTACTAAATTTTGGAACTTCTAATTCTTCCTTATTTGGGGTTAAAATTAACATAACCCTTTTGGTCCCATTTTCTGCTGCATCTTTAGCCTCTTGATCTGCCAAGTTATTCCCTCTTATTTCGGCGGTCATTCCCCTTTGGTGTCCTTTCACATGTACTACAGCTATTTCTTCAGGCAATTTTAATGCCTCTAAAACCTCTAAAATGAGTCCCTCATGTACCAGTCCCTTTCCCTTTGAATTAAGTAACCCCCTTTCTTCCCAGATTTTTCCAAAGGTGTGTACTACCCCAAAGGCATACTTTGAATCAGTATATATAGTTCCTTTCTTGTGTGCTAAATATTCCAGTGCTCTTTTTAGAGCATATAATTCACAAGATTGAGCTGACCAATTTGATGGTAATTTCCCTTTTTCGATGGTCTGCATATTTTCCCCATCAATTAAAGCATATCCTGACATCCTTTTTCCTTGTAAGCATCTAGATGGACCATCAACATATATTTTTTCCCCTTCTGGGAGGGCCTGTTCTGATAGGTCTTCCCGAATTTTAGTTTGGTATTGTATAATTTCTAAACAATTATGTGTTAAGTCGCTCTTTGGTTCTCCATATAAAAATTGAGCTGGATTCAAACTTCTGTTTACTTCTAGTGTCAAATCATCACTATCTATCAGAATTGCTTCATATTTTAACATCCTAGAATCTGTTAACCATTTTTCAGCTTTTTGATTTAGCACATTTTGGACTGCATGAGGTGTACACACAATTAGTTTACTGCCAAAAGTAAGTTTACGGCTCTCTTCTACCAGAATAGCCGTTGCTGCTATAGCTTGAATACATACTGGCCAGCCATGGCTCACTGGATCCAGCAATTTAGACAAATAAGCCACTGGCCTTTTCACCCCTCCCCATTCCTGGACCAAAACTCCATGAGCTACTCCATTTTCCACATTCACATACAGATGAAAGGGTTTTTCTAGTGAGGGTAAGCTTAAAGCTGGTACTGAGGCTAATTTTAACTTCAATTCTTCTAATTTATTATCATCTTCTCTGGTCCACTTTATATTGTCCCCCTCTGTTAATTTTTCATATAGAAATTTTACTGCCTGCAAATACCCTTCGATCCATAATCTACACTATCCCAACAATCCAAGCAATCTTCTAACTTCCTTCTTTGAAGAGGAGGGGAAGGGATAAAATCCCGCAATCCTCTCAGGATTAAGTTTTCGGCTACCTTTACTTATCAAGTGACCAAGATACTTTACTTCTGATTCTGCAAATTGTAGTTTCCCTTTGATACCCTTAATCCTTTTTCCCCAAGAAAATTCAATGTTTTATAGTAGCCTCCCAACTTCAACTTCAGCTTCTCCTGAAAGAAAAGGTTCATCCACGTATTGGATAATTTGTATTCCAGGAGGAGTGGGGAGAGTCTGCATATTTCTTCTAAGCTTGCCCCACATAGATTGGAGACTCAGTAAATCCCTGTGGTAATTTTGTCCATCTTAATTGCTGCTTTCTTCCCAGTAACTTGGATCCTCCCATTCAAAAGCAAAAATATTTCGACTATCCTCTGCAACGGCAAGCCCCAAAAGGCATCTTTAAGATCCACAACACTAAACCACTGATGCTGAGGTGGGACTTTACTTAACAGGGTATAGGGGTTGGGTACCACCGGGTAACGGGTCCGTGTTCTCTTGTTAACTTCCCTTAAGTCTTGTACCAATCTATATGTCCCATCAGATTTTTTACTGGGAGAATAGGGGTGTTATGAGGAGACATGCAAGGTTCCAATGTCCCATCTTTTATCAACTCTTCTATTACTGGCTTTAAGCCTTCCCTTCCTTCTAAGATACAGGGTACTGACCGCACACGTATGGGACATTCTTCTCTCTCAATTGCGACCCTTATGGGGTCAATATTCAATCCTCCCCTATTTCCTTCCCCAGCCCAACCTTCTTTGTTAATTTTTTCCTCATCTTCTTGGCAAGTTTTAACACTTTAGCTGTCATCTTCCCTTCTTCTGGTATGACCCCTATTCCTAATTGCACCTGCAAATCCCTCCCCAATAAGTTGCAACCTGCCCTAGGAACTAGTAAGACATCTCCCATCCCTATTCTGGTTTCCCCCCTTCAATCACCACATTTTTAATGACAGGAACCTTGAAAACCCTTCCCCTTTTGCTTCCTGTTACCTTCACAGATGTCACTACTGCACATCACCACCCTCTTTGGAATATTGTACCAACACAAGTTCTACTGCTGCTGCCTGTATCAACTATCAAATTTCGGAAACCTCCTCCTGGGGGCCTACTTCTAAAAGTTATCAAAGGGCTCTAGATGGTATTTATCCCCCAGAAAAATAGAGCCCATGACCCCCTATTCTTCTTCTGGGTGTATCTCTTGAAAAATTTTCAGGTTCTTTTTAGACGGCATTCCCTCTTATAGTGCCCTCTTTTCCCACAATAAAAACAGGTATTTGCCACTTGTTCCTGGGATTTTAATGGTACCGAAATTCTTTTCCCTTTTCTCTAAACCCCGGATTTCTGGGTTGGTATTTGGGGGCTCTGGTTCTCCTGGGAGTTATTTTCCCGCATAGTAGCTACCATAATTTTTGCTTTTATCTTGGCTTTTTCCTCATCTCTTCGTACATAAACCTTTTGAGCTTCCCTTAGTAATTCATTTAATGACCGCTCGTGCCAATCATCTATCTTTTCCAGCTTTTTCTAATATCTGGCCAGGCATGGGTGACAAAGTTAACTCTCAATAGAGCTTGCCCAGCTATGCTCTCAGGGTCAATTCCGGAGTATTGTTTCATATTTTTCCGGAGTCTTTCTAACCAATCAGTTGGAGTCTCCTCTTTCCCTTGTTGCCCATCAAAAGCCTTGCTGACATTCTGCCCTCGGGGGGCTGCCTCTTTTATTCCTTTGATTATCAGTTTACGATAATCACTCATATGTGCCGCCCTGCCGCTTCATTGTGGTTCCAGTTAGGAGGTGCTATTGGCATTTTCTGGTCCCCAGGTGGACCCTGTTGATTCTCTCTTTCCCAAATCCTCATTCCAGCAGCTCTAATCATCTGGCATTCTTCTGGGGAAAATATTATATTCATTATAGACTGCATTTCTTCCCAAGTAAAAATATTGGGACCCAAGAATTGGTTTAATTGTTCAGCTGTACCTATGGGATCTTCTAACAATCCTTTAATTTCCTTTTTAAAATTCCTGACTTCTGAAGAAGTCAAAGGAACATTCACAAACCCCGTCCCCCCTTGAACCCCTCCCATCGGCACTTCTCGTAATGGGAATAAATTGATCTCTTGATCCCAACCTTTCTGTTCCCCAACCATCATAACTTTAGAAGAGGCCCTTTTTGGAGTAGTGGCAGGAGAGGAACTGTCGAACTGTCCTTGGGTTTTAACTGAGTTTCTCCTAGTATTTTGGTATGGTGCCCCTTCGCTGAGAGGGGGACACATTGGAACCACTGAAGCCGGCAGTGAAGCCGGAGCCGCCAGCGAAGGAAGGGCGGATGTCGGCAGCGAGGCCGGAGCCGCCGGCGAAGGAGGTGCTGTTGGCGTGCTCAGAGCCGGGACGGAGGCGAAAGCGCCGGAGTCGGTCGGGGCCGCGGCCGGTGTGGGCACAGCCGGCGCATGCAGGGCAAGGGCAGGGGCAAGGGCAGGGGCAGGGGCAGGGCCAGGGGCGGGGGCACCCGAGCTGGCCGGAGCCACGGCTTGTGTGGGCACAGCCGGCACAGGCGGGGCAGGGACAGGGGCACCCGAGCTGGCCGGAGCCACGGCCGGTGTGGGCACAGCCGGTGCGTGCGAGGCAGGGGCGGGGGCCACAGCCAGTGCGGCATTGTATGAAGGTGGCAATACTTCCAGGGGGTCCCAGCCCTTTTCTTTCTTTTCCTCTGCTCACTCTGTCTCTGGGGTCTCTGATATCTTAAGAACTTTTAATCCTTGGTAGTTCTATTCTCCTGTCCAACAAGAGGCATATTCCTTTTCTTCAAATCACACGTTCCTTTGAATTTACAAAATGCATTTAAGCTTGACAAATCCAAGCTTAGAAGACCCGTACCTAGGCCAGTAGACCTGATCGGGTCTTATTTCTTTTTTGTCCATTCTATCATACAATACCTTTGAAGAAGGAGGGGGAAGGGATAAAATCCCTGCAATCCTCTCAGGATTAAGTTTTCGGCTACCTTTACTTATCAAGTGACCAAGATACTTTACTTTCTGATTCTGCAAATTGTAGTTTCCCTTTTTGATACCCTTAATCCTTTTTCCCCAAGAAAATTCAATAGTTTTATAGTAGCCTCCCTAACTTCAACTTCAGCTTCTCCTGATAATAAAAGGTCATCCACGTATTGGATAATTTGTATTCCAGGAGGAGTGGGGAAAGTCTGCAATATTTCTTCTAAAGCCTTGCCCACATAGATTTGGAGACTCAGTAAATCCCTGGGTAATTTTTCCATCTTAATGCTGCTTTCTCCCAGTACTTGGATCCTCCCATTCAAAAGCAAAAATATTTCGGACTATCCTCTGCAACGGGCAAGCCCAAAAAGCATCTTAAGATCCACAACACTAAACCACTGATGCTGAGGTGGGAACTTTACTTAACAGGTGTCACGATCTGCTTAAGACAAGCGGGAGTCGTGATGGTTCGTTTACCTGATCTCAGAGTGCAAAAGAAAACACAAACGGGGATTTTAAATCACAAACAATGCACTTTATTGAGTGCCAACAACACGATTATGCGATAGAAGAGAGAGGGAGATATAGAGAAACAAAGTATAGAGAGAAAAAGAGGGGCGGGTTAATAGCTACCAACGGGAGGCGAATCCTCGTGGTCCTGCCAATAGATCCGTCTTCCTTTCTGTGGGGAGTACTCGTAGGGGTCTTCTCAGAAAGTCCCTTTATAGTTTTTTCGAAAGCGAGGGGCAGCTAGCCAAGAGGTAGGGGAAATAGGACCCATTGTTTTTGGGGTAATGGTGCAGGGCAGGTGCACGGGACATTCTTTCTCGCTCCAGTACAGCCTTTCCCGCCTGGGCAGGCAAGGAACAGCCACCAAAGCAACCGGTTTCAGCGTGCATTCCTGCAGGCACTTGGCAGACATCCCACCTCGGTCTGGCTAGGACTCCTGTACCCTCTTTCCCCCTTTGGGGTTTTAGGGTCTTCGTCTCTGTCCTCGTCGATGATCGTGAGGCAGATGAGGGATTCTCGGACCGTCTCTTTACAACAGGGTATCGGGGGTTGGGTACCACTGGGTAACGAGTCCGGGTTCTCTTGTTAACTTCCCTTAAGTCTTGTACCAATCTATATGTCCCATCAGATTTTTTTACTGGGAGAATAGGGGTGTTATGAGGAGACATGCAAGGTTCCAAGTCCCATCTTTTATCAATTCTTCTATTACTGGCTTTAAGCCTTCCTTCCTTCTAGGATATAGGGTACTGACGCACACGTATGGGGCATTCTTCTCTCTCAATTGTGACCCTTACGGGGTCAATATTCAATCCTCCCCTATTTCCTTCCCCAGCCCAAACCTCTTTGTTAATTTTTTCCTCATCTTCTTGGCCAAGTTTTAACACTTTAGCTGTCATTTTCCTTCTTCTGGTATGACTCCTATTCTTAATTGCACCTGCAACTCCCTCCCAATAAGTTGCAACCTGCCCTAGGAACTAATAAGACATCTCCCATCCCTATTCTGGTTTCCCCTTCAATCACCACATTTTTAATGACAGGAACTTGAAACCCTTCCCCTTTTGCTCCTGTTACCTTCACAGTGTCATTACTCACATCACACCCTCTTGGAATATTTACAACACAAGTTCTCTCTGCTCCTGTATCAACTATAAATTCGAATACCTCCTCCTGGGGGCCTACTTTTAAAGTTATCAAAGGCTCTAGATGGTATTTATCCCCCCAGAAAATAGAGCCCATGACCTCCCTATTCTTCTTCTGGGTGTATCTCTTGAAATATTTTCAGGTTCTTTCTTAGAGGAGGGCATTCCCTCTTATAGTGTCCTCCTTTCCCACAATAAAAACAGGCATTTGTCATTTGCTCCTGGGATTTTAAATTGTGCTGAAATCCTATCTCTGAAACTTGGATTTCTGGAGTGGTATTTGGGGGCTTCAGGTTCCTCTGGGAGTTATTTTCCCGCATAGTGGCTATCATAATTTTTGCTTTTACTTTGACTTTTTCTTCATCTCTCCGTACATAAACCTTTTGAGCTTCCCTTAGTAATTCATTTAATGCCCGCTCGTGCCAATCATCTATCTTTTCCAGCTTTTTTCTAATATCTGGCCAGGCATGGGTGACAAAGTTAACTCTCAATAGAACTTGCCCGGCTATGCTCTCAGGGTCAATTCCGGAGTACTGTTTCGTATTCTCTCGGAGCCTCTCTAACCAATCAGTTGGAGTCTCCTCTTTCCCTTGTTGCCCATCAAAAGCCTTGCTGACATTCTGCCCTCGGGGTGCTGCCTCTTTTATTCCTTTGATTATCAGTTTACGATAATCATTCATATGTGCCCGCCCTGCCTCTTCATTGTGGTTCCAGTTAGGAGGTGCTATTGGCATTTTCTGGTCCCCAGGTGGACCTTGTTGATTCTCTCTTTCCCAAATCCTCATTCCAGCAGCTCTAATCATCTGCCGCTCTTCTTGGGAAAATATAATATTCATTATGGACTGCATTTCTTCCCAAGTAAAAATATTGGGACCCAAGAATTGGTTTAATTGTTCAGCTGTACCTATGGGATCTTCTAACAATCCTTTAATTTCCTTTTTAAAATTCCTGACTTCTGAAGAAGTCAAAGGAACATTCACAAATCCCGTCCCCCCTTGAACCCCTCCTATCGGCACTTCTCGTAACGGGAATAAATTGATCTCTTGATCCCAACCTTTCTGTTCCTCAACCATTATAACTTTAGAAGAGACCCTTTTTCTTTGTTTTGGAGTAGTGGCAGGAGAGGAATTGTCTAACTGTCCTTGAGTTTTAACTGAGTTTCTCCTAGTATTTTGGTATGGTGCTCCTTTGTTGAGAGGGGGACACATTGGAACCACTGAAGCCAGCGGTGAAGCCGGAGCCGCCAATGAGGGAGGAGCTGTTGGCGCGCATAGAGCAGGGATGGAGGCGAAAGCGACGGGGTCGGTCGGGGCCGCAGCCGGTGTGGGCACAGCCGGCGCGTGCAGGGCAGGGGCAGAGGCAGAGGCACCCGGACTGGCCAGAGCCACGGCCGGTGTGGGCACAGCCGGTGCGTGCGGGGCAGGGGCAGGGGCAGGGGTGGGGGCACCCGAGCTGGCCGGAGCCACAGCCGATGTGGGCACAGCCGGCACGTGCGGGGCAGGGGCGGGGGCCAGTGCAGTATTGTATGGGGGTGACAATACTTCCAGGGGGTCCCAGCCCTTTTCTTTCTTTTCCTCTGCTCGCTCTGTCTCTGGGGTCTCTGATATCTTAAAAACTTTTAATCCTAGAGGTTCTATGTCTCCTGTCCAACAAGAGGCATATTCCTTTTCTTCCGAATTGAACGGTTCCTTTGAATTTACAAATGCATTTAAGGCTTGACAAATCCAAGCTTCAGAAGACCCGTACCTAGGCCAATAGACGTGATCGGGTCTTATTTCTTTATTTGTCCATTCTATCATACAATACCGAATCATCTTTACTTTATCCTTTTCCTTTGTACAAGGATCACTATCCCAGTTGGCTAACTTAATTCCCAGAGGACTCTCTTGGGGTATATCTGCTGGCACCTTTTTACTCCCTTTTTCCCTTGAACCCAACTTACTGGTTCTTTGTCCCATATTCCCAAGATTTTATCTTAAAATGGTCCCTGGCCCCTGTTTTTTGCTCTAACCCACCCCTCTGGCAGCTTAAACACCACCCTCCCCTCACAGCACAGAAAACCTTTCCCCTTTTATAGTATACTGATATAATACAATCCACCTCCCTCCAGATATTAAAGTCAAATTTTGAATCAACGATCGATATTGCATATACTTCCATTCACTCTTACTCACTCACTCACTTTTATTTCTTTAATGTGTCTCACACATTCTTGCTCACAACAAGACAACACAATGATAAGGTATCTTGATTTTAAAATCACTTGTTAGTATTCACCCACAGGTATTATTTTCAAATAAAAAGGTAAAATCCCAAATGTTGTTGGCCAACCCCAGATTCTCTTGGGTATAGTATCCCACGCTTCCCGCCTAGAGTAATTTTTTCTAGCCTCTGTGTGTTCCAACCCTCAATCCGGCAACTTTTCTGGGATCGGGGATCCTCACTTTCGTCCCCTGTTTCCTAGTGGATTGTGCCAGGAAACCCTTTGCTCCCTCTTCCTAAGGGTCCCACCCCTCCCTGAGACCCAGTCCCAGTTACCCCGGGGGAATCCTTTACTCCTTTTATCTTTCACTTTGTCTCCTCGCTGGCCGCTTTTCTCGAGAAAAGTCGGAACCGCAGCTCTCAGAGACTCCGCACTCGTTTTGCAGGTCTGGGGTAACCAGCCCGCGTCTCATTCACACACCAGTCAACCCCCGTATCCGCCCCCCCGGAAAATACTTACAATCCCTTTTCTTGTCCGGGTCTTCGTGCACGAGAATTGTGGGGCTAGCTGCCGCGCTTTCTTAGGGAGCCTCTTTTTCCCTTTCTTTTGCTTTATTTGTCCCTTTCTTGTCCACGGGCTGTCAACCTGCAACCACCAATTCACACCAGAAGAAACGGAGCGGGCCGCCGAAGTCAGCGGGGTGCGCCTCCCCCGCTCGGGATCTCCCAGGGTCTCGGAGGCGAGGCGTTAATCCCGGACGAAGTCCCCAATTGTGAAAAAACGAGGTTCACTCTTCTGTTAGGATTGCAAAGTTTAATAAAGGACAATAAGGGACAAAGATAATAAAGCAAAATTCACAGCGCTGGGTGCGTTGGCGCTCAGCCAAGACCACACCTGCTACTTCAGAGACACCTTTTACATACACATCAGTCTATTACCTATTCATAAACAATTATGCATATTCATACTTTTATACATATTCAAACTTTTCTCAGGAACTGTTTAGCATGGCTCCTCCGTGGATCTGCCTTTTTAGAGCATGCGCATTTCTTGGCTGCGGTTTTAGTCCGTTTTTATTATCACCCCCAGAGTGGGCTTTGGTCCATGGTTTCTGCAGACGGTAGTTGCTGATAGTTGGCATGTCAGTAGCAGGGGTCCTCAACACACGTTGGTTGGATGTTATCCAACCAAGCAGACAGCTCACAAGCAGAGCTATTTTACTATTATGTCTAAGTTTTAGGTTAAATGACAGAAATAAAGGCATTAGTTATTGTTAAAAAAAACCTACATCTTCATAACAAAGCTACATTATACATATAGCATCTATTTGTAACAAAGCTACTCTTACATATAGCATCTCTTTGTAGAAAGCCATTATTATAATATCTATTACTACGGCTACTTTAACATCACTCATTTTAACATTTGCAGAAAGCCAATATTATAGCATCTATCTATCACACTGTTAACGTTGTTTTAGAAGGTGCTTGGATATTGCATAGCTGTTCAAGTTGCATAATTTTCTTTCCAGGGCATCCAAACATGTGGGCCAATGCAGAGAATGACTCCTCCAAGGGGAATGGTTCCTTCAGGACCACAGGTTCTTTCCATGGATATATATCTCTTATTGACAGGATCTGTACTTACATTACTCTATATCTGTACTATATTACTCTGGCTTTCTGTGTGTTGAAGATGGAATGTGCCAGGACCCGTTCTTCTAATGCCATTTTAACATCAATTTTATCTCTTTTATAGAATTAATTCTGAGTTGCAGCTGTGCAAAGTCTCAAATTCAAGAATAAGTTATTTTAATTAACAGTTGAAATTAAACAGACTTAAATAAGTAACTTGCTTATTTCAGAAAATTTGTTTGTCCCCCAGACAGTGTATGTCCTAAGCTTTTTTTTAGTGTAAAGACATTCATAGTGTGACTTTGTGATGCATGAAAGATGAGACACACAAGCAGGGTGCAAGTGAAGCCAATTTATTCGTGAAGCGCATCAGTATTTATATTCCTAGACCTAAGGCTATTTTTAGCTGCAAGCTTTAAGCTTTATCACAGTTCTACAATAAATCTGTCCTCTTGACATCTTCTATTATTCTCTCCAGAGTCACGAGCCAGTAGAGCACGAAGATCGTTCTGTTTCAAATTTCCTCATGTACCAGTAGAAACCATATCATTTTCAACCGGTTCGATTTGTTCAAGCACACGCTGTTCAGAGACACGGTGCTGCTGCTGCCACTGTTCTTTGTGTAACCCTTTCCTTACACCAACACCTGTTACCCCAACATTACTTAAGTCCCCCAAAACCAGAAAAGTTACCTCAGTTTTATATTTTACGATTCTAGACTGTTTCAAACTACATAACTTGAAGCAAAAAGTGGTATATCGTTGTAAATGCCTGAGTCTTTGAAAAGCTCAAAAGGCTTTGGTTCAGGCTTTTTCAAGCTGCAGTTATGCCAGCTGAACAGGATGCAACCGATAATCTGTGGCTGGCTACTTGTTCCAAGTCCCCTCTGCTGGTGAGATTCTCACATGCTCCCTAATTCTGGTCAAAAAACAATTGAGCTATCTTAAATATTTTAAAAATAAGTCTTGGCTAATCTGGCTCATTTTGGCCACCAGAAGTTAGGGAGCACTTGTATGAACAACTCAACCACCAGATACACAGTGGAGATGGTGACTTTGATTAAAAAGTTGCAAGGAACAAATTAGGGCAGTAACTTCTTAAGAGGGCATAAGTGCAGATTAAGGGACCTGTTTATTAGTAGCCTTAATGAAAATATTTTATGATCAAGAAGTACATTTGAGTAGAATTCCAGCCCTGCAGGATTCCAGAAAGATCTTTAATTCAGGTCCACACAAATTATTCTTGAACTAAAGTAGAGGGGAGATAGCAGAAAGGCCAAATAAGGAGAATGGCTCAGTCCTCCAAATAAAGATGTGAAAATGAAATAAAATAGATACAGAACTACTGTTTTGTTACAGTAAGACTGTCCTCTTCCAAATCTAGTAGTGCCATCTGAAGATGTTACTGTGTCTAGCTGCTTTGGCTACCTGCCAGTTCTGCCCTACAGTTCTGACAGAGGAGTTGTTAGTAAGCATCCTCTAATCTATGTCTGGCAAAATTATTTAGGATAACTTAGGTTAAATAGGTGGTTTGAGATAATCTGGCTCACTTTTGCCTGAGCATGCACACCAATCAGTCTGCAAGCACTACAAAAAAAGGCAGGAATGAGTAGTGCTTGATGACTAGTCACTACAAATAATAGTATCTTCAGATGGCACAGTTGAATCTAGAAGATATCAGTTTGCAGCCTTTGGACCTATTACTGTAAACCAGCTATCTATTGGACACTTTTGGGATATTCCAATAATGAGGAAAATTATAAGTGTGGGGGTTTTGTTTGCAGCAACAGAACATCCTCTTGTAGTTCTAGATCAGTTCTAGGTAACTGATATGTCTTGTATCACTCAATGTATATATACCACCAAACCAACACTTTCAATCTCATTGTTGGATTTATACCAGGTCTTCATGACTTCATTTTGATGTGGATTTGTGAAACTGACCAATATAGAAAATACCTATAAGCCTGACTCATGTGGTTTATCATATAAGTAGACCATATTAGTTCTAGTATTGGAAAATAGCAACAATTATTTAGGATCTAAGTAAATCTTGTCCCACCCTTCAAAGTGCACAGCTGCTCATTTTAAAGAATATGCCTGCTAACAGTATTAACTGTCATTCAACCCCAGGTGACATGTGCTACACAAAGGATTTGTGCAGCACAACACAGACCTAAAGGCAACACTATATGTACAGCACAGCACAGCACAGCACAGCACAGTGTAGACCTACTCAGGTTAACTGATATGTGGATCACTAACTTCTGATGCACAGTGGTCTCCTGGTTAGGATCACTACATTCCACCCCTTGATCCACATACAGTTTACCTTTCTTAAATATATTATAAATTACAGATTATATTAGTTGCATTTCAGCAGATAGAAAATTTCTAATATGTAAGGTAGTCACTACGAATAATAATAGTATAAGGACAGTGATGTTGGGGGTTAGGATTCTTCCTTTTGTTTCTTTCTCTCAAAGAATTTTCTTCCATATGTGTTGCTAGGAGACAATAATGACCGGGTACTTAGGAGAGACAAAATAAGTTTCCCTGGGAAGGGTGCAGCTGGCTGCCCTCTTATCTGGGGGAGTTTCTCGTGGAGGGGCAGAGATACTGAGAGAATTGGGCTGGAAAAAGAAGGGGCTGGGGCAGCTGCTAGCTCTCTCTTGTGCTCGACTTCGGAGGAGGACGGTCAGAGCTGCTGCTTAGGGGAGGGAATTCACTGCTGCCACCGGAGCCCGGCCCAGTCCTGCTTCTTCTGCCATGGGGTGAGCCTCTGCTCATGAGAGCAGCCACTGAACTGGGACCTTATTAACACCCTACCTCTAAAAAAGGACTTTCACCATCTGCTCGGGTGCCTCAGGGGAAAACCCTGGGATCCCCGAGCCCCCCTCCCCCTCCAAGGGAGCCTCTCTCTCGGCCATGTTCAGGAGCTAGGCGGCCACTGCCCAGCCCCCACCATTTTCTCTGCCAGTGCTCTGAGGTTTCTTTGCTACACTGTAACTCGCACTCCCTGCCTGCCCGGATGCCCTGCGGTTCCAGCTACAGCTGCCAAGTTTCTGATACATCTCATCTACCACTCCAGGACTTTGCTCATCCCTGCCTTCCCAGCTTGCTACTCCTGATGCCTGAAGAGGCCTCCTAGACACAGAGACTAGACAGAATAAGGGAATAAAGGTAGGTATTTATTTGAAAGGCCTTCAAAGGTACACCCTGGGGAGCCAGAGGCTATTGCCAAGATGGACCCCAAGATGGACGACAGGTCACAAGTTCTTCACACTTGTATAGGTTTGGTTCATTTGCATATCAGGGTTAATTCTCCAATTAAAGCTTCAGTTTAATGATGTAATTTCTCCTCTGCTTGCCCCCCTTAGAGGCTCTTTGGTTTGTACTTTTTGGGCCTAGGACGGTCTAGGTGTCCTTGAAGAGCAGGCCCGAAGAGGCTTTGTTATGTCTAACTAGCATGAGAGAGCAGAAATTAACAGGCTACAGGTTACACACTAAGCAGTACAGGATTTGAAAAATATAAAAGTTAAAACCTAAGGCATCATTTCCTCCCTTTAGAGGCTTGAAAAGGCCTCTACCTTGTTGAGACTGTATTTTAAATATTCTAAATATTTACTAATAATATATGTCTAACAGCAGTATATATCTATAAACAAGAATTATAATTACAATTATTATTAACAATCTTTAATCTAGGGTTAGTTTGGTAACCATGAAACCAGGGTGTGTGTAGCGGGTTTGGTTTGCAACCGGGCAGAAACACCGATTTCGTGTAGTGGTTTTTTTTTAAGATAAAAGATATACATACTTTTTTGATGTTTTTTCTGTGAGATAAGCATTAGGAGAAAAAAGCAAAGCAGGCACACAACTTGACAGAATATAGAGAGATTTATTAACAGACTTAGATGGAAAAGGCTACAACAGAACAAACTTTCAGAACTCTTTCTCTCCCCTACTTTTCCCTCTCCCAATCAGTATTACAGTTCTAGGAAAGGAAAAAAAGGGTTTTCTCTCTTGCCTTGCTTGGTTTTACAAACTGCTACCATTTTGCAGGTTTGCTTAGAATTAACAATCTCTGCTAAGGCGTAACACATCTCTTTTCCATGAGCCCTCTCACAGCTCTTTTAACTGCAAGACACAGGCCCTCACATGGGGTTTCCACTCGTTTAAGGATGAATTATTTTTTTTTTTTGGCTTGAAAATAAGGCTTTTTTTTTCTTGCCACCAGGCTGTATAAGCCTCTCTCTCTGCTTTATACACATAGCCTGGCATCGGCATTCTTTAACCTTTTACAAGCTACTCGAGAAAAAAATGCCCATCCCCCCACATACTTTAACATGGATTAAAGAGACAAACAGTTTGCAATATTACGGTTCATACCACGGCGAGGAAAGGAGATTTTTAAGCTCCGCGCGGGACCATGCAGCACCGCCCTTGTAGCTTCGCCTCACGTGACCCCGTTTTTCTTCTCTGGCTCTGAAAGCCGCCATGTTGTAGGGTGTTATCAGGCTCTAAGGTGGAGAGAGAGCCTTCCCCTTGCTCCTTCTGCGCTGCCGGGTGCACTATGTGGAAAAGGGGTGTCTTTCTCTGTTCGTCGCGAAGTATGCTGGCTGCACTGGAGGCTCCGCCGGCTCCCCCTTCTTCAGGATACCGCGTCGGATGACTTCAGCCCTGTGGCCAGCTATAGCCACTCGCGGCTCAGGGAAATCGTTTCCCTCTCTACAATCTAGAGTCCGTGCTGCAGCGTTAGGAGAAGGGGCAAGAGGCAGAGAGGCAGGGGCAACGGCGCCCATCCCCAGCCCCGCGGGCCGGGCAACGGGGCCCACCCCTCCCCCTCTCGCCTCTCCCGTCCTGCACTCAGCCGGAACGGGGGAAAAAACTTCTCTAAAATCCCGCCTTCCACGGGGTTTTTTATATGTAGAATTGAGAGAAGCGCGATTGGTCTGAAGAACTGCCTGTCAGTTCAAGTCAAACCACGACAGTGTGGAAGATACAATCAGCTTTGAATGTTATTCAATGTAAGATCTAAGTTAGTTATCAAATTATAAACAAATTTTGTTGATTTTTCCACTTCAGTTTACATGTCAGTTATTAGTTTTGTATCCAAATGAATGTCTTTGGATACATTTTGGACTAGAATCATATACAAAATTTGGTTCCAAACCTGAGTCAGGGTTACCAACTGTGTAGATAATAAGCCCAGGAAAATAATTTAAACTACATCAACTTCATTTGTATCAGTCTCTGTTTTCTCAGCTGTTTCAGGAGCAGAAGCCTTCTTAATTCTGGAGCAGTGAATCCAGGGTCCTTTGCCAGCGACTTTGACTGCGGTGAGGGTGGTCAGCAAAATCTGGAATGGTCCTTTCCACTTGGCCTGTAGAGGATCACTGTCCCACCACTTGACATAGACCCAGTCTCCAGGTTGGAAGGGATGTGCAGGTGTGTCCAGTCCTATGGGTCTGGATAACATGATGTAATTCTGGAGCTTCTGCAAAGTAGAACCTAAAGCCATTAGATATTTCTGTAAATCAAGTTTTCCCCTCATGTGAATTTCACCTGGAACATGTGGAATCTGATATGGCCTGCCATACAGTATTTCATAGGGACTGATGTTGTCCCTCCGCCTCGGTTGTATGCGGATCTTCAGTAAAGCTATAGGCAAGGCCTGGACCCACGTCATGGATGTCTCTTGACAAATTTTGCTAATTTGTGCCTTAAGGGTCCCATTCATGCGTTCCACCTTACCGCTTGCTTGGGGTCTGTAAGGTGTGTGCAGATCCCAAGCAATTCCCAAAATCCTGCTAACTTCTTGAATCACATTTGCAACAAAATGTGGTCTCTTGTCCGAGGACATACCCAAAGGAACCCCAAACCTTGGTATTATATGATTAAGCAAAGCTTTCACCACCTCTTTGGCTGTGTTAGTGCGACAGGGGTAAGCTTCAGGCCATCCACTGAAGGTGTCAACCAATACCAGTATATACCTGTATCCTTCTTTGCGTAGTAACTCAGCAAAGTCTATTTGCCAGTAATCTCCAGGAAGATCCCTTGCCTTTGTAACTCCTAATGAAATAAATGAATTAACGAGCTAAAATTTTAGCAACAAAGTATTGAACATTTATTAGTAGAACAAAGGCAAATACAGCGCTGGGTGCTTAGCAATCAGCCAGAGGCGCAATCCTATTCACTTTTCTGTGAGCTTAAGTATCCTCTCAAGCTGTTACATATTCATTAAGCTTAGAAGATAATTTACACTTCACTTAACTCTACCTCCCAACCTCTGTCCACCCCTTCTGCCAGCGAGACGCCTCTCCGGTCCTCTGGATCTTGAAGGATTGAAGGCAGGAATCCCCTTCTGATGTTCCCTCAGTTGTAACTCAGTTTAGTCGACAGTTTCTTTGGGAGGTGTGAGCTTTTAGTGAGATAACAGACTTCCTGGGATGCATGCAGTTTATCTTCCTTATTTCTTTAAGATGTCTTGATCCTCGGCTCTGTGGTTTATCAACTTAAAGGACATTTATTACTATGTATTCACTACTACGTTTCTCAGTTTATTACAACTATTTCGAAGTTACAATTCACTCTAACCTTGTTTCTACTATATTTTACCTTAACATTATTTCTACCTAGTACACTATTACTTGTAAATGTTATCCTATTATATACAAAAGCCAACATTTATCATCCACTCATTTTTCACAATTCCCCCCTTTTTCTTTTTGTCAATTATGTTGGCTTGAGCAATAATCTTTATTCAAACTTTACTGTTAAGTTTGAAATTCCTAGAGATTAATCTGGCTTCTTCAAGAGGGTCTCCAGAGCTGTTCTGTTTCTTCAGCACCATTATCCTTTGTGTTGTCACCGGAGTGGTTTGTTTCGGGTCCATAGGCATAGTGATTACTTGCATACCCTGGACAACACTTGTGATCAGTTGGATAAAACAGGGAATGAAGCAAGGGAGGAATACCAAACCAGCTGTTGCACACAAAAGGAAAAAGGCTAGTTTCTTCCACCATGCGGTTCTTAATAATTTATCCCACCACCCAGTTTCTAGTATTGATTCCCATTTTTGAACTGGTACATGAGCAACTTTCCGTATGGCTGTAGCAATATCGAGTATAGCTTGACCATTATCAGTTATTTGCAGGCAACAGTCGGAGGAATTAAATTTTCCACATACTCCCCCTTCCTCCGCTAACAAATAGTCAAGAGCTAGATGGTTTTGGTAAGTCATTGCACTGGTTTGGGATAACTGTTCAGTGACTAGTTCTAAAGCTGAGGCCATTTTGTTGCTAATAATGTCAACCACCGCTTGAAGTCTTATTATCCTATTTAGCATATAAATGGGGGTTCTATACCCCCATGAACCATCTTGAGCCCAGGTGGCCGGGCCATAATACTGTATTATTCTTTCGGCAGGCCATTCTTCATTTTTCCACTTTTGGGTGCCTCCTATATTATCACTCCATTTCTGAATACCTTCTATTGAACTTTGCTTTTGTCTTTGTAGATCTTCATAAACTGGAATGCCTAAATTTTTCCCTACTGCTTTTGGCAATAGGAAAAATCCTGGCTGAATAGTTCCAATTGTACAAACTCCTCTCCAATCTTTGGGAAGTTTAGTATAGGCTTTTCTCCCACAAATCCAAAAGAGTCCATCGGGAGCATCCCATGGCATGTTAACACTGCTACTACGGCTCCAGTAATTATGCAACTCTGCCGTGCCTGCAAAAGGACTGATAAAGTCATTGTTGCTACCGTTACACCAAAATAAGGTTGTGTTTCCCTGGATACTACAATTTTCACTCAGTTGTTTACTCAGTTTCCAGTAGCCATTAGGGGTTTTGGGTGACCACCAACGGTGTGTTACATTTGTGAACAGGGTTCTTTTACACGGGATTTTTCCTACCCACATTCTATAGATTGCTTGGCCCTCCCTCCCAATGCATTCCTCACCCATTACTCCTGAATTCAGCATCCATCCCTCATGATGGTGCTCTCTGGATATTTTGGTTTTATTCCATAGAAGAATTTCAGGGACAGTTAGGCTAATTCCTTTCCATGGCCACAGTTCTGTTGTCAATGCACCCCCACATATCCAACAATCACTGACATTTAGTGCTTGCACTATTTGTTCCATTAAATCTATGAACAGATTTTCGCCTATCGGTGGGAGAGGTAGTGTCTCTTTTAGCTGCTCTTTAACCTTCTTATAAAGGGAGTCTGAGAGAGTTGGGAGCGGCTGAGTCTGTTTCGGGATGCTTTTGAGAGCCTGCACTCGCTGTTTTATCGGTTCCTTTTTAAATCTGTCTTGTGCACCCCCACCGTCTGAAATGCCCCACATTCCTGCTTTAGCAAAACAAACATATCGTTCCTTCGGACATGGTAGTCCAAGCTGGTGTCCCCCCGAGGATTTTAACTTGGCTACCCATAGTGAGTGTTCTCCATAATTACAGGTTTCTAGGGAAGCTTCATAGTAACATACATTATTTACTGTCATGTGCCAGGTCAGATAAGAAGCACAACTGTCCCATCGTATAAGGGAGCTGCACTTGGTGCAGGGATTTGCCGGATTTGCGCTGCTTGGGGTTACCCATGCGAGAATACATGCAAAAATTAGGATCGTCATGGCTGTAATCAGAGGTCTGGTATGGCGTACACCCCCTTGTCTCATGCCCTCCGAGGTTGCAGTTTGTGGCCGGACTATATCTAAGGCGGGTGTAGGGGCCAATCCAGGCTTGCCCTCCTTACGCCGCTTGTCCCGCTTCCATGCAAACCGCACTGCACATGAATGCAATGATTTCTCCCACCTTTCTTCAGGAATTTACCAAATTTCAAGTAGGACCAACTCCCACCCACACAAAACTTGCTCCACCACAGCATTCTCTTGGTCCCTTTGTTCTTTATAATCTCGGCAGTTCAGACAGTGGGGATGCCTTTTTATTGAAGAACAATACCACTTACTCGATCATTTAACACACTTGCACAATACCCATGCTTGATGATTTAAATGGAGATGTTTTAGGCAAGAAAGTCGAAGCTGCATGCCTTGGGCCCTTCGGTTGTTAATGCTTTCCTCCCGTCCCTTATGCTAATAGCACTGTCTTGCCGACAGTCAGGTCGATGTTCTTTTATCCGGGATATTGTAGCTTCCCACTCCTCCTTAGGTATTTCCCACCATGCAGGGATTTTTAGTCCCCGCCCACAAGTTAGGGTTACAATCTCTGTTTGGTACAGATGCTCACGGAATGCATTCAGGCGGTTGGAACCACCACGGCACTGTGGGCACCGAGGCTGTCGCTTATGGGCAATACAATACCAATTTTGCTTACAGATTATACACTTATACTCGACCCAGCTACAGTGTCTACTATTAGGATGAATCAAGCAAGGTATGTGGACAGGCACTGGTGGGGGCCATAATAATGCTTTGAGATCGGGGTATAATGTAATTTTTTCCTTATACAGATCACAAGCCAGTGCAAACACGTTAGGACCCTCTGTTTGATATAGTCCTGATCCTCCGGTTTGAAGTGGAACTGTTTTTCCCCAAGGGGAATAGCGCAAGAGCCTTAAAACTTGCCCTGATGGTATCTGGAACCACTGATATAGGCTTGGTTTTACTTCCTCATTATTTACAACACTTAAATTCCTTCGTGGATTGTCTGGGCTCTCCCAGTTCATTACCCCCCCATCTGCGCTTAAGGGTTAATTTTGTATCACCCGGTGTAGATATTAGGGTCCACTCCTTAGGTTCTTCCACGGGTCCTTTGATTCTGCTGGCGTGGATCCACCCTCGCTCCTTGGTTCGAATCGCCGCTTCGGTCGTCAGCAACACCTGGAATGGACCTTCCCATTGTGGAGCCAGGGTCTGCTCTTTCCATGTTTTAACCATTACCCATTCCCCCGGGGTGAATATTATGGATTTTAAAGTCTAAAGGGGCGGTCTGAGGAATCATTCCTCTCGCCCGCAAGTTTCTAACGTTTGGGCAATTGTGGTGATATATTTTTTAACGCTCGCCTCCCCTTCCTCATAAGTAGCAGTTTTGTGTTGGGTAGTCAAAAAGGGGAGCCCAAACATCATTTCATAGGGGGACACTCCCAAGTCTGATCTGGGTTGTGTCCTGACCCTTAGTAGTGCCAAAGGTAAACACCTTATCCAGGACATCTGAGTTTCAATCATCAGTTTGGTTAAGGTGTTTTTTAGAGTTTAGTTCATTCCTTCTACCCGACCTGAACTTTGAGGGTGCCATGGGGTATGCAAATCCCACTCTATTCCCAGGGCCTGTGTTGTTTGCTGTAGAACCTTTGATGTAAAATGTGTTCCTCTATCTGAGTCTATTTTGTTAACCATTCCATACCTGGGAATAATTTGTTCCAGGAGAGTTTTGCATACCACGTTAGCTGTAGCTCTGACGGTTGGGACAGCCTCTACCCAATGAGTTAAATGGTCTACTATTACTAATAAAAATTTCCATCTCTGTACCTGGGGAAGTTCAGTAAAGTCTACTTGAATGCTTTGAAATGGTCGCAGGGTTAACTCACGCCCTCCCAGTGCGGTTTTTTCTCATATTCTTTTTATTTACCCTCTGACATGTTATACAGTTTTTAGTAACTTGTTTGGCTAACCCAAAAATCCCAATGCACCTATAATTCTTCAAAAAATGATCACATAGGGCTTGAGTTCCCCAATGAGTCTTTGGATGTATATCCTCCAATATTTTCCTGGCAAGGGGCGTATTAAGTAACTGTCTCCCGTCAGGGAGTTTCCATTACCCAGACTGATCTTGCTCCCCGCCTATCTTACGGAGTTCTTTTTCCTCTGCTTCACTAAATTTTGGGAGTTCTAATTCTTCCTTGCTTGGGGTTAGGATTAACATGACCTTTTTGCTTCCATTTTCTGCCGCGTCTCTAGCCTCCTGATCTGCTAGATTATTTCCTCTTATTTCTAGGGTCCTCCCTTTTTGGTGTCCTTTAATATGTACCACAGCTATTTCTTTAGGCAATCTTAATGCTTCTAAGACCTCTAAAATAAGTCCTTCATGAATCAGCCCCTTCCCCCTTGAGTTTAATAATCTTCTTTCTTCCCAAATTTTCTCAAAAGTGTGTACTACTCCATACGCATATTTTGAATCTGTAAAGATTGTCTCTACTTTCCCTTCTAATAACCTCAAGGCTCTATTAAGAGCGTACAGTTCACAAGACTGGGCTGACCAGTGACTCAACAATTTTCCCTTTTCCTTAAGTCCCATAGTTCTCTCATCTACCACTGCATACCTAGACATTCGCTGCCCCTGCTGGCACCGGGAAGATCCATCAATGAATAACTTCTCCCCGTCCGGTAATTCACATTCCATTAGGTCTTCCCATATTTTAGTTTGATAATCTATTAGTTCTAAACAATTATGGGTAACATTCCCTCCTGGTTCCCCATACAAAAACTGGGCAGGATTCACATGGCTACTTGTGGAAATGGTCAGATTTGGAATTTCTAGGAGTATTGTTTCATACTTTAGCATCCTTGAATCTGTGAACCATTTCTCAGCTTTCTGGTTTAACACTGATCGTACAGCATGTGGGGTGTATACTGTTAGGGTACCACTAAATGTGAGCTTCCGAGCTTCTTCTACTAACAGTGCTACAGCCGATATAGCTTGTACACAAACTGGCCACCCTCTGGCCACAGGATCTAATAATTTAGACAGAAATGCTACAGGTTTCCTGGACCCCCCCCATTCCTGTGTAAGAACCCCATGGGCTACCCCTTCATTTGAATCAACAAATAACTGAAAGGGCCTGGCCACATCTGGTAAGCTTAAAACTGGAGCTTCCGTAAGTTTCCCTTTTACTATTTCTAACTTCTGATCATCCTCTGGAGTTCAACAGATATTATCTTCGCCGATCAGCTTCTCATACAAAAATTTGACCACTTTGCTATATTCTTCAATCCACAACTTACAATACCCCAATAATCCCAGTAGTTTTCTAACCTCCCTTTTGGTTTGTGGCGGGGGAAGAGATAATATACCCTGCACCCTTTCAGGATCCAGCTTTTTACTCCCCCGGCTTAACCAGTGTCCTAAGTATTTCACTTCTTGTTCTACAAACTGTAGTTTTTTCTTTGAAACTCGTAGCCCCTTTTTCCCAAGGAAATTTAACAAATTAATGGTGGTATTCCGAACTGTTTCCTCATCTGATCCTGATATTAATAAATCATCTACATATTGTAAAATGAGTATCTCTTCACTTCGCTCAAAGGACATCAGGAGAGCCTCTAAGGCCTGTCCGAACAGATTCGGAGATTCTGTGACCCCCTGAGGCAGTCTAGTCCACCGTAATTGTTGTTTTCTTCTTGTCTCAGGATCCTCCCATTCAAATGCAAAGAAGTCTCTACTGTTCTCTGCTAGTGGGCAAGCCCAAAATGCATCCTTTAAATCTATCACACTGTACCATGTGTGACAGGGAGGGATATGGTTCAGGAGTGTGTAAGGGTTGGACACGACAGGAAACCGTGTACGTGTTCTTTTGTTCACTTCTCTCAGATCCTGGACTAGCCTGTATGTCCCATCAGCCTTTTTTACTGGTAATATCGGGGTATTGTGAGGTGACATGCAGGCTTCTAAAGTTCCTTCCTGCAGCAATTTGTCTATCACCGTGTAGTGGTTTTTTTTCGCCCCTAGTCCTTAAAAAAACCTCTCTTTCTCTCGGCTTTTAAAGAAACTGGCATAGGCACTTTTTTCAGCTTTCGCAAGCTACATGTGAACTGTCTATCCCCCCATGCACTTTAAATGGATTAAAGAGACAGTTATGATATTACAGTCTTTACCACGGCATTGCAAGAAGTTTTTAAGCAGCGCGTGGGAAGCGCGGCACTGCCCTCTGCTCTTTTCCGAAGCCATCTTTAGAGGCTCTGGAGCTTCATCTCACGTGATCAGCCTTCTCTTTCTTTCTCTGCCTCTGAAGTTGCTGTTACCGTTCAGAGTCCATGGTGAGGAGAGCCTCCTGCTCTCCCTGCGCCGCTAACTGCACGGTATTCGCTTCAGTTCGGCATGAAGTATGCTGGCTGTTGGCTGGAAGCTCCCACCGGCTTCTTCAGAAAATTGCGTCGGACGGCTTCATAGTTCCCCCTCCCAGCGACCCAGGGTCCGTGCTGCAGCATTGGGAGTGGGGGGGGGGGAGCAGGAGGAGCAGGGGCGCCCAGCCCGGCCCGGCCCGGCGGGGCCCTGGGCTCTGAGGGCCCCCCTCCGTCCCATCCCGGCTGGAACGGAAAAACCTCCCCCCAAAATCCCGGCTTTCCACGCGGTTTAAATATGTGAAATTGAGAGAAGCGTAATTGGTTTAACAGGCTGCCTGTCAATTTAGGTCAACCCACCACACACCGGTTTTAACCCCATCCTTCCTTCCTTAGATATTGCATATTGCCTTACCCTTATGGGGTGAGATGGATGGTCTATAATTATTTCTATTGGTTTCATGTCTATCTTCCCTCTATTACTTTCGGATGCCCACACTTCTGATTCAATTTTATCCTCATCCTCATTAGTTAAAGTTAAAATCTTTGCTTTCATTTGATCCTCCTCTGGGAGTACACCTATACCCAATAATAATTACAAATCTCGCCCCAATAAATTCCGTCCGGCACCTGGGACTAACAGTAAATTTCCAGTCGCGAATTGGTTAGGGCCTTCCACATGTACATTTTCAATTAAGGGAACCTTAAACTCTTCCCCCTTTGCCCCTATTACACTAATAACCTTTTTACTTACACAACACCCTTCAGGAACTTTTAATACACATGTTCTGTCTGCTCCGGTATCTACTAAAAATTCCATTTCCTCCTCCTGGGGTCCTATTTTTAATTTTATCAAGGGCTCTGTTTGATGTTCCGACCCCAGTATAAAAAGCCCCTGATGTCCCTATGCTATCTCCCCTTCAAACGCTTTCACATCCCTGGTGCGCCTCAGGCAATTCCTTCTTAAGTGCCCTGGAGTCCCACAATAATGACAGTTAAACGTTCCCGCGCGCCTTGCCGGTTTCTCCGTTGTTGTTTTCGCAGGTGTCCCTGACCACTTCGCTGAGTGCTGTCCCGACCCCTTCCCTTTCTGGGCACCCCCCCCTTTGTTTGCTTCCTTCATAGCAGCAACCATGATTTTCGCTTTGACCTTTGCTTTTTCTTCATCCCTCCGGACATACACTTTCTGGGCTTTCTTTAATAATTCCTGCAAACCCCTTTCTTGCCAATCTTCTAATTTTTCTAATTTTTTTCGGATGTCTGGCCAAGAATGAGTAACAAAATTCACTTTAAGTACCGTCTGTCCCACTGGGCCAGAGGGGTCGATGCCAGAAAATTGTTGCATTGTTTTTCTAAGCCTTTCCAACCATTCTGTGGGGGTTTCGTCCTTCCCCTGTCGGCTATCGAATGCCCGAGCTGCATTCTGTCCTCTCGGAGCTGCTTCTTTTATCCCTCTTAGAATCAGGTTTCGAAAATCAGCCATGTTCTGTCTACCCTGGGGTTGATTCTGGTCCCATTGAGGATTCCGAAGAGGCATTTTCTGATCAGCGGGAACCCCCGTTGGTTTTCCCTTTCTCATATTCTCATTCCTGCTGCTCTAATCATTTGTTGTTCTTCTGGGGTAAATAATATACTCATAATTGACCGCATCTCTTCCCAGGTATATGTTTGGCCCCAGAAATTGATCAAACTGTTCCGCAAGACCCAAGGGGTCTTCTAGTAAAGCTTTCATCTCCTTTTTAAAACTTCTTACTTCTGCCAAGTTTAAGGGAACATTTACAAATCCAGTTCCTCCCTGTGGTCCCCCCAGAGGAACTTCCCTCAAAGGAAACAACTTTTCCTCTTCCTTTTCTTCCCTTACTCTTGAACGCGTAACCCGGCGGCATGACTGAGGGACTTCTTCCCTAAGCGGGGCTTCCTCTCCCTGTGGTGGGAGTTCCCCTTGTAGCAGAACTTCCCCATTGACAGGGTTATAAGGCGGAGGAAGATATTCTAAAGGTTCCCATTTGCCTCCCTCCAGCTTTGTTTTATCCTCTTCTATCTTCATAATTGTTGTAGGTTTTACCTCTGATCCTTTCCAACATGCAGCATATTCGCATTCTTCCAGATTATACGGCCTCTTCCCATTAACATATACATTTAATGCTTGGCACATCTAACCTTTGCAGGAACCATATTTTGGCCAGCATAGATTATCAGACCTAATTTTTCTTCCTGCCCATGCCATCATACAGAAGTTTATAATTTTAACTTTATCCTTCCCCTTGGTAATGCTAGATTCATCCCAATACTTTATCATAACCCCCAGTGGACTATCAGGTGGTATATCATCCAACACCTTTTTGCCTTTCTTGGGATTTACCTTACTTACTTTCTGTCCCATATTGCTTAACTTCTTGCCCGTTATTCCACCTCTTACACACCTTCATTAATTTCTGATTTACCTTCCCGAACAATTCTCTCCCCTTCAGATAAAAAGACGGAACTACAAAGAAAACTATTTTACAAACTGAACTCGAGCAAAACAGAACCGAACCACCAGTGACACTAAACTACCAATAATAAAACTACCAATATCTATATTGTCAAGTCAAACGAACATAACTAAACACTAAAAACCAAACTCTCAATAAGTCTGCACAACAAAGCCAAAATCCCTTTACCTTAGATAATTTTGGTCTTAACCAGATTTCCCAGTGGACTGTCCAGGAAATCACTCCCTTACCAAGGAGTCTCCTTCCTATGGGTTTCAACTCCTAAAAATTCCTACCAAGGCATCCGACCCCTAAGAATTCCTGTGTGAGGATTTCTACCAAGGCATTTTGACTCCTAAGGAATTATTTCAGGGGGATCATTCAACTTGTTTCTCTCGCTTCGCCCGGTCATCGGCCGATCCTCTTGCGAGGGGACGGAAACGCGGTTAAAAGGGCTCCACATTCACTTCGTGAGTCCGGACTGTCCAGCCCACGTCTCATGCACACGCCATTCACTCCCTCCTTCACACCCCCTGAACAATACTTACCAGTCCTCCTTTCTTGTTCAGGTCTTCGTACGTACAAGAATTGTGGGCGATTTACTGCGGTTCTCAAGGGAGTTGAGCTCAAAGAAATTGTTTTCTTTGCCTTTGTTCTACGATTTAGGATGTGCTTCTAATTACTGCTTGCTAGTGCCCGCTGCCCTCCTGGGCTACAGAATACTGTTAGAGGCGTCCCCCTCCCCAGCAAGAAAGCAGGTCCTAGTGGAGTATCACGTCGGGGTCATCAATTGAAGTAAATGAATTAATGAGCTAAAATTTCAGCAACAAAGTATTGAACATTTATTAGTAGAACAAAGGCAAATACAGCGCTGGGTGCTTAGCAATCAGCCAGAGGCGCAATCCTATTCACTTTTCTGTGAGCTTAAGTATCCTCTCAAGCTGTTACATATTCATTAAGCTTAGAAGATAATTTACACTTCACTTAACTCTACCTCCCAACCTCTGTCCACCCCTTCTGCCAGCGAGACGCCTCTCCGGTCCTCTGGATCTTGAAGGATTGAAGGCAGGAATCCCCTTCTGATGTTCCCTCAGTTGTAACTCAGTTTAGTCGACAGTTTCTTTGGGAGGTGTGAGCTTTTAGTGAGATAACAGACTTCCTGGGATGCATGCAGTTTATCTTCCTTATTTCTTTAAGATGTTTTGATCCTCGGCTCTGTGGTTTATCAACTTAAAGGACATTTATTACTATGTATTCACTACTACGTTTCTCAGTTTATTACAACTATTTCGAAGTTACAATTCACTCTAACCTTGTTTCTACTATATTTTACCTTAACATTATTTCTACCTAGTACACTATTACTTGTAAATGTTATCCTATTATATACAAAAGCCAACATTTATCATCCACTCATTTTTCACACTAACACAACTCTTTTCCTCATATCAGGATTGTTTTTGCAGCAGATTTCACACTTGCTCACTACTGACTGTAAAATATCTGTCATTCCCTTTCCTATTACTAATCTTTTTTAGATGTTTCAAAAGATTTTCAGCTCTGAAATGTGTGCTTTCATGTTCTCTTCGAGCTAGCTCTCGAAGAATTAGAGGTGGGACTACAACCTGCTTTGCTGGTGTAACAGCCCATCCATTTTCTGTGATCTCAGCCTTAAGAAACTTAATTAACTTGTGGTCTTCCTGATCATATTTTGGGGTGAACCCTGACAAATTAATTTATTTTTTTGGAATTACTGCAAGAATACCTTTTTTGCAGCCTTTCTTGCTATTTCATCAGCAAAACAATTTCCTAATTCTGGAGTGTTTTTCCTGTTCTGGTGACCCCTACAATGCATGATAGCTACTTCTGTGGGTTTTTTGATGCGCTCCAAGAGGGCAAGGATTTGTTCAGCGTGTTTGATCTGGTTACCTTGAGCATTCAACAGTCTTTTCTCCTTCCAGATGGCTCCATGGGCGTGGACAACACTAAATGCATATTTAGAGTCTGTCCATATATTTACCTTCTTTCCTTTGCTCAGGTCTAGGGCCCTCGTCAGTGCAATCAGTTCAGCTTTCTGCGATGACACATCTGCTGGCAGGGCCTTTGCCTCGATCACCTTGTCCTGGGTGGTTACTGCATAACTTGTCATTTGTTTACCATTTTTCATGAAGCTGCTCCCGTCTGTAAACAGCTCCCAGTCTGGATTTTCTAGGGGCACGTCCTTCAGGTCTGGTCTGCTGGAATAGACCTCCTTGATTGTCTGCAAACGGTCATGCTCAGGCACATCGTCAGTTAAGGTAGAGGACAGAAACACGGCAGGGTTAACAACAGAAGTTGTTTTCAGGGTAACATCATCCTGTTCTAACAGCAGTGACTGATATCTAAGCATTCGGTTGCCGGACAGCCAATGTCCTCCTTTCTGTTCGAGTACTGCTGCTACTGCATGTGGCACATACACCACAATGTGTTGTCCAAGGGTGAGTTTCCGGGCCTCTTGAATCAGGATGACCGTAGCCACCACGGCTTTTAAGCATCCAGGCCACCCTTGGCTAACATTGTCTAGCTGTTTGGAAAAATAGGCCACAGCCCTCCGTTGGCTTCCGAGGCGCTGTGCTAGTACGCCCAGTGCCACATTAAGTCTCTCATGTGTAAAAAGTTCAAAAGGCTTAGTCAAGTCCGGTAAGCCCAGTGCTGGAGCTGACATTAGAGAGTGTTTCAGCTGTTTAAATGCAGCCCTTGTGCTTTCAGTCCAAATTATAATGCCATTTTCAGCTGCTTTTATTGCTCCGTACAAGGGTTTCACCAACAACCCATAATTTGCTATCTACAACTGACACCAACCTGCCATTCCCAGAAAAGCTTGCATCTCTCTCACGGTGTGGGGCTCTGGAAGTCGGCAGATGGCTGTTGGAGTCCAAAGTGCAGGGAATATTTCTCTGCCTGTTTTGAAGAGTTCTACCCTCCTGGACACCCTGTCTTTGACCTTTGTCCATGGAGAAAATTACCTACCCTCTAGGAAGAAGCAGAATCTACACTGGTGTGAATTAGGTGATAGAACATTATATAAGATTGTCACAGGGTGAAAATTTAGAGGTGTTGGGTTTGTTAATATAGCAAAATAGATAAGAAACAAAACCTTCAAAATGGAGGATTGTTGTTGTTTTAGGCCTTCTTCTTTCTTCTTTCTTTACTCCATTTTCTGCGGCAAAAGTGGATTGAGATGATTGGGTGAAAAATGCCGCAGTTCCTTTCATGTGACAGAACGATTTATTGAACATTGGTAGAAAAGTAAAAATATCTTTCGTTTCGGGATTTCATTGGGTAATTTACCTTTAAAAGAACGGTGTTATCTTGATAATGCGGCTTCTCCTTTGTCATCTTGTGCCTTGGCTCCTTTTTCTGATAAGACTTAATAAACAACTATCTGAGAGCAAAAGCATGGAAAAGTCCCGTTCGCCTGCAGAGCCCAGGTAAGCGCTCGGGGAATCCTCCCCTATCAGGGGAGGCTCAATTAAGGCACGGTAAAGTGTCAGATGGCTTCCTTCCGTTCCTTGCTGAGCTGTCGGTGTCCACGGAAGATTGCAAGTCCCAAGTAAACTACTACTTCCTTGGCGATCTGTGCTTTGTCTTTAGAAACTCTGTATCCACTCTGTCTCAAAAAGTTTAACAAGCTTACAGTGAATTGAATACAGTCATCTCTAGTTTTAGCTGCAACCAAGATGTCATCAACATACTGAAGGATAACCTCTCCTGGCTCTTGTCTCCTCCAATCTTCTAATTCCTTTGCTAGCTGGTTTCCAAATATTGTCAAGCTATTCTTGAAACCCTGGGGTAGGATTGTCCAAGTAAGCTGACTTTTCCTTCCTGTTTCGGGATTTTCCCATTCAAAAGCAAAAAGCTCCTGGCTGTTTTTATGCACAGGAATGCAGAAAAAGGCATCTTTCAGATCCACAACAGTAAACCACCCTAATTCATCTGTCAATGTGGTTAAAAGTGTGTAGGGGTTTGCTACCACTGGGTGTATGTCCTCTGTAATTTTGTTAATTGCCCTCAAATCTTGGACCAACCGATAACTCTTACCGTCAGCTTTTTTCACTGAAAGGATTGGCATGTTATACCTGGACTCACATTGCACTAATAACCCATGATGGAGGAATTTTTCAATTATAGGCCAATCCTTTACGACTTTCTAACTTTAAAGGATATTGTTTTTGCTTTACCGGTGTGGCTCCTGGTTTGAGTGCAATGCTCACTGGTTCTGCCTGTTTGGATCCTCCTGGAACATCACTGTTCCACACAATTGGATTGACAGCACTTTCAACTTCAGTGGGGATTTCACTACATCTGTCCTGTATAAAAAGTGCAGCAACTTCGACAAATTTAGTTTCTGGAATTATAACTTGTACACCCTTCCCTTTTTTAAATTTGATTTCAGATTCCAATTTCTCTAACAAATCCCTCCCCAGCAATGGTCATGGGGAGTTAGGCATATAAAGAAATTGATGAGTTACCCATTGTTTTCCCAGTTTAAATTTCAAAGGTTGGAAGAAAGGCCGTGTTTCAGTTACCCCTGTTGCCCCAACGACATGAACAGTTTCATGACTCAGTTTCCCTTCTAAAGTATTTAACACAGACTATGCCACGCCGGTGTCTACCATAAATTCTATATCATCTTTCCCCAGCTTGGCTATAACCGAAGGCTCTGCTGGGGGAGAAGCCTCCGGTCCCCATCATTCTGAGTGTGAGTCTTGTCTCAATGGGAGCTGGGGAACTGGGGGTGTCTTCTTCAACATTGGACAGTCAGCCTTCTAATGCCCTTTCTTCTTACAATAAGCGCATGTGTCTTTGTCCTTAGAGGGAGAGGCTTTCTTAGATGACTTTTCTTGACTACCCTTCTTCCTGGGACAGGGTTTCCCTTTGTCACTTGAGTCTCTATCTTAAAACACTCTCCAGGCTACTTCTAACAATTTACTCATGTTTTGAGCCTCTTCTAACTTTTGTAACTTTCTTCTTATATCGTTTGAAGCCTGACCTATAAACAAATAAGCTAGGTGGTTTCCCCCTTCCGTTGTATCAGGATTTATGTTTGCGTATTTGATGGCAGCTTCTTTTAACCTATTCAAAAAATCAGTCGGAGTTTCATTAGGACCTTGCTTCACTTTGTAAAGCTTTGCCCAGTTAAGAGCTTTAGGGACACCATGCTTTAACCCATATACTATGAGATCTTGATATAGTTTTAATCTTTGCATTTCTGCTGGCACATTTGGGTCCCACCTTGGATCATCTGTTGGAAAAATTTCTGCGACCATACCTTGGAACGTCCCACTAGCTATGCCTAATTCCACAGAGTCTGTAATAGCTTTGTTTACCATCTGTCTTTCAGTGGGATCAAGCAATGTCTCTATCATAACTGCCAAATCACTCCAGTCAGGGTTCTGTGTTTTAATTGCTCTTTGTACCAAAGTAGACACTTAGTCTGGATTTTCTTTATATTTTCCCACTGTACTCTTCCGTTGTTCTAACTCTATGAGGGAGTACGGAACCTTCACATAGATTGGCCCTTGATTACCCGCAGCCTGTCTCAGAGGGGCTTGTAAAACTGGCTCCTTCTTCGATCTGGTCCGTTTAGCGATTGGGCTCTGCTCCCTTATAGCTTTTCTTGCTATCATTCCCCTCTTTCGCCTGCTTAAAGCAGCTATCTTATCTTCCTCTTCAGAGGAACTGCCTGACTAAGAGCTGTCTGATTGCGTGGAGTCGGCTGTGTCAGGTCTGCCCCGGCCCGTTCTGGTACCGGCCATCACTGACAGGGACCTGCTCCGTCGCAAGGATCGGGCAGTGTCCCTGGGCCGGCGCGCTTCAATGACGTCATCTTCTGAGCCAGCCGCTCGGCGCGCGGCGTTGCCATGGAGACTCCGACGCCTGGGAGAGGGAGGAACGCCTCTAAGGGCGGTGCCGTAGGCTGCACACGCAGGCTGTCTCCTACCCTCAGTCCCTACCCCCCTGGAGGGACCGCAGGACAGGGGGGAGAGAGAGAGCCGGGCGGCTTCTGGGCACCAGCCACTGAAGACACAAGCGCCTTCCAGAGCCGCCAGCAGTCTTCATCCTCTTTCAGATGCGGCCCTGCCAGGGCCTGAGTCACAGCCGGGAAGTCTCCCGGGTCCGTGGGAGGCGGCGGGGGCCAGTCCGCCTCCCCCTCCTCCTGTTTCACCGGCCGGAACCCATCTAAAGCTGCCTCTCCTCCCCTCCCCACCCCTGGGGCCCACGTCGGCTGAGAAGGAGGAGGGGTAGGAGGGGGGCCCATTCTCAAGGCAGGAGCTATCAGATCCATCTCTACGTCCTCCCCCTTTGTCGAGTCCGACATAGACTTCTTAACCTTTTTCTCTTTTCTTTTCTCTGAAAACAGTATATGCTCTCTTTTTAGATATTTGTAACTTAGATGCAGCCAAGAAGAGCTTCGCATACTCTAGTTCTAAGAAACAGTGATCTTTTTGGTGATACGATATTAAACTCAATATTAATTCTTCATCTAGACTACCAAATTGGGGCCAGCTTTGCCAGTTATCTAATCTATAAGCTGGCCAGATCACTGTGGAAAGCCGAATTAATTCTGCTTTTGTAAGCGTTTTATCTTTGCCAGTCAATTTTCCCCAGTTATCTAATACTAAACTTAAAGGCGAGTTCTGTGGTATTTCACTCCCCATACGAGAAATATTGCAGCCCATGGTTTTATGCTTATGAACAGAGAAGTTCACAGAAATAAAGCCAGGCAATATAAAACACTCTATAAAGCAAAAAGAGAAAACTAGAGAAGGTAGGATTTGAACCCACAACCCCAGGGTTCTAACTGTGGCTGGCTGGAAATTCATTCCAAGCCTCCAATCCACTGCACCACCTGGCTGTATGCCAAAGGGTGTTGGCTGGACACAACCTAGCAACAAACCAATAGAGGGAAAAGGGGGAAACACCAAATGAAAACCCCCCTGGACTCAGAAGAGTCCCCACCTAGGTGCTTACAGACTACCACCTTTACTCAGTTACTCACGTTCCTCTGTGCTGAATCTGGAGTTTTCTGGGCTCTTGGAGCTTCTCTGCCTCCTGGACCATAGCAACTGCCCCCCCACGGGTGCCAGTGGTGGGGGGGGAGCTGAGCTGGATCTTTCTGAGCCCCTGAGGATTTTCGGAAGCCTCGTTGTCCCTTCTGGTGGTGCCAAAGAACTGATGCCTGAAGAAGCCTCCCAGACACAGAGACTAGACAGAATAAGGGAATAAAGGTAGGTATTTATTTGAAAGGCCTTCAAAGGTACACCCTGGGGAGCCAGAGGCTATTGCCAAGATGGACCCCAAGATGGACGACAGGTCACGAGTTCTTCACACTTGTATAGGTTTGGTTCATTTGCATATTAGGGTTAATTCTCCAATTAAAGCTTCAATTTAATGATGTAATTTCCCCAAGCTTGCCCCCTCCTTTAGAGTCTTTGGTTTATACTTTTTGGGCCTAGGACTGTCTGAGTGTCCTTGGAGAGCAGGCCTGGAGAGGCTTTGTTGTGTCTAACTAGCACGAGAGAGCAGAAATTAACAGGCTACAAGAAACTTCAGAGTTAGACACTAAGCAGTACAAGATTTGAAAAATATAAAAGTTAAAACCTAAGGCATCACTCCGAGGTCCCTGCTACAGCTCCTTTAGCTATCCAGAGGGGGCACCGGGATTGGCTGCCCCTGGGGATTCGTAAAGGAAGCCCCTTCTCCATCCCTTTCTGCCGGCTGCCTCCGCCATTGTCCACGTGGAGAAAAGACTGCTGGACTCGCGCCACAGCCCCCCCTGCAGCTGCAGGGGAATCATCGCACCCGCCCTACCTGCTGGGAGCCACCAGCGCCCCTGCCGGCTGCGACCGTAACTACACCAAAGGGGGAAATTGCTTAAATAGCGGGAAGAGACTGTTTATTGGGTTTTCTGTTCTTGTTTGTTGTTGTTACCATTATTGTTGTTTGTTTGCCTTGTTACACATACACACTAGTAAAGAACTGTTATTCCTTTTCCCATATCTTTGCCTGAAAGCCCCTTAATTTCAAAGTTATAATAATTTGGAGGGAGGGGGGTCTTACTGTCCATTCCAAGGGAGGTTCCCACCTTTCTTGGCGGACACCTGTCTTTCAAACCAAGACAAATGACAAGTAAAACAAATACTGGTTGTGAAAATAAGTGTAGAACAGCAATATTATGGATAGGACTACTGAAGATGTCCTGCCATCGGGCTCCACCCCTCCTCCCATATCCTCTAAGACAATGGTGGTGCAAATTTCACCCAACAGTCCAGTTACTTGTGTAGTAGACAGGAAGGAGCTTTAGTGCAGCCAGGGGGCAGAGGCATCCTTCATGTTTGTTGATACATAGCACGCAGCAAACAAAAGCAGCAGTGTGAGGCACCACATAGAAGTTCTGCATGAGATAAATCAAAGGCAATTATTTATGTACAGCATATGTTGAGGCACATAATAATGAGAAGTGTTTGCCTGCTCCTTTAGGATTAGGTACATGGCCTCTGGTCCCTTTTCCAGGATCTCTGTAGGGATTAATTTCCTTTGAGGTGTTTGGTATGGTACATGCAGTCACCTCTGACTCCCAATGAGTCATGAGACTCTGATAGCATCTTGGATTGTATCTCATAGTGCTGGTGACCTAATAGAAGCTGGTAGGAGGTATAGCCTTGGAAGTATGCTTTATTATTCAAATTCATTACAGCTTGTTGGAGCACTGTTGTCCAGTTACATGAGTAGGAGAGGAACAGCATATGTAACTGTTCCTTCAGTAAGACATTGGTCTGCTTGACTAGGCCAGTTCCCCTGGGATGACAGGGTATGTGGTATAACCAGTTTACTTTGTGTTCAGCAGTCCTATGTTAAACCTTTTGGCCTGTAAAATGAGACCCATTGTCCAACTGGATAGAGGTGGTGGGCCCATCTACTGACTAAGTAATCACAGGCCTTTCAGTGCCCCTTTCTGTTTGGCATGTGCAGCCAGAGAAACAGCAACATAGTTGGTATGTGTCACCTAGTACCAATATGTACTGTGACTGCTGTGCCTTTGGTAAGGGCCCAATGTAATCTATTTGCCAGGTATAGCCAGGGACAGGGCCTTATTGAATCTGGCCATAAGACTGCTGAGGCAAATTTTAATCTTTCAGTCCCCTAAAGACTGCACACCACTGCATTAGCTTCTGCATGGCTTCCTAGGTACATGGGAGGCCCCAACTCTGGGTCCATCTGCATGTACTATGAACATCTAGGTGCCCAGATTTTTCGTGGGCCCATTTACCAATGGCTTCCTCATCAGGTAATAGAGCATCAAGGGATAGGCTATCAGGAGGCAAAGTAGCACTATTAATTTGAGATAATTGATCGGTTGTGGCATTGTGCTCCCACCCCTCCCTGACACCTCGGGTGACATGGACATCATCATGTTGGACCCACAGGTTTGAATTCACACATTCCTGGGCTGCTTCCGTAAGTCCTGACCCCACAATGTTTTCCTGTGTATTGCCCAATTGTATGCTTGCTGCTTACTAACCCATGTGGTTAATCCCTTATACGGCACCCAGGAGTTGATATATATATGCATAGCTAGGGACTGGAGGTCTCTTCTAATATCACGAGCACAGCCATTAGTTCTGTATGCTGACTGCTACCCCCTTGCCTTGTCAAGTCAATGAGATTTGCTTGGCAGAATTAAAGGTGGCAGGCTTCCACCACCTCTCCTCCTTAACATGTCTTGCTGATCCATCCATGAAGTAGTCACACTGTTTCTGCTCAGGAGTGAGGTGTTTGTAAGGTGGGGCTTCCTGAACCCAAGCAGGGGGTAGTGGCTCCAAGCTAGATTGAGATACAGTTGTCAGTTCCAGTTGGGCTACTTTTTTCTGCAAGGCACTGCTTTTGTGGGGACCTGACTTTGCCTGGATGAGAATATATAATTTTCCTTTTACAGTGCTGGACTGCCGTGAATTTCCAATGCTATAGTTGGTATCATCAGGCAAAACCCATGGCAATATAGGCAAGCCCACTGTCCTAGTTTAAAAGACAGGTGTCTGCCAAGGAAGGTGGGAACCTTCCTGGAATGGAAAAGATGACCCCCTCCCTCCAAATTATTATAACTTTGAATTTATGGGGCTTTTAGGCAAAGATATGGGAAAAGGAATAACGGTTCTGATGCCATGATGATTTTTTGCCTTTTCCTTTATACCCCTTTTATACCTTTTTATAACTTCTGTATTCTTAGTGGTTTTTTGCCTACATTCTTAGACTTGTTTGTCAAGCTAGGAGACTAAACATTTTAGAAGCTTCATAGTTAGGGATCAGAATGCCCCAGACACCAAGGTCCTCTCCAGAACACATTTTGTAAACTAAGATAGAACCATCCAGGGGGAAGGTTCCTTGGGGAGGGGGGCTCACTCGAGCCTCTCATTGGGGAATCTTTGATAGATATGCTAATTAGTAAGACGTATAATGTTATACTCAATCTATTGTGGGTGTGCCTTGGGGTGTGCATGGGGGTGCATTCGACCTGGACGTAGTGCACCTAAGGATCCTTAAAATAAATACCAAGGTAAAATCCCTTTTTCCCTTCTAACCGTGTTTGATTCTTGATTTTAAGACCAGGAAAAGGCATCAGTTGCTGGCAAACATGAAGGGACCCTAGAGACCTTGAAACTCGCAGTCTTGTGTTGAAACACATCTTGCTTTGCCCCTCTCTCTGCTGGCAAACTACAGAGGGGCTGGAGCGACGATCCAGGACTGTGACCAGGACTTTAGGACCCAGCACGGAAAGGCAGAAGCACGGAAAGGAAGGTAAGTTAAGAGGGATTGGTATTGTGCTAGCACTAGGGAAGGAGATCTCCAAGGGAGGTGGAAAGGTTGGGGTTTGAAAGTGTGGACAGAAAAGCCCGCGAAAGGGGAAAACTTAAACCTTTCCCCTGCAAAACTGTGGAGAGGAGGGGACGCCCTCCGTTGAATCCACAAGAGCCCAGAGGCTACAGCCTGCACAGGTGCGGGAGTGGCTCAGAGGCTTGAGAGGTTGGTTGGCTTGTTGGGAAGTTGGAAGGCTGTGGGTTTACATCCTGGTGAATCTAGATTTTCGCACATGTGCATTTACTGTTTGCTAAAATTAGTTGCTTTTTAGTATTTTAAAGTGCTGTAGTTTGTGTAGTAAGCTAGATAAACTGCCTGGGAAGTCGGAATTCCGAGGCTGGATTGCAGGCTGAATTCCGGAGTTAAAAGCTTCCCTCTGGCAGTTTTCCTGTCTGTGAGCAAACATGGGTGGTGTTTTTTCAGATGAAAACGTGAAAATTCCCCATAACAGTCCTTTAAAGTTGATAACAAAACACTGGAGATGGCTGACAGGGCGGAGAACTACTCTGGACATCCGAGAATTGATCAGGTTGTCAACACGGGTTTGGCCAACTTTAAAATTAAGTCAGGGAAGCTGGCCTCATTTTGGTAGCTTGGAAAATGATATCATTACTGACCTGATGGTAGAACTGAGAACATTATGTAGGTTTGATGACCTAAGATATGCAGAGCTTTTTACTATGTATCTGAACAGAGAAGAAGCATATGTGATAGAGAAGAACACTATGGAAATGACTTTAAGAAAGAGAAAGGGAGGGAAAAAGCTGCCGCAAGCTAGCTTGGATATGACCAGAGAAATCGATATGACAGATGTAGATATGGTGGCCCCAGCTTTGCGCGACGGGGGGGGGTCTTCCCCCCCCGTTCAGGCACCGGGGCAGCCTGCATAGGTGGGGGTGGGGGACAGAGGAGCGGGACCGCCGCTGGGGGTGGAGGAGCAGCAGCGGCGCCGCCGCCCCCGCAGTCGGAGCAGGGGCAGGGGAGGAGGCGAGCGGTTGCTCCAAAGCCAGATGCAGCTGGTCAGGGGCTTTGACGTGCAGCCATCTCCAAGCCAGAGTCGATTCAGCGCGGAGCTTCCTCCCCTCCCTCTTCCTCGTCTGGAGTGGAGGGCGGGCACAGGGGTGGAGCAGAGGCGAGCTTGCCACAGCCCCCTGACCGCCCCGGAGGCGGAGAAGGGGCGGACTGGCCGCCGCTCCCTGATTTCTCCAGAGGCAGGCACGGAGGCGGGGAAGGGGTGGACTGGCAGCCGTTCCCCGAGTTCCCTGAACACGGAAGTGAAGGCGGAAGTGGACACGGGCGGTTCCGGCTGCCTTCCCCAGTACGGCGAACTGCAAGCTTCAGAGCTAGAGACAGGCGGAGCCGCTCGCTCTCCCCACCCTGCGGCGCGGCCAGTGTTAAATCTGGGGGCAGATGGGATGGCCCCGACCCAGGTGGCTCTTGTGGAGCTAGGGACGGAGGAAGCTGCTTGCAGCCCCTGCCTCATTGCCCCTCCACCACCGTAAAAAGCGAGACAGTCCCTGATGTCCCTGATCAACATTCGTCTGAGACAATCTTTAATACCAATGAAGCAGTTTCAATTAAAAGCGAATGGGATGATTCCAATACAGATGGTTCCCGCAGGGAGGGTTGTAGAAAAAGGGGGAGGGTAGCTCAAGAAGCCATGAAAGCAGTCAGTCCCGTCGCTAAACACACAAAGTCAAAAGCAGATAAAGGGGGGGAGGAAGGACCTGTATTAGAGGCACCTCTGAGAGGCTGTGGGAAATCAGGGAGTGATTTATATAAAGACACCATTCTCCCTCGGAGAACTACAGCAGTGGAAAAACTCGATCGGGAGGTACAGAGACAACCTAGAGAAAGAAGCTATGCGTGTGGAAATGGCCATAAAATCCCAAAACCCAGATTGGGGTGATCTGAATGTTATGCTAGATGAATTATTGGATAACACAGAGAAAGAGATGGTCAACAGAGCTGCTATATCTGCTATAGAAACTCAAATTGCAGCTGGGAATCTCCAAGGGTCAGTTAATGACATCTATCCCCTAGCAAACCCTGGCTGGGATCCCAATGTCCCAGAACAGATGGAAAAGCTGAAGCGATACCAGAAATGGGTGGTTGTTGGGTTAAAATGTGCCATTCCTAAAGCAGTGAATTGGGCTAAGTTATATGAGATCAAACAGAATGCAAATGAGACCCCTACAGAGTTCCTGAATAGGCTCAAGGAGGCTGCATGGAAATACACTACTCTGGACCCCAACTCACCTGAGCAGCAGTTCCACCTGGCCTTCCTGTTTATAGGCCAATCTGCAAATGGCATAAGGAAAAGGGTGCAAAAGATAGATGGGGCACCGGACATAAGTAAATTGTTGAATGTAGCCTGGAAGGTATACCAGAACAGAGATTCAGCAGATAAGGACAAACATGATAAACCCCACCACAAGAAAAAGCATGATAAGGGAAAGTCATCTAACACATAAAAAAAGGGTCCCCCTTTTCCTCTAGCTGACGACCAGTGCGCAATTTGCAAAAAGAGGGGGAACTGGAAGAATGAGTGTCCAACACGGGTGGAAAAGAAGCCCCCAGTTCCGGAACTAACTGTGAATATGGACTGATGGGGACCGAAGGCAACTACCCCAGCAGAGCCTTCGGTTGTAGTTAAGCTGGGGAACAATGATGTTGAATTTCTGGTTGATACAGAGGCAACGTATTCTGTGTTAAATACTTTAAAAGGTAAACTGAGTCAAGACACTGTGAATGTGGTCGGAGCTACAGGGGTAAGTGAAACAAGGCCTTTTTTCCAACCTTTAAAATTTAAATTGGGAAAACACTGGGTCACTCACCAGTTCCTGTATATGCCAAATTCCCCAATGCCGTTATTGGGCAGGGATTTATTGGAAAAATTGGAAGCAGAAATTAAGTTTTCCAAGGAGGGGGGAGTGAAAGTTATAATCCCAGAATCTAAAATTATCGAAGCATCTGCTATACTTGTACAGGAATGCCATGGGAAAATTCCCAAAGAAGTTGAAGATGCTGTCATTCAAATACTGTGGGCCAATGATTCTCCTGGGAGATCCAAAAAAGCTGAACCTGTGGGTATCACACCTAAAATAGGGGCTATACCGGTAAGGCAAAGGCAATACCCTCTGAAATTAGAAGCCCGCAAAGGATTAGTGCCTGTGATTGAAAAGTTTCTCAAATTTGGGTTGTTAGTGGAATGTGAATCCAGGTACAACACGCCAATCTTGCCAGTAAAGAAAGCTGATGGTAAAAGCTACAGATTGGTACAGGATTTGAGGGAAATTAACAAGATAACAGAGGACATACACCCAGTTGTAGCGAATCCCTACACACTCTTGAGAACACTAGCAAATGAATTAGGGTGGTTCACTGTTTTAGATCTCAGGGATGCCTTTTTCTGCATTCCTGTGCACAAGAATAGCCAAGAACTCTTTGCTTTTGAGTGGGAGAATCCTGAAACAGGGAGAAAGACCCAGCTCACCTGGACAGTTTTACCACAAGGATTCAAAAACAGCCCGACAATATTTGGAAACCAGCTGGCAAAGGAGCTGGAGGACTGGAGGAAACAGGAACCAGGAGGAGCTGTTCTTCAATATGTTGATGGCATCTTAATAGCAGCCAGGACACGAGATGACTGCATCCAACTCACTGTAAGTCTGTTGAACTTTTTGGGCCAAAGTGGGTATCGGGTCTCGAAAGGGAAGGCACAGGTTGCTAGGAAAACAGTAGTTTACCTGGGCCTGGAAATCTTCTATGGACATTGACAACTCAGCAGAGAATGGAAAGAAGCCATCTGCCAACTTCCAGAGCCCCGCTCCGTGAGCGAGATGCAAGCCTTCCCGGGAATGGTAGGTTGGTGTCGCCTATGGATATTGACACTTTTCCTTGCCTTAATTATACCTCCCCGGATGGGGGAGATTTTTTAGAGTCCTTGCCAGAAGTTCAAGAGACAAACGGGACCTTCAGCGTTCTCTGCTTTCAGATAGTTGTTTATTAAGTCTTATCAGAGAAACAGAGTCACTGACGTGACCCAGACACAGCACAAAGCAAAGAATGCAAGAGAAAGCCAAATTATCAAGGTTACACAGTCTTTTTAAAGGTAAATCACCCAATGAAAACATAAAACGAAAAATATTTTTACTTTTCCACCAATGTTCAATAAATCACTTTGTCACGTAGGCAGGAACTGCGGAATTCTTTATCCAATCACCCCAAACTACTTCTACTGCAGAATATGGAGTAATAGAAGAAGAAGAAGAAGGTCTGGAGAACAACAACAATCCTCCATTTTGAAATTTTTGCTTTTTATGTATTTACTACATTAACAAACCCAACACCTCTAAATTTTTCACCCTGTGATAATCTTAAATAATATTCTATCACCTAGTTCACACCAGTGTAGATTCTACTTCTTCCCAGAGGGCAGGCAATTTTCTCCATGGACGAAGGTCAAAGACAGTGTTGTCCAGGGGGGTAGAACCCTTCAAAACAGGCAGAGAAATATTCTCTGCACTCTGGATTCCCACAGATATCAAACTATGGACTACTGGTAAAACCTCTGTATGAGGTCCTTAAAGTAGCTGAAAAAGGGACAATCATATGGACAGAGAATGCCAAGGCTGCATTTAAACAGCTGAAACGTTCCTTGATGTCAGCCCCAGCTCTGGGGCTGCCGGACTTGACTAAACCTTATAAACTCTTTACACATGAGCGACTGAATGTTGCTCTGGGGGTACTGGCACAGCACCTTGGAGACCGGCGAAGAGCTGTGGCCTATTTTTCAAAACAACTAGACACTGTGGCCCAGGGTTGGACAGGATGCTTGAAAGCTGTGGCAGCAACACTCCTTCTGATACAAGAGGCCCGTAAATTCACCCATGGCCAGCACATTGTCGTGTATGTACCCCATGCAGTGATAAATGTACTGGAGCAAAAGGGGGGACACTGGCTCTCCCCTAGCAGAATGCTCAAATGTCAATCTGTGTTGTTGGAACAGGATGATGTTACTCTAAAAACAACTTCTGTGGTAAACCCTGTGATGTTTTTATCATCCACGTTACTTGACAGCATGCCTGAGCATGATTGTTTGCAGACAATAGAGGAAACATTCCAGCAGACCAGACCTGAAAGACGTTCCTTTGAAGAGCCCAGACCAGGAACTGTATACCAATGGGAGCAGCTTCATGAGAAATGGTAAGAGAATGACAGGTTACACTGTAACTACCACAGATAAAATCACTGAGGCAAAAGCCTTCCCTTCAGATGTATCATCACAGAAAGCTGAACTTGCACTAACAAGAGCTCTGGAACTGAGCGAGGTGAACATATGGACTGATTCCAAATATGCCTTCAGTGTTGTTCATGCCCAGGGAGCTATTTGGAAGGAATGTGGCCTGCTGACTGCTCAAGGTAATGAGGTTAAGCATGCTAAACAGATTCTTGCACTCTTGCAGAGCATTTGGAAGCCTACGGAAGTAGCTATCATGCATTGCAAGGGTCATCAAAAAGGGGAAAACAGCCCCTGAACTGGGAAATTGCTTTGCTGACGAAACAGAAAGAGGGATTGCAGAAAAAGGCATTCTTGCAGTGGTACCACAGAAAGAAATAGATTTGTCATCATTTACCCCAAAACATGATCAGAAGGATCACAAATTAATTAAGTTCCTTAAGGCTGAGATCAACGAAGGTGGATGGGCTGTTACCGCAGTAGGACAGGTTGTAGTTCCACCCCTGCTCCTCTGGGAAATAGCCCAGCAGGAGCATGAGAGCACCCATAGAGGAACAGAAAATCTTTTAAAGCATCTGAGGAAGGTAGTGATAGGGAGAGGGATGACTGATTGTACAATCAATAACAAGCAAGTGTGAAACCTTCTGTAGAAACAACCCTGACACAAGCAAGAGAGTTGTGTTGGGGGTGACGAAAACAGGAGATCTCCCGGGAGATTATTGGCTAATAGATTTTGCTGAGATGCCATGCAAGGAGGGATGCAGGTATATACTGGTCCTGGTTGATAGCTTCAGTGGATGGCCTGAGGCGTTCCCCTGTCGCACCAACACTGTAAAAGCAGTAGTGAAAGCTTTGCTCAATCATATAATACCAAGATTTGGGGTTCCTTTGGGAATGTCATCAGATAGGGGACCACATTTTGTTGCGACGGAGGTTGGAGAAGTTAGCAGGATTCTGGGACTTACCTGGGACCTGCACACACCATACAGGCCCCAGGCAAGTGGCAAAGTTGAATGTATGAATGGAACCCTCAAAACCCAGATTTGTAAGATTTGTCAAGAGACATCCATGACATGGGTTCAAGCCTTGCCTATAGCCTTGCTGAGAGTCCGCAAACAGCCAAGGTGGAGGGACAACATAAGTCCCTATGAAATATTATATGGCAGGCCATATCAGGTTCCACACATCCCGGGGGAAATTCATATGAGAGGTAAAAATGATTTGCAGAAGAATTTAATGGCTCTGAGTTCCACTTTGCAGAAGCTCCAGAGATGCGTCATGTTATCTAAACCAATAGGATTGGACACACCTGCTCATCCGTTCCAGCCTGGAGATTGGGTCTATATCAAGTGGTGGGACAGTGACCCCTTGCAAGCCAAGTGGAAGGGAGCGTTTCAAGTTTTGCTGACCACTTTTACTGTGGTCATGGTTGCTGGCAAGGGACCGTGGATCCACTACTCCAGAGTGAAGAAAGCTTCTGCTCCCAAAACCATTAAGAAAACAGAGACTGATACAAATCAGAAAGATGCAGTTTAAACTGTTCTTTACATATTTGTTGTCTGCCCAATTGGTAGCCATGGTTCAGGGTCAGCCCCATGACTTGCATAGGACTGTAGTCCAAAATGTGTTCAAAGTTCTTTATAAGAACAATTGCTGGATCTGTACCCAGTTAGCACCCCTGGATAGGGGTGGTCACTGGCCATTGATTGGCATTTTAATGGAAGGGAAATGACACCTTAAAATTTGACCATATCTTCCACACCCTCCCCACATGGTTTCCAAACTGGGCCTGGGTAAAGAAAGTATTTGTAATAGCTGTAATTTTAGTTATCATCTGTGTAATAGCCTGTGAAACAGCCGGTTGTGTAAACTGGTGCTGCAGGTAACGTAGAGACTAGACAAGGTAGAGTTTTGTTAGTCTCTAAAAGGGGGGGAAATGATGCCATGATGATTTTTTGCCTTTTCTTTTATATACCTTTTATATACCCTCTTATATAGCTTTTATGTATCCTCAGTGCTTTTAGCATGCATACTTGTATAACTTAGCATAGGCCTAATATTCCGTTAAGCCAGGAGACCAAACATCCTGGAGACCTTGCAGTTGGGGCCAGAAAGTCCTATGCTATCCTGAGAAACCAAGGTCTTCTCTAGAACACATCCTGTAAACTAAGATAGACCCATCCGGGGGGAATTCCTCAGGATGGGGGGATATCGCACTATTCATTTAAGCTTCTCATTGGGGAATCTTTGATAGATATGCTAATTTGCAAGGTCTATAAATTGTATACGCAATCTATTGTGTGTGTGCATTTCGGCGCATTCCACCTGGACGAAGTGGTGCACCTTAAAGATCTTTAAATAAATACCAAGGTAAAAACCCCTTTTCCCTTAACCATGTTTGGCTTTTAATTTTAAGACCAGGGAAAGGTAACATATGCTTGTGAGGTGAGATAGATTGCTCTGTATTCATTTAAATAAAAATAGGTATAGTTTTGGTTTCCATATAAATAATATAGTTGCTAGGTTTTTTTTCCATATGTGCTGGTTTGAGGGTAAACCAGCAGGAGAAATTAACTCCACACAAATACCTTGCGGGAGATTTCAGGTCGGAGCTACAATTTAATAGGAAAAATTACAATAAGGGCAATAGTACAGAAACACTGGCTTAAACTGTCAAAGTCGGGGTACAACCTGACACCCTGTTGGTCAGGGTGGTGGTAGCAGTCCAATTAAACAGTGGTTGCAGTCCTGTTGGAGTGATGGGTATGGTCTTGTCGAAAACGGTGGTCCTGTGGAAAGGTCTGATCCTTCTTGGGAGGTCCAGTGGTGGTGGTTGAGAGCTGTTGTCCTCTGGGTGTCCAGTGGTCATATCGTGGTGTCCCAAGCCCCAGATTATATACAGGCAGGAATGTTCGGTACCTCACCCAGGGTGGGGAATTTTACAGTGGGATGATGTAATTCTATGAGTCATTCTGGGGAGTCCTTGATGGCCCATTAGCAGAGATGGCCCCCGTTTAGGCTGGGTGTGCATTGGACAGCTGTTACAAATGACCCACCATTAACAGCACATCAGAAGGTGATGTAGGTGGTAGTAGAATATAGACTTTGATTACACCTTACATTGTAACCCAAGATATTATCCACCCCTTATTCTATATCATCTACTTCCTACCTATGGGAGTCCAAAGTGCAGTGAATATTTCTCTGCCTGTTTTGAAGAGTTCTACCCCCCTGGACAACCCTGTCTTTGACCTTCGTCCATGGAGAAAATTACCTACCCTCTGGGAAGAAACAGAATCTACACTGATGTGAATTAGGTGATAGAACATTATGTAAGATTGTCACAGGGTGAAAATTTAGAGGTGTTGGGTTTGTTAATATAGTAAATAGATAAAAAGCAAAAACTTCAAAATGGAGGATTGTTGTTGTTCTCCAGACCTTCTTCTTCTTCTACTACTCCATTTTCTGCGGCAAAAGTGGATTGAGAGGATTGGGTGAAAAATGCCGCATTTTCTTTCATGTGACAGAATGATTTATTGAACATTGGTAGAAAAGTAAAAATATCTTTCGTTTTGGGTTTTTATTGGGTAATTTACCTTTAAAAGAATGGTGTAATCTTGATAACTCGCCTTTTCTCTCGCATTCTCTACGGGGAGTCATGCTCGCGAGCCAGCTCCTTTGATAAGACTTAATAAACAACTATCTGAAAGGAAGAAGCGTGGAAAAGTCCCGTTCATCTACAGAGCCCAGGCACAGGCTCTGGAAATCCTCCCCTATCAGGGGAGGCATAATTAAGGCATGGAAAGTGTCAATACCCAAATCAATACCCTTTTTTAACTCATATATATATACACAATGAAACATTTCACACAGTTCTCACTTAAAATTAGGTCCCCCTGAGGTACACAACAGGTTTCCCCATCTTTCTGCATTACCCACCAAGTGTAACCAGGTCCTTGAGCAAAGACAATCCCATGGAAAGGTTTGCTTTTGCCTGAGGTGGGATTAATCCAAACAGTCTTTCCTAAAATACCTCTCATGTACCACAGGGACTCTATCTCCATCCACTGTGTGCAAGGGGTCAGACTGGGCGGGACCAGCTCGATTGATGGACCCTCAGGTGTTGACCAGCCAGGCGGCCTTTGCTAAATTCAGCTCCCAATTTTTTAAGGTCCCCCCGCCAAGTGCCTTCAAGGTGGTTTTAAGCAGTCCATTGCACTGTTCAACTTTCCCAGCAGCTGGCGCATGATAGGGAATATGTTACACGCACTTGATACCGTGTTCTCTGGCCCAGGTGTTTATAAGGCTGTTCTTGAAATGAGTCCCGTTGTCCAACTCAATTCTCTCTGAGGTGCCATGTCTTCACAGGACTTGCTTTTCCAGGCCCAGGATGGTGTTCCGGGCAGTAGTGTGAGGCACAGGGTATGTCTCCATCCCTCTAGTGGTTGCTTCTACCATGGTCGGGACATAGCACTTGCCTTGGCAGGTTTGGGGAAGGGTGATGTGGTCAACTTGCCGTGCTTCTCCATACCTGTATTTTGACCACCGTCCACCATATCATTGAGTGCCATAAAGGACTGTCGTTTAAATCCAGCTGGAAATAATGCACCAATCAGCCACTCGCTCAACCCCCTCTCTCTCTCCCCCACACCCTGGTGGAATGGGAAGGTGGATCGAAGTAAGACTTGTAGGTCGAGATAACAACAGTTCATAATTGAAAACGTACAGGGTTCCAGGTACTGGGCTGCAGGGAGTGCCAGATCCTGGCACTGGCATCAGAGGGTAACAGAGATAACACCTGTGTGAGGTGTGAGCATGTCAATGATCTGGTCTGCTTGGTTGTATAACTCAAAGAGGAGGTGGAAAGGTTAAGGAGCATAAGGACATCTGTGGAAGACATTGACTGGTGGAGCCGTTTTCTACCTGCCCTGAGGCAAGTGAACCAGCCAAATGCGCCTCAGGAAGTGGAGGATCCTGTCCCCCCTCCACAACAGGCAGGAGGGGACCTAGCATATGGAGGGAATGGAGGCAGGTCCCTGCTTGCAGTGGCAGGCAAATCCCTTCCTGGCCTCCCTCCCCTCCCCACGTTCCCCTACAGAATAGGTGTGAAGCTTTGGAAACTGAGGGCCAGGAAAACAATGAACTAGATGTAGGACCATCTAGGGGGTTTGTAAGGCCCTAACGTTTAAATGTAAGGACTTAACAGAGGTTCCTGTACTCTGAGTTAGATTCACGGGCTAAATGCTGACCAGATATTCTCAAGAGGTCAAAATTACTTTACTGACAAAATATAGAAAGTCAAGGAACTTTGGAAAAAGGTTTAGTACAATATCCAATAACATAAAATACTTCTCACAGCAATAATTTGGCTCATTCAACTTAGCAAACTTCAATGTTAAGTTACCCAAAATGTTCCAAGAAAAGGGAAATTAGAAGAAGAGAGAAAGAGAAAGACAGAAAAGAATTAGAAAAACACACATAGCTACTAACTCCTGGGTTCCAGCATGGATCAGATAGAAACTCCAAGATGGTGTATGGTCAAGATATGCTTGCTTCATGCTCAGCCTTAAATACCTCAATGGCCTTCGTGGGCCCTCCTCCCAGGTAGGACTTCCAGTCACTCAGCCCTCCGGAGCTGGGTTAGGCAGAGTGTAGCACTGCCCCCGGTGTGCCATTGATCAGCAGACACTGCAGGGCTGGGATGCTCTTGGGCTCTGGGGTGTGGGGCAGGGCATTGTCTTGCCAGAGCAAGGCCTGACCTGCCCCCCTCACAAAGGTATCCCAAAATGTCTCCAGACATCAATTTTTCCGGTCTCTGACAGGGCTGCGTAAGCAGAATCAGCCAACCAGGTGTATTGCAACGAGCTCCAAAAAGGAAAATAGAAGGGTAATTATTGTAGGTGTGTCTTGGTTTGAAAGACAGGTGTCTGTCAAGGAAGGCAGGAGCCTCCCCTGAAATGGAAAATGCAACCCCCTTCCCTCCGAATTATTATGATTTTGAAATTAAGGGGCTTTCAGGCAAAGATATGAGGGGTAGGAATAACAGTTCTATATACTAATATATATATATATGTATGACAAGGCAAACAAACAACAATAAACTATGGCAGTAACAGCAAACAGAACCACAAACCCAGTGCCAGCCTCTCTTGGCTGTCAGGCCCTTTCCCTGTTGGTGCAGTTCCAGTCACAGCCGGCAGGGGCGCTGGCCGCTCCCAGTGAGCAGGGCAGATGTGATGGTTCCCCCACGGCAGCAGGGGGTGCTCCGGAGCGAGCTCAGGGAGCACACGGTGATGGCGGCTCGGGGTCCTGGGAGGGATGGACGAAAAGCTTTACAAACCCTCTGGGCAGCTGATCCCGGTGTCCGGCCGGACCCTCGGGAACAGCAGGCTGGAACAGCAGAGACACGCACAGATCCCGGGTGGCAGACGGGATGTATCAAACTCTGGAGCTGCAGTGGGAGCTCCAGGAGGTCTCAGCCGGCAAGGGTGTGCGGGCTACAGTGTAGCGAACGATCGAAGCAGCCGCAGAGGCAGGGCAGCTGCAGCCCGGCTCCCAGCAGGGCAGGGAAAGGTGGGCTTGGGTATCCCGGGTTTCTCTGGTAGAAGGAAAGCAGCCGAAAAACAGGAACCTTCAGCTCTGACCAACTCCTTCCGAACACTGAGAGCACCAGCCAGCCCCACCGTCCCCGCCCCCCAGGTGAAAAACAAGTAGCTAGTTGGACCCCTCGCCCTCTGTGGTCAGCTCTTTTGTTTCTTCTTAAGCACCTAGCAATCTGTCCCCCTGGCAACATATATGGGGAAAATTCTTTGAGAGAAAAAGAAAACAGAACTCCTAAAACCCCCAACAAGGTGATTCCCTGCTGAGGGGAACAGAGGGCCAGATATGCAGACCAGACCCAAACCACGGGGAACTTTGCTGCCTTCCTGGGGCCCGGGCTGATACAAGGGAACTAGGAGTTAAGAGATGATATATTAGGAGCTGCCTGTTGAATGATATATACTGCTTGCTTAACATTTACTGTGCTTGCCAAAAGCAGGAAGGGAGGATGCCAGGCTATTGATAAGAAGAAGCAACCGTGACTGGGTTCCTGCTTTCTGGACCCATAAACCAGCCGAAACTGCCTTGAGGCTTGGACTAAAACCAAAGGAACCAGAAAGCATGCGCAAGGGGGCAAGGTGAAAAGTTCAATCCTGAGGAAGACTCGTTTACTTCATCTTGAGACCCCTGCCTACGACCACCAGGAGGCACTGCGCAAGTGCAAAGCATATGGAAATGACTTTTGGGCTCATTATAATACAAAGCGGGGCTAGGCGGGGCTAGGTAATGAATATGTATAGGCGTAGTGAAGAACTTAATGAATATGTATCCTGTAAATTGATATATACCAAGCTGAATGCTGCTGATGGCGCACATGCCTTTGGAGGAATGATCCCCCATGCACCTCAGCGCTGAATAAACATACCTACTTTACAACTTTACCGAGTTGTGGAGTTTTGCCGCATATCATTTTGGCGAGCCAGCCAGGAGAAACTCTGTTCAGCTGCAGGATCGGCTGGGGGACAGACGTCCTCGGTGCCCCAGGCCGCTTGCCTTGAGGAGCTCCGCTTCTCGTCCACTCACTGAGGGGACAGACAACAACCTGTTGCAGCTGAGGAGAAACGGTATGTTTGCGATTTAAGAAGCCTGTAAGTTGTACACTTGGCCAGGGCCGCTGGTAAGATGTGCAGAGACATCTGGTGCACAGCATAGTCCCTGGTTTTGGTAAAGGCTTGCAAGCAACCGGCTAGAGGACCCGCCTGAGAAGATTCACCGACTGATAGAGCGGCCGCTAGCGATCCTAAGAGCGGATCGGGTGAATCCAGGGTTTTCCACTGTATTTCAGTATTCCAGCTTTGGGAGCCAGGATGGACCTGCTAGTGATTGTATAAGAAGCAGGAAAAGGGTAAACGGGACCCTCAGTGATATATGAGGCAAGTGTTGTGAGTGTTTTGGCTACTAGTTGGTTTGATAGTTGTTGGATTGCTTATATGTATATGTGAGTATTGGTTGCTGTTGGACTGTTTATATGTGTGTGTGGTTGTGTATTAGTTCGATTGTTTATTTGTAAATCTGAAAGGTGTATATCATGTGTTGTTTGAAGGCTGTTTGGTTTTAGTTTGTATTTTACGTGAGAGGCTGTGTTTTGTATTCAATGCCAAAGGCACTTTTTTGCCTTGAGTGTAAAGGAGGAGAGTTTTGTGAGTCTTGGACCTTGTGTAAATGTGCTACTTGTGAGAAAAAGTGGTATTTTATTTCTACCAGAAGAGGAAAGTGGTGTCCAGCTTGTGAAGACTCCGAGGTTGGGGCTCGGTGTAAGATTGCTAGGCTAAAAAGCAGAGATTTTAACGAGAGGGACTGGCTAACTGTTGAGGCGGAGTGTTCAGAAGCAGCTGTTGTAGCTTTAGTGTGTGGAAAGAAATATTTAGTTCCCGAGATCTGGAGAGTGTGGGAAGGAGACTGGGAAAGAACTGTGAAACACTGTGAAAAAAGGTTTAGGTGGAAGGCGAGGGGAAAGAGATAAGGCAACTGAGCAAGATATATTATTTTAATAGTGGCTAAACAAAGGACTAAGGAATTTTTCCCTACCCCCCCAGTTATATAAAAGAAGCATAGCCTCTGACTCCTCTAATCTCGCGCATGCCGTTGTGACCTCGCATAATTTGTGGATTGTAGCACAGTGTAAACTTTGTAAAGTTTGGAAATATTACGCTGCTACTCAGCTGCCAGAGGCGTGTGTAGATTGCTGGAAGTATAGAGGCCTTGATGTTATAAAGTTTGTTTGCGGACAGGAATATCACATCCCTGAAGATTGGATTGTGTTAGAAGAGGATTGGGAAGAGACTGAGGCTGTGTGACAGTAAGCTTGGTAAAAGACAAAGTAAAAGTGAGAAGCGTGCGGAAAAGAAGTTGAGGACGGCACATAAGAAGTGACTGGCACATTGGTTGAGTAAATAGAGTGAGATGGGAACCGGACAGAGTAAGCAAGTCCCTAAAGCAAGCCCGCTGGGTTGTGTTTTGGCACATTGGAAAGAAATAGCAGGGACTGAGGGTATGAAGAATAAAGGAACGCTTGTTAAGTACTGCAGTCAGTGGTGGCCCTTATATAAACTACAAAATGGAGCAAAGTGGCCACCTAATGGAACTCTAGATTATGATACCTTGTTACAGCTTATGTTTTTGAGACAAGAAGGCAAGTGAGAAGAGGTTTCCTGCGCAGGTTTATTTTTCTCCCACCGAAATCACCCCGAGTGGCAGAGAGATTATGGAATTAAACCTCCCAGTGATCCTATGGTATTAGCCCTTGAAAAAGAGAACAAGAAAAGCCAAGAGAAAATTAAGCGGTGTTGTTCATTGTATAGGATAGGTCAGAGGTGTACAAGATCAGATAAGGTTTATCAGGCAGCGGCACAAGAACAGGATGATCTAACTAATTTGCTTAAGCCTCCCCCTAGGAGACAGGAAGAGGATGCAGACTTGGAAGGAACACCAACTCCAACTCCCTCTCTTCCGGGCAGCCCTGTTTTGTCCCGGACTAGAAAGCAGTTGTTGCAAGCACCCCTGTGGGAGGCAGTAACACCTGATGGAGGAACAATGCTGGTCAGAGTGCCTTTTTCTACCACTGACTTGGATGCGTGGGAAAAGGTTGCTAAGAACTACCAAAGTGATCCGGTAGGTACTGCTAAACGCTTGCAACTTATAATAAAACAGCATGATCCAGATTGGAGTGATATGCAATTGTTATTGGATGCATTAACAGAAACAGAGAAACAGCTGGTTTTAAAAACAGCAAAAGATTTGGCAGAGGATTACTACAAAACACAACAACATGATGTAAAAGACTATTTCCCACTTCAGGAACCACACTGGAATCCAAATAGAACAGTAGAGATCCATAAATTGAAAAGCTATCAATAATGGATAGCAAAAGGGATAGAGAGGGCCATTCCCAAAACTATAAATTGGTCAGCTTTGTATGCAGTTAAACAGGGTCCTTCCGAGTCACCATCCGAATTCCTGGATCATCTGAGGGACGCAATGCGCCGCAATACATCACTGGATCCTGGGACTGAGGTGGGAGGGCAACAGCTAGTATCTTTGTTTTTAGGACAATCCACAGGAGATATCAGACGTAAACTTCAAAAGCTTCGGGGGTTGGATGGGAGGAACCTGGAAACCCTGTTGGATGAAGCATGGAGGGTATTTAGTAATCGAGAAGAGGGTTACAGGCAAGGGATGAGGAAATTAGTAGGAGTAGTAGGGGAGGAAAGTAAGGGAAAACCCAGACAGGGACCTCCCAGACAAGGACCACCTAGACAAGGACCACCCGGGCTAGGTAGAGATCAGTGCGCGATTTTCAAGAAATTTGGCCATTGGAAAAATCAGTGCCCAGAGCGAAGACAAGGCCACCATCAAGAAAGGGGAGGCCGGGAAAGAGGAAAGGTGGTCGTGCATGTGAAAGATGACTGAAGAGGACCGGAGGACTCTACCCTAGCAGATCCACTGGTTATAATAAAGCTAGGGGAAAAAGAAAAAGAAGTGGAATTTCTAGTTGATACGGGAGCAACATATTCGGTTTTAAATAAAGATTTGATGCCTGTGGGGGGTGATTACATTGTGGTAAAAGGGGCAACTGGTCAATCTGAAAAAGCATATTTTTGCAAACCATTGAAGTATAAACTTGGGAAACAATGGGGTATTCACAAGTTTCTATACATGCCCAACTCCCCAAAAGCACTTTTGGGTAGAGATCTATTGGAACAATTACAAGCGACCATCATGTTCAAAAATGGGGAAATTACTCTGGAGGTAAATGATCAACAGTATGTAGAAATGTTAATATTGACAACTACAGAAACCAAAGAAGGAATTAGTGCAGAAATCATAAACCAAGTATTCCCTGGGGTATGGGCTACAGATGTACCTGGGAAAGTAAAAAATGCACCCCCAATACAGATCAAACTCAAGGAAGGAAAACAACCGGTTAGAATTAAACAATACCCCCTTAAGAGGGAAGATAGGGAAGGAATTAGCCCGGTTATTGGTTTTCCTCCGTGTTTATTTTCTTTGTTTTCATGAGTCTGTTTTACTCAGGGTTTGAATTAGGAAGCAAGAGAAGCAGTTTTTCTTTGGTCTTGGATGTTTATTATATCTAATTTATAACACAGCGGCACAGAATATGCCTTCTAAGTTAACAAGGTGAAAAATGGCCATGAGTTTCAACTTCCAAGGTTATTTAAAGCCTAATTTAACCAGTTAAGAATTGCCAAGTAATATGTTTGTACTTATAATCCAATAATTAATTATTCATGGTCCGCATTGTGGGACTTCTGACCCGATACCAAAACACCTAGGTTTGTGAAGAAGAAAGAAGAAAGAAGTACAAATCCACACCCAAAATCCTCCATCTTGTTACACACACATATATATATACTACTACATATTCCATAAACCTAAATTTCTACATTTCTACATTTTCCACCCAGTGACATGACTTTAATTACACAGCAATAATCTCAGGGCTATCACACAATCGGGGAAGTCTTTCCCGGGGTCTAAGATAAAATGGAGTGTGCTTTTGAGGATCATTGCTTGTCAGAAGTGAAAGAATGTAATTCTCAGAATTCAGGGTTCCAACACCTGGTGACTGAAAACTTTTTGCAAATAGGGCTGTTAAAAGAGTGTCAATCTCATTTTAACACACCTATTCTACCTGTCCTCAAGCCGGACGGATCGTACAGGATAGTACAGGATTTACGGGCTGTTAATAAAATAACTGAAGGGTATCTAAGAAAAAGGCTCAGGTAGTAAAACAGAAAGTGATTTACCTGGGCTATGAGGTTAGTGCTGGACAATGAACTTTGGGGCAAGATCGTAAAGAAGCGATATGTCAAATCCTGAAACCCCAGACGGTGAAGGAGCTACGGACTTTTCTGGGGATGACAGGATGGTGTAGACTGTGGATCTACAATTACGGGTTGTTTGTGAAACCTTTATGTGAGCTCATTAAAAAGGGAAGCAGAGACCTCCAGTGGACGAAAGAGGCCACGCGAGCTTTCAATCAGTTAAAGAATGCCCTTATGTCAGCTCCAGCTCTAGGACTTCCAGACGTGAGTAAACCATTCTTTCTATTTTCCCATGAGAAACAGGGGATTGCCCTGGGAATACTAGCACAAGACCTGGGTCCGTATCGGCAGGCAGTTGCTTATTTTTCTAAGCAGCTAGACACAGCGGCCAAAGGATGGCCTGGATGCCTCAGAGCCATTGCAGCAGTCGTGCTAAACATCCAAGAAGCATGCAAATTCACCTTGGGCCGGAAAATGACTGTGCTAGTGTCCCACACAGTGTCCGCGGTGCTGGAAGTGAAAGGTGGGCACTGGCTCTCCCCACAAAGGTTCCTGAAATATCAAGCCATCATGGCGGAACAAGATGATGTAGAAATAGTGGTAACTAACATTGTCAACCCAGCTTCCTTTCTCAGTGAAAACCAAGGGGAACCAGTACACCACGATTGCCTGGAGACTATCGAAGCCACCTACTCCAACCGTCCAGACCTGAAGGATACCCCTTTGGACAACGCAGAAACCTGGTTTACTGATGGAAGCAGCTACGTCATCAGTGGAAAATGACATGTTGGGTATGCAGTTACCACCTGCAAAGAGGTAATAGAATCTGGACCTCTGCCAACAAACACCTCTGCGCAAAAGGCTGAAATAATTGCTCTAACCCGTGCCTTAGAGATAGCAAAAGGAAAGAAAATAAACATCTATACAGGCTCGAGGTACGCATTTGGGGTTGTACACGCACATGGAGCAATTTGTAAAGAAAGGGGACTGTTGAATTCGCAAGGGAAAAATATCAAACATGCACAAGAAATAGTGTGACTATTGGAAGCGGTCCAGCTACCTGAGAAGGTAGCAATCATGCACATTAAGGCACATCAAGGCACATCAAAAGGTGAGCTCAGAATTGGAAGAAGGAAACGAGCTGGCGGACAGAGAGGCAAAAGAAGCAGCAAAAGGTAAGATCACAACTGAGGAAGCCCTGATCCCATATGGACAGATCTCCCTAGAAGGTAAGCCAACATATAACAAGAAAGATAGGAGACTAATTAAGGATCGGGAAGAAACATATAACCAAGAGGGACGGGCTATTACTGCAGAAGGGAAGTTGGTCATTCCCTCTCATTTACTATGGTCACTAGTAAGGGAGGAACATCAGAAAACACGCTGGGGAGTAAAGGCCTTGCATAATTATCTAATTGAAAAGATTATCGCTAGGAATTTATATGCTACCATAACACAGGTAACCCAACAGTGTGACCTTTGCCTCCAGACTAACCCCAAAAATACCCCCGTATCAAAACTTGGTCAAATTGGGAAAGGCCATGGGCCTGGGCAGCAGTGGCAAATTGATTTTTCGGAACTTCCAAGCAAAGGGGGGTATCAATATTTGCTGGTATTAACAGATACCTTTTCAGGGTGGCCAGAAGGTTTCCCTAACAGAACTGCTAAAGCCCGGGAAGTAACCAAAGTGCTGCTACAAGAAATAATACTGCGCTTTGGAGTTCCAGCCACAATATCCTCAGATAGAGGACCACATTTCATTTTGAGGGAGGTACAGCAAATTAGCCACCATTTAGGCATAGATTGGGAACGCCACACTCCGTACCACCCTCAGTCAAGTGGCCAAGTAGAGAAAATGAACCATTTGATCAAACAACAAATTGTGAGGCTAGGGCAAGAAGTCAATTTACCCTGGCCCCAATCTCTTCCACTTGCATTGCTACGAATCCGGACCAAACCCAGAATTAAAGAAAAGTTAAGCCCCTTTGAAATGCTTTATGGGAGACCATACGGAGTACGAAAGGGAATATCTACCCAAATTGGGGAAGAAACACTGACCACCTATATGGTGGCCCTGAGCAAACAACTCAGAGAAATTGAAAAACACATGGCTGAAACCCGAAGTCGAGAGTTAGATAGCCCTGTACATGACATACAGCCTGGAGATTATGTATATGTTAAGTCTCTTGCAGAAAAAACTTTGGAACCACAGTGGGAAGGACCATTCCAGGTACTTCTCACCACTTTCACCGCGATTAAGATCAGAGAACAGTGTCTGGATTCACCATACTTGAGTAAAGAAGGCTCCAGAAGCCCCTTGGAAAGTGACCCCTGGTGATGGTGAACTAAAATTGAAGTTTACCCGAACAAAATGAAAATGTTATGGTGGCATGCAAGTATAACCCAGAAAATTGTTCTTTTCACAGTCATAATTGTAGCCTTAAATTGGGAAATTGCTTATGGGAAAGAAGACATATGGTCCCAAGCCTTTATTCGGTTTACTGGACTCATGGGGAAATATTCTGATTTAAAGAATTTAAATCTATCGACTGTGGTCATGCACAGAAACCAAGTATATGCAAGGCAAGAATGGAAAAAACAAAAAACTTGGCAACTTCAGGGAACTGTAGGAGAAGAAATCAAAATAGGATGCCAAATGATTAACGGAACTACTCATAAAAAGGCAACCCAAATTAGTGTCTCAACTACTACAGACAGAGATGATGAAATTTGTAGTCATTCAAGTGAATTAGATTGTTGGCATAATTTTACATTAGTACAGACCGTTGAAGTAGTTTGTCTCTGGACCCATGATACTAATGGGCTCTCATTCAAATTCAAGAGAAATGCCATGGCTAGGCCTGTTACAGCCTACACCAGCACTCAAGCCCAAACCCAAGTCACACCACTTAAACCTGAACCAAGGATTTATGAAATTGGCTCTTATGCAGTGAGGAACACAGGCCAGCAATTATTACTGTTTAATCCAGAATGGTCCCTTAAGCGTGTTGAATTATTAATGCAGACTAACATCTCTGAAATTCAGCCAGCCTGTTCCCCTCTCCTAAAGACATCTTTTGAAGGCTGGGCAACATGTTTACAAAAGCAAACACCCTTCTGAGGTAGGATGCAAAGAGATCTAACTGGAGCATTGGGAACAGGATCGGGAGTCTTAAATGGGGTCGATTCAGAAATATTAATAAGTTGGCCACTGCAACTAGCGATTTGACAAAACTAAGACAACCCCTGCATTCTTCACTATTGGCATTAGGGACTGGCCAGCGGCAAGTTTCAAAAGTGTTACCAAAATGGGAAAAAGCTGAGGAGAAAAACCATAAATTAATAATAGATGCACTTGGTATGGTCCAGGATAATGTATCCTTAGCTCTTAGTTGTATACAAGCACAATTATGGATGCAGTCAGTAGCCACCTTAATTATAAGGGAAGGGAGTGAAGGTGCTTTCCCTATTGAAATTCGAAAAACTTTTTGGAATAATGCCACTGACGTAGAAAGAAAGCTCCAATCCTGGTGGACCTTGGTAAATTTCACCTATGACCCTATTACTAACATGGCCACAGTTTTTGTGCTTACCATATGTAATGCCACAATTTACGTTATCCACCCCATTATTGCATTAGGATTGAACCATGAAGGAACAGTGCTTTATCCCTCTGAACATCGAGTATGGGCCCGGATGGTTGATGAGAAATGGCAGACCGTGAATTTAGAGTCCTGTTTTACACGAGAACAACAAGGGTTTATTTATGAAAGTAATGCAATTGATGCCAAAGACATATGCCTTGACGTTGAGCAAGGCATTTGCCACTTTGAAATCCATCCAGACACTACCCAGAAAACTGTACTTGTATATATTGGTCCAGGCTGTGTGTGCTTAAGAACTGCTTGTGCTCTTGTGAAAGTAGATAACGATAATGTACCCATAGCTGTTGGAAATTATTCTAATTTTTGTATTTGTAATTTTGTTAAGATTACTGGGTGTGACTTTTCGTATTTAGCACCAGTTGTATCCCACCAATTGATAAAATCTAATTATACAATGTATCACAAATTATCTCCTTCACCTATTGGGATGAACCTTACGTTGGTAAGGCAGTTAATGAAGCATCAAGACCTGATTGAAATTTTGAAAGAGGTCCAAGAAAATGGAAAGAAAACTCTAATTACCATCCATCATGATGCAGAAGAGATAAGCAAGGTCTTGCAAAGGGTGAGACAAGATGCAAGTCATCATTGGTGGGATGCACTTTTTGGGTGGTCACCTACTGCAACTGGCATTCTAAATACATTGTGTCACCCCATTATTGTTCTTTTAATATTAGTTAGTGTTAGTCTTGTTTTATCCATCGTGTTATTTGTTTGGAATTGGAGAATGCTGCGATGAGCGGCAATTTTGACTTCTTTGTCAAAAGCTCATGGTAGAGCACTGAGGGATACCTATTATAAAAGCTTGCTAGAAGAAGGATCAGTGTATTAGTAAAAGAATTTACTAACTTTATAGAAAAGAGGGGACCGATACAAGGGAACTAGGAGTTAAGAGATGATATATTAGGTGTCGCTGTTTTCCCCACGGACGAGTAGAGAAATGACACGAAGTCCAGGCTCAGGGATAAATGGAAGCGATTTATTAATCTTCCTGAAGGCTTTTATGTGTTAGTTCGCAAAACTGTGTTAAATGGCATAAGGTAATTGGTGCTTTGGCCATCCACCCCTTGAGGGGATTGGTCACGTTCTAAGACACCCATTTCTAAATATTTATCTAGTTAGAAACATAACAATACTGTAAAACAACCTGCAGCTGCAAGAAGTTTACAAAACTGTAACATTGTTTTGAGTTACTTGCATGGGAAAGACAGAACTCTCACAAAAATGCTGCAGAGAGCTGAAGAAATTCTCTGCTGGAGCTTTTTCAGCATCCGTAATTAGGAGCTGCCTGTTGAATGATATATACTGCTTGCTTAACATTTACGGTGCTTGCCAAAAGCAGGAAGGGAAGATGCCAGGCTATTGATACGAAGAAGTAACCATGACTGGGTTCCTGCTTTCTGGACCCCTAAACCGGCCGAAACCGCCTTGAGGCTTGGACTAAAACCAAAGGGACCAGAAAGCATGCGCAAGGGGGCAAGGTGAAAAGTTCAATCCTGAGGAAGACTCGTTTACTTCATCTTGAGACCCCTGCCTACGACCACCAGGAGGCACTGTGCAAGTGCAAAGCATATGGAAATTACTTTTGGGCTCATTATAATACAAAGCGGGGCTAGGCGGGGCGAGGTAATGAATATGTATAGGCGTAGTGAAGAACTTAATGAATATGTAACCTGTAAATCGATATATACCAAGCTGACTGCCTTTGGAGGAATGATCCCCCATGCACCTCAGCGCTGAATAAACATACCTACTTTACAACTTTACTGAGGGATGTAGTCAGGAAGCTGCCTGATTTTGTCTCAAGGGGGTCTGATGCTGGTCAAGCACCAGTATGCCACGACCTTCCTAGAGAGAGCGTCCTGCAAAGAACAACTCTTCTAGGGGTGAGGGCAAGCCTCCCTGGACAGTGAGTGATCTCAGCAAGTGTAGCGATTTCTCAGCTACTTAGTGATTTCAGCTCTTGTGATTCAGCTCTTTGTGAGATCACCCGAGGCAAACTCGGGGACAGAGAGACGAGAGGCCTGTATGGCAGTTCCACAGAGGTAGCTTTAATTGTCCAGCAGTCCCTGCGAAGGGGAGGCCAGGGACAGACGCTCCCTAGCTTTCAGGGCAGACTCAGGGCCTTTTTATGGGAAAGGCGGGGGGTGGGGTAGAAACCAATTAGCCAACTGGGTACAAGGTATTACCATAAGGGAACAAGGCATGCTGGGGTTGGTCACCGTAACCTAGAAGTAAGTTGCTGGAGAGAGTCCTTTTGCCCTCAGGCCTCTCTCCTCCAAGGGAGCACAGAGGGCTCCTGTGCCAAGAGTTCACAGCTCTCCACATGATTTGGTGCAGCCCTCTGACTACTACCCTCTATTAGTATTCCAGGTAGGTAGGGATGAGACTGAAGGAAGAGGTCCCAGGGTAATCAAAAGGGACTTCAGGGTCCTGGGGCACTTGGCTAAAGGAGCAGGTGAGCAGGTAGTTTTCTCTTTGATTCCTTCAGTATTGGGGGAAAATACTGAAAGGAATAGGAAAACTCAACTGATTAATATATGGCTAAGAGGCTGGTGCCGTAGGTGGAATTTTTGGTTTTTCAACCATGGGGCAGCTTACATGGCACCAGGCCTGCTCATGTCAGATGGGGTACACTGGAGTCAGAGGCGAAACAGGCCTATGGCCCAAGAATTAGGAGGGCTGATTGAGAGGTATTTAAACTAGGTTTGAAGGGGGAAGGGAACAAACCAGGCTCACTAGAGATGAGCCTAGGGGTGGCAGGCCTGTGATGGGGACAAAGCCATTAGCCTAGCTGAAGTGCGTCTACACCAATGCACACAGTATGAGCAGCAAGCAAGAGGAGCTGGAAGCCATTGTTCAGCAGGAAAGTTATGATGTAATCACTATCATGGAAATGTGGTGGAATGACTCTCACGACTGGAGTGCTGCAATGGAAGGCTATAAGCTCTTTAGATGAGACAGCTGAGAGGTGGTGGGGTAGCACTGTACGTTAGGGAGTGTTTTGATTGTATTGAAATTGATGATGATGAAGATGGCAAGGTTGTGTGCCTATGGGTAAGGATCAGGGGGAAGATCAGCAGGGTGGACTTCATGGTGGGAGTCTGTTATAGACCACCCAACCAGGACAAACAGGCTGACGAGGCATTCTGCAAGTGGCTGACAGAAATCTCACTGTCGATGGCCCTTGTACTAGTGGGCAACTTCAACTTGCCAAATGTCTGCTGGAAATACAACACATCAGAGAGGAAGCAGTTGCCTTGGTTTGAAAGACAGGTACCTGCCAAGGAAGGTGGGAACCTCCCTTGGAATGGAAAATATGACCCCCTTCCCTCCAAATTATTATAACTTTGAAATTATGGGGCTTTCAGGCAAAGATACAGGAAAAGGAATAACAGTTCTTTACTAGTATGTATGTGTATAACAAGGCAAACAAACAACAACAATGGAAGCAACAACAGCACCTGGGGTGGCAAACAAAGTGTAGCAAAAACTCCAAAGCCGTAGCAGGAGCTTGGGGGCATCCGGGTGAACATGGGGTGTTGGGTTAAAGTGTAGCAAAAAAGCCCAAAGCAGAGGCAGAAAACAGCGGGGCTGGGCAGTGGCAGACGGGCTTCCGCAAGCAGCTGCTGCAAGCAGCCAGGAGGCGCTCCCTCTGGAAGGGGGGGGGTCGGGGTACCTTTCCCAGTGAGGTTGGGTGTTGAAAAGGTCTCAGTTCAACAGCTGCTCTTACGAGCAAAGGCTCACCCACGGTAAGGAGAAGCAGTGCAGGGCAAAAACTCCTGGCAGAAATCCTCTGGGCAGCAACAGTATGGCACCAAAACCCCACCTTATCTCCACTCCGATCCTGAGAGAGAGAGAGAGCAAGGAGCTGAGCCCAGTCCCTGACCCCCCAACCGAAATCTCGCAGTATCTCTGCCTTTCCCAAGAGAAAACCCCCCAGCTAAGAGACAGTAGCAAACTGCACCCATCCCCCTTCCCTGGCCACATCTTTTGTCTCTCTTATGTATCTGTTGTTCCCATCTCTTAGGCAACAAATGGGAGAAAAATTCCATGAGAGAAAAAAAAAAAAGGAAAAATCCTAACCTCCAGCAGCAGTATAGGAGGTTCCTGGAGTGTGTGGAAGAAAACTTCCTAACACAACTGGTAAATGAACCTACCAGAGGAGGTGCCCTGCTAGACCTGTTGTTTGTGAACAGAAAAGGACTAGTGGGTGATGTGGTGGTCAGTGGCCATCTTAGGTATAGCAACCACGAAATAGTGTTTTCAATACTGGGTGAGGTAAGGAGGGGCACCAGCAGAAGTTCCACCTTGGACTTCTGGCAGGCAGACTTTGCCCTGTTTAGGACATTGATTGACAGTCCCTTGGGAATCAGTCCTGAAAGGCAAAGGAGTCCAGGAAGGCTGGATGTGCTGGAACTTAGGGAAAAAAAAGAGAATCTATCCTCTCTCAAAGGAGATTCAAGGAACTCTGAGGGAGTACAAGGATGTCACGAGGTCATGTAGAGAAGAAGATTAGAAGGGCCAAAGCCCAACTAGAACTTGATTTGGCTGCCGCAGTTAAAGACAACAAAAACATTTCTATATATACATTGGCAGCAAAAGGATGATCAAGGAGAGTCACCATCATTTTTTGAATGCAGAAGGTTGTGTAGTGTCAGGGGATAAGGAAAAGGCAGAGGTACTTAATGACTTCTGTGCCTCAGTCTTTAATATCAAGACCAGTTGTCCTCAGGATGTCCAGACCCCAGAGCTAGAAGTTTGTGCTGGGGAGCTGAGTGAAGCCCCCATAATGCAGGAGGAGATGGTTAGTGACCTGCTATGCCAATTAGACATGCACAAGTCTATGGGCCCTGATGGGATCCACCCCAGAGCATTGAGGGAAGTGACGAAAGAACTTGCCAAACCGTTCTCAATCATCTACCAGCAGTCCTGGTTTACTGGAGAAGTTCCATCTGACTGAAATTGGCAAATGTAACACCCATCTACAAGAAGGGTCAGAAGGATGATCCGAGGAACTACAGGCCTGTCAGCTTAACCTTGGTTCTGGGCAAGGTTGGGGAGCAGATCATCCTGAGTGCCATTACACGGCACATGCAGGACAACCAGGGGATCAGGCCCAGCCAACATGGATTTAGGAAAGGCAGATCCTGCTTGACCAACCTTATCCCCTTCTATGACAAGGTGACCTGCTTGGTGGATGAGGGGAAGGCTGTAGATGTGGTCTATCTGGACTTCAGTAAAGCATTTGACACTGTCTCCCACAGCATCCTCCTAGAAAAACTGGCTGCTCACGGCTTGGATCAGTGGACTTTTCAATGGGTAAAAAACTGGCTGGTTGGCCAGGTCCAGAGAGTTGTGGTGAATGGAGCTAAATCCAGTTGGCAGCCAGTCCCTAGCAGTGATCCCCAGGGCTCAGTTTTGGCATTGGTCCTGTTTAACATCTTTATTGATGATCTGGATGTGGGGATCAAGTGCACCCTCAGTAAATTTGCAGACGACACTAAGTTGGGTGGGAGTGTTGATCTTCTCGAGGATAGGAAGGGTCTACAGAGAGACCTGGACAGACTTGATCACTGGGCTGAGGACAACTACATGAGGTTCAATAAGGCAAAGTGCCAGGTCCTGCACTTGGGTCACAGCAACCCCATACAATGCTACAGGCTGGGGAGGAGTGGCTTGAGAGCTGTTCGGCAGAAAGGGACTTGGGAGTGCTGGTTGACAGCCAGCTCAATGTGAGCCAGCAGTGTGCCCAGGTAGCCAAGAAGGCCAATGGCATCTTGGCTTGTATCAAGAATAGTGTAGCCAGGAGGACTAAGGAAGTGATCATCACCCTGTACTCAGCACCAGCGAGGCCGCATCTTGAGTACTGTGTCCATTTCTGGGCCACTTACTTTAAAAAAGATATTGAGGTGCTGGAGTGTGTCCAGCATAGGCCAATGGATCTGTGAAAGGACTAGGGAACATGTCTTATGAGGAGCAGCTGAGGGAGCTAAGGTTGTTTAGTCTAGAGAAGAGGAGGCTCAGGTAGGACTTCTTCACTCTCTATAACTACCTGAAAGGAGGTTGCAGTGAGGTGGAGGCCAGTCTCTTCTGCCATGCCTACAGTGAAAGGACAAGAGGAAATGGCCTTAAGGTGACACAGGGGAGATTCAGATTAGATATTAGAAAAAAATTTCACTGTTAGGGTGGTCAGGCATTGGACTAAGTTGCCCAGGGAGGTTGTGTTTAAGAGGCATCTGGATCTGGCACTGGGCCATATGGTTTAGTGGTTTAGGGGTTACAATGGTAGTTCTGGGTGGATGGTTGGACTTGATGATCTTAAGGTCTCCTCCAACCTTCATGATTCTATGATTCATGCAGTTCATTTCACATCAGCTCTAAACTCCACCATGTCCATGTCAAGCATGTTAGTAACAACCAAAGACAGCACAAATATTCCTTGCCTTTTCGTTTTCCCAGCCCCTGCTTTCTAAGACAAGATAATACTTCAGCTCAGGTGAGGCATTCAGACAATTCCTCCTCACTTTTTCAATCCATTGGTGAAGCTACCTGGGCTACATACCTTGCAAATGCCCCTCCCCCGGCTGCTTGCAAGACCAGCCAAGCACCCAGCTTCTCTCTTTTTCACTATTCTTTCTCCTGAAAGGTATTTCTCACTTGATCCTGCTGACTGTGCCAAATGTTTTGCACCAGGAAGTGCTGGTCTGTTATGATCCCATTAAGAAAGGCACTTGGACTCTGCAAAGCATCATTTAAAATGCTATTTATTAGAGCTAACAGTGTGAAGAAAGAGAAAATAATATAGATAAACTTACATCCCTTTAGATGCTGGGAACTCCAAGTGATGTAGCATCAAATGGCTACAGTGCCATCTCCACTGTGCAGACCCATGTCCCATGCATGGAAGCGTTACCCCATTTTGGTCATTCAAGATATTATAGGATTTTCTTAAAAGGAAACAACTCTATTCACCATTTCTGTTGACAAATAGGAAGGATATTTGCCTAAGAACTTCTTGAATTTTTAGATAAAGGCAAGGTGTAATTGCTGATACCAAGTGGGAGCTGCCTGCAGGCTCCTCTTGTGTTGTGGTGCCTTGGCCCACCTCGGGACAGCCCACTGCCCGTCAGCTTATGTCCATCCAATGGGCAGATGAGTCTGAGTCTGAGGGGCTGTCCGTGGGCGAGGCTGAAGTCTAAAGCTACTCCCCCATTCTCGAAAGTTCCCCGTTATTCGATTGTTTATTGGTCTAGGTTGATTGTTCCCTCCTCTGTGCTCACTGGATTGGTTTGTTGTTACCGGGTTCCTCCCCCTACACTGTTACCCATTGGTCCGTTTTGTTCACTCCTCCCCTTTTCCCTTTGATACTTAAAGCGCTCGCCAGACCCTGTTCGGGGCCATTTTCGTCCCTGACCCCTTCGGGAATAAACTCCTGGAATTCATACGAGAAGGTCCTCTCCTGCCTCCTTTGTTCCCGGGAGCTTGGGATTGCTACACCTAGTCTCCTCGAGGTGTGCCTGCTGTGCCTGGAGCCGGTGCAGCCCGCTTATCGGCCGCCGAGAGCTGGACACACTTTTGTAGTCGTGTCTGTAGGAAGGTCACTGAAGCCTCCAAACAGGAGAAACACTCCTGAGGCTGACCCCAAGTGACACTCTTGTACAATGATCTGGCTGAGTTTATCATGCAGCCAAATGATTTGTGCAGCTCAACACAGGTCTGAAGGCCAAGGTGTGCATGCAGCACAGTGCAGCAAAGGCCTGGACCTACTCGGGTTAACTGTATTGTGGATCACTAACTCCTTAATGTACAGTGATTTCCCGTTCAGGATAGCTACATAAGCTTAGAGCACAAGTACGTGGATAAAAGGATAAAAATTTCCAGAAATTCAGAATATGTGATTTAAAAGTCCCTTTGAATTTAGAGTCTGTAGCTCTGTAATGAAAATGGACAATATTTTTCATTGCTGAAGTCTGAATAAACATTTCAAACACTTTTGGCAAGGCCAATCTTAATATATTCATTTCTGATTTAATTATAATTTGGAGGGAAAAAAAGCTACGGGGCTGCTAGCAGTATGAAATGAAATTGTGATTATGCCTTGGCCTTGGTTTGTATAACCTGACCTGTGGGTTTCACGCTTTATAAAAGAGGCTCAGTGACCTTGCTTACTTTACAACAAAAAGGAATCACAAAACTAAATGGTGGGTGGTTGTCATGTGAAAAGGGGGAGATTTCCTCAACTCTTAATGGGGGGAGGTTTCCTCAGCCCTTAGTGTTTGATTTGTCTGCCAGCACCCCAGGAAAGCCGAGAACCTTGTGCCTGACCAGTCTGTCAGCGTCCCGTTATGGGGACCTTTCGCTGAACAGTCCAGCTGGATCAGAGGGTAGTTTGACTGACTTATTCAGGAAAATATGCCAACAGCATAAGGGAGACCCCTCAAAGGGTCTTCCACTGTATTCAAGTATGTTACCTGCTGCCAATGACTGCCAGTGCCCATGAAGGACTCACACTAACAGTTTATGGAAAAACATTCTTTATTAATAGAAAATTGTGACAGGTTAAGGTTCGAGGATTGTCAGTGATAGTTTCTGACTGCAAAAACATATTCAAAGCAACACACAGACAAGCTCTAATCCCCAGTAAAAGTATTCAGTGCACATAGAATATGGTTCCTACCCAACAGGCATCCCTATGGGAGAGAAAACAGGTTCAGCCCATCGACTGATCCCAGCAGTTACAATGGAGTTTTCCCTAACTTCCCCCCCATTTGCGACTTACTTTTATACTATTTCTTTGTTTTTAGGTGGAGCTTGAGTGACTCTAGTCATGCATACCTTTGTTACTGAGTGGTGTAAAATTCTCTCACTTCACTTTTAAAGTTACAGTAAAAAAAATATAGACCACATTCCCAGTGAGAGGTGGTTGTACCTTGGAGGTGGGTAACTTTGTGATGGAGGTGTGCTCTAACATTGCAATTAGGCTATAATGACCCAAGTTCATCTGAGGAGAACAATTTCACCACAGTTGTTGGCTCAGCAGTAAGACATCTCCTATCTCCCTTGGTTGACAGATGCTATGTGGTTTATCAGCTGCAAAGTACAGTTGAGTTCCCCTCCCTGCAAGGATTTCAATACAGCCTGGCTGTGGTGTTTCCACTCTGCTACACCCTCTGTTCCATCCCCCTTAGCAGGCGCTATGGTTGCAGATTGCGTGTATGGGGAATCGTTGCGGAATAGGTCTCGAGCATGCCAACCACATTCCATTTAGGCAGCAGCAACTGTATTTTACCCTATAATTTCTGTACCGTTATAACTTCTCTTAGGATGTGAATATAACTTCTCAGTTTCTTCTAATTTTACCTCCAGCCATCGTTTCCATGTAATCCACCCCGTGATTATAGTCACTCAAACGCCACAATATCCAAATGGAGTTGGAGATTTTTTCATACTTTTATACCCTGAGGATTGTCTAATGCGTTTGTAATGCTTGGGTTGTCTAGTATTAATGGGAGTAGCTGGTAGGCTAATGGTTTCATAATAGTCCAAACTTTAACATACAATACAATTATTAGAACAAAAAGCAAAAGGGTTAACATCAACAAAACAACAACAGGATGAAGCACTCAGCTGAGAATTCCTGTAGCTGTTGGTGACCATCCAAAAAGGGTGTCTATCACGCGATGTATTTCTCCCACATTGTTATGGACAGTAATCAAAGTCTTTTGTCCATTTTCTTGGGCTTGTTTCAGGTCTTCATGTTGTAACAGTTTCTTTACCAGAGTGAGGTTGATACCAATGGGAGTAGGCTGCAAATCTCAAATCAGAGTACGTTTAAACTGTATATCCTACCAATTTTTACAGTCTAGCTAAAATCGCATCTTGTAATATCAACAAAGTTACAAGCACAGATATTAGAGTGATTACTTGTATCTAGAGTAATGTTACTCACAAATACAAAATCACAAGGGGTTCTCATACAAGAGCATCCTTTACCAATATACACAAGTACCATTTCCAGGTTTTCATTGGGATGAATCTCAAAATGACAAACATTTTGCTCAGTGTCAAGACAAATGTCTTGAGCTTTGATGGTCTTACTTTTACAAATGAATCCTTGTTGCTTTTGTTCAATGCACGCATTGACATCAATAGTCTGCCATTTATTTCCATCTTTTCAGGCCCATACTCTATACTCCAGTGGATAGAGTATAGTTCCATTGTGGTTTAATCCTAATGCAATGATTTGGTATATATCATATACCGAAGCATTGTGCCTTGGTAACACAAAAGCTGTGATGTGATGCTGATGGGATTATAGGTGAAATTGATTAAGTACCACCAGGTTTGGAATTTTTGTTCAAATTCAATTGTATTATCCCAAATTACCTTTTTAATTTCTATGGGTAAGGTACCTTTTTCACCTTCCCTTATGATTGCAGCTGTCATTGATTGCATCCACAGTTGAGCTTGGATACAACTAAGAGCCAAAGAAACATTGCTTTGGACTATGCTAAGTGCATCTGAGATCAATTGATGGTCTTTTTCATTAATTTCCTCCCACTGAGGCAATATTTCCATTAGAAACCATTGATTAGTTCCCAAAGCCAAAAGGGAAGATCATAGAGGGTGTTTCAGTTTATTTAGGTCACTAATTATTGCGACTAGTTTTTTCATTAATACCTTGGTCTATGCCATTTAGATCTCTCAATCCTGTTCTCAGGGTGCCAGTCACATCCGTCCTGGTTTGCCTGGAGGAAGTGAGGGCTCATTTATGCAACCATGCTGTCCATCCTGCATAGGAGGCTTTCAGGAATGGGGAGCAAGCTGGTTGGATTGTGGAAACATTATTCTACATCAACAGCTCAACTTGAGAGACCATGTTGTGTTAAATAACATTTACTGTTGACCTGTATTTTTTTATTAAGTAGGGACCAATGTTACAGTTGAGAGGAGACAGGTTGATAGGAGGCTGAGTTGTTAAATATGGCTCTTCAACAACAATTTTGAATTGAAGGGCCAAGCTCAATCAAGAGTTGAGGTCTGTCCAAAGGCACATTACAAGCATTGCATGGGGTATTTTAAAGGTATGCCAGCACTCACACTTAAAAGAACAGGTATGTAAATTGTTTTTCTCTTTGGCATAGTTTACAACACTTTTTCCTCAGCATAGCTTGCAACAATGTGTAAGACTGTTGTCATGTATTTAGGGTTATTTTGAATTCGGCATCCTATTGAAATGATGTCTCCTTTCATTCCCTTTGGAGGTGGTATGTGTTGATTTCCACTCTCATCTGTAATCTCACACTTTCCCATAAAAGGTGATGTTGTGCAGTGCCACTGTAAACAAATTTAGGTTAGGTGTAGGTATGTCTAGAAGTACATACTCTTCTAACCATGGCATTTCACAATTTGCATTCAGCAGTTAGGAAAATCAAATGATATTTGGACACCCTGTTTTTCCCATGAACAAAATGCAAGCATGGGTTGTGTAAAAGCAAAATTGTACCAACAATATGATTCTGATATCTGATAACAGGATTTTTTGTTGTTACTTGGTTTAGTGAAATCGGTATGGTATATTTTAATTGCATTGGGTTTTCCCTGGGCATTGCTTGGAGTGCCAATATTTCAAAAATGTCACGGTTGTCATGAGTTATCTTAATTCCTTTTCCATCAATTTTAAGATCATGTGCAACCACAAGAGCAAGGTTCAGGTTGGCCTTACTTTTGTGTGGAATCTGAACACTTCCGGTATATTTAACATAAGCTTGGGACCATGGCCATTCTGTATTTTGATTATGAGTCAAAGGGAATTGCATTGTCAGGGCATAGAATAATATCATAAAACCAACCTGTTGATTTGTTATCCTTAAAATTTAGGTTTCCAGAAAATTATGCACAGCATAAATAGTATTACAGCCAAAACTAATGACAGCATTTCTTGTATACATTCAAGGTTGCTGTAGCCTAATCCATCTGTCCACATGCAGTTCATTCAATGTTTCTGTGAAACAGAAAATAAAGGAAATATGCTCAGTTGAAAATGCAACCAGCAGTGTTAATTAAAAAGAGGGTTTTGAGATTGAAGTGGAATCTTCACAAAGTATTTGACACATGGCTGTTGCAGCTTCCCCTACAGTTTCAGGGAGGTTTCCTCCAATCAGAATATCTAGAGAAAATGAGACTGTAAGATTTAAGCAAGCGCAGCATGGGCAATCATTGGTGAATGTTTATATTCCTGCGGGAGTCTGTTAAAAGTGTATGGCACTCCCTTCCAGGCAAGCACAAATTGTGCTTTGTCGTGTTCCAGAAGTGAAAACCTTGGATGTAAAAGATATGCCACTTCCATTAAAAACATTTCTCTCACATCCAGGACTGCCATCCATGATTGGAACACTTTCTGAATTTGAGTTACTAGCTCTGCAAAATTTAGAACAACAGTGGCTAAAGGTGCAGTATTGGCATACAATTGTCTGCAACAAACTGTAAACCACAACTGTCTGTCCAGCTTTCTCCAGCCAGATAGGAGAATTAGGAGGAGAATGTGAATGAGTGATAATACCTCTTTCCTCCAAGTCTGTTACCACCCCGTCAATACCCAAGCATGCGGCTTCTTGTATTGTAGCTGTTAGGTTTGCAATATTAGGTACTGCAGCTGTCAGTGGGGCTGTGTTGGTATTTAAGTGCTGGTAATCAACAGTGATCTACAAAAGTTCTGTTTCATGCTGCAGCAGGAATTTTTGTGTCAGGGAGTGCAGGTGCTGCATAAAATAACTGCACTACGGCCTTCCAATTTCTTTTGGGGCTGGGGTCAACATTTGAACTGAAAGACCCTATGTTGCCATCTGGCAGATGCCAGGTTTGACCATTCAGAACATCAAAATCCAAAATGTTTTCATTAAGATATCTAATTGCAAAGCAAGTAGCCAACATCCACTCCTTGTCGGAGAGCTATAAATTAACCTTAGCAGCTTGGCAGATACCACTTGCTCCGTTTACTCCAGTGATCTTAACTCTTCACCATCCAGGTTGTACATCCCGTTTCTCATAATCCTGCTGTGTTAATATTGAAGGTTGTGCTCCCATATCTATTAGAAATTTTATTAGTTGTCAATGAGAACCAACTGGGATCCAAATGTATGGGCCATTATTATGTACGCATTGATAGGATTCCACTTGCTGGATTTTAATGTCACCTAGTTTATGGCTGCAATACTTTTGTAAATCAGCTACTTGAATTGGATTGCATTGAGTTGTTTTTCAAGTGTTTCCCTTGTCCCCCCTGAGGTTTTTTAGCAGATCCAGTTTAATGCAAAAAGGAATTTGAGGGAAGTAGAGAATCATTTTCCCCTAGTTCATTACCACAAGGATCACTAATTATATTTCCATTAATGTCAGGGGAATCAGTTTGTATAAGCTTCATTTCAACTTCAGAGTCTCCCGGTTTCTTTGAATATTTGTCCTGCAATTTTGCCAACTCTGTTGGAGACCAGTAAGTAGAGTGCACAGGAGTGCAGATCTCATCGTTACCCTTATCAGATTTGGAATCAGGGTTCTCCGTGGTTTTATCATCATCACAATCATAGCAAATATCCCTGTCCCAAGTCTCAGGGTCTGTATAATGTACTGACTTGTGGAGCTGCATATCCAAAACAAGACACAGTTTCTCCAGCAACAGGTTCTCTCTGCACTCCGCTGCAGCAAGAAGAGTTTAAAGTGGTCAACCGCAGTTTTAAAATGAACATTTTCTATTCTAAGTTTATCAACTCATATTCACGATTTTTTCCTGTTTCCCTCTCAAAGATTAATGGTGACTTCAACACCTCAATTTCTGATTTCAAGGAAGTAAACTCTACATCAAAAATTTGTTTGGAAGCAAAGGAATCCATGGTTTCTTCCTGTGCACAGGAGAAACAGGCTCCTAAAACTGCACAAATGCTACCTTTACCTTTTCCCTCTTTAGACTGTGTCTTAGGTTACAGTGTAAGATGCAACCAAAAGTATATATTCTATCACCATCTGTTGAAACCAGGTGGGGCAGGGTTCTTTATCTCTTCCATGACACATCCCTGGTAACTCCCTCCAGAGGGATATCTTTCTGTTAATGGGCCATCTAGCCTCACTGCATGACTCATAAAATTACATCATCCCATTGGGAGATGCTCTGCCCAGGGGGAAGAACCAAGCATTCCTACCTGGATATAATCTGAGGTTTGGAACACCACAGTCAGCCCTTACCTACTGGATTCCCAGAGGACAAGAGCTACATAACCACCACTGGACCTTCAGAGGAAGACCAGACCCTTCTACAGGATCACTGCTTCAACAGAACCATATCTATCACCCCAAGAGGACTGCAGCCACCACTTAATCAGACTGCTACCACCACCCTGCCCGACAGGGTGTCAGGTCATATCCTGACTCTGTCAGAGTTAAGCCAGTGTTTCTGTATTATTGCCTTGTTATATATACAAGTAAAGAACTGTTATTCCTATTTCTCATATCTTGGCCTGAAAGCCCCTTAATTTTAAAATTATAATAATTCAGAGGGAAGGGGGTTACATTTTCCATTCCAAGGGAGGCTCCTGCCTTCCTTAGCAGACACCTGTCTTTCAAACCAAGACAGACTGTTGCTCAGCCTGACATTGCTCAATGCATTCCGCCACTTTATCTTTCCAAAACCTTTGAGCTCGCTCCTTCCACACCTGGGAAGGGGCACTTTTATATTTTTGCCGCAGATTACTGATAAAAATCCTGTCCGTGAGGCCAAATTTTCTGTCACATGAAAAGGGGAGATTTCCTCACCCCTCAGAGGGCAGTTCGACTCACATCTTTCCACAGTGGTGTTATATATAAGGGCGTAGAGGTACATAAATGTCATTTGACTGCAGGAACATGCTTCTACTTCTGGGTAAAAGATTTCTCTCTAACCTACAGTTAACTGAGAGTTAATCACTAGTTGTCAGAGATATTCCCACTGAAGTGTTAAGTATTTTACTTGTATGAACCTGGGGAGGAGTGCTATCAGTGAGAAAATTGCAATATTACTGGTTTTGACTGTCTGGAAACAGTGTTTATTAGTTTATTACTGCTAAATGTTTTGTAAGAAATGTTATTTTCAGCAGGACAGTGAGAAAGCTTCTATTTTTTTAATTCCAGAACTTCTCCACCTCATTCCAAAATATTTCAGTAAATTTTGTCAAATCTCAGCAGTGTCCTTTTAAGCAGATGGGAACAATCAAACCTTTATATTCAGTGCTACTGAAAAAAAATCTGTTTGCAACAATATATCTACTATTTTAAAATATAAGAAATTATAAAAAATATAGTAAAAGTCATATAGCGAAAAAAACCCCTGTTGTTAGCATTCTGCATAAATTTTATTATGGAAAATGGGGGGGAAGTTTATTGACATTATAGATTTTTCTCAAACTATAAGTAGGCAGTTTTTCATGTTACTTCAAAACATTAGTGGATCTGCAAATGTAGGAAGCAAGAAGTTATGATTCAGCTCTTACTAAACGATTAGGACTTTTAGAATAAAAATATTGGAGATATTTTTAAGGAACCTTAAAAAGCTTGTTTAACAATCAGAGCAGTCTGTGTACAATGTATACTCATAAACAGATTTGAAACACAAAATACCTGAAACTAAGTACATAGATATTCCTTGGGGTTTTGTTTTGTATTGTGTTCTATGATTTAGCACTCTAGGTAAGTGATATGACTATACCCAAATTTATGTAGCTGGCATCATCCTGACATATTGTATTCATTTCTCATTAATTTGAGAGGGAATTATCATAGAATCATAGAATCATTTAGTTTGGAAAAGACCCTTAAGATCATTAAGTCCAACCATAAACCTAACACTACCAAATCCACCATTAACTATGTCCCTAAGCACCACATCTACGTCTTTTAAATCCCTCCAGGGATGGTGACTCCACCACTTCCCTGGGCAGCTTTTTCCAATGCTTGACCACCCTTTCAGTGAAGAAATTTCTCCTAATATCCAATATAAACCTCCCCTGGCACAACTTGAGGCCATTTTCTGTCATCCTATTTCTTGTCACTCAGGAGAAGAGACCAACATCCACCTCACTGCAAACCTTTCAGGTAGTTGTAGAGGGTGATAAGGTCTCCCTTGAGCCTCCCTTTCTCCAGACAGAACAACTCTCGTTCCCTCAGCTGCTGGTCAAAAGATTTGTTCTCTAGATGCTTCACCAGCTTCATTGCCCTTCTTTGGAACTTCTCCAGCACCTGCATGTCTTTCTTGTAGTGAGGGGCCCAAACACAGGATGCAGCCTCACTAGTGCTGAGCACAGAAAGATGATCACTACCTTAGTCCTGCTGGCCATGTTGCTTAGAATGTGAAGACAAATTTTGCAAACAATATTAAAGTGGCAACATAAAGAGCAGTTCTTTAATGAAAGCTTTCAGGTGCACAAAATATAGCCATGCGCATGCGTAGCATGGGATTTTCACAATTTTTATAAGTTTAACTAATTAGTATATCTATCAAGTACATCCAGTAGGAGACAGGTTGCCCTGGTAACCCACGCTTGGGCCTGCCCCTTGGAGTCCCTCCAAGGGGTTCTTAGCCCTGTATCTTGTTATGTCTCCCAAGTGCTGGTGCAAAACAGGATGTCCTTGTTGGAAATTCTTTTCTTGAAAATAAGACTAAACAGAATTTCAAGAAGGTGGCATAATGTGTGAGAAAGGGTAATCTACTACTTTAAAGTGTAAGAAAATTCTAGAAACTATACAGCTATATATCAAAAATCTACAAAGCTACAAATATATTAAAAAATATATAAAAAGCTAAAAATCTTTAGGCATAATTTCCCCCCCTTAGAGACTTGACAAAAATTCTATCTTGTCTAGTCTCTACCCCTTATATTTTAAGATGACCAAAAATAAAGCATTGAATCCTAGAGGCTATTATGCAGACACTAGCTACAAATATAACCAGTATGAACAGTTGTTTTATCCAAGTCCAGTTTGGTAACCATGAAGTAAGTGTATGGAAGATACTTTCAAAGTCCAGTGAGTCATCTTTTAAAGCTACCTGATGTAAAATTTGAGTTTGTTTCCAAATTTCCACCAAAGCTTTATTAATTCTTCCACTCTGATCTATATAAGAGCAACAACTGGTGTTAATGACTATACACAGCCCCCCTTGTGAGGCTAGAAGAAAATCGAGAGCCATTCTGTTTTGCAGAACCACACGAGACAAACCATGGACTTCTTGTAAGGCCATGATTGCATCTGAAGTTTGATTCTCAATAAATACAAATATATAAAAAGGACATAAAAAGCTAAAAATCTTTAGGCATCAGCCACACTATTGCTGTGTGTTGGTTTTGCATGGCCTGGTTTTTGGTAGAGGGGGGCCACAGAGGTGGCTCCTGTGAGAAGCTGATAGAAGCTTCCCCCATGTCTGGCAGAGCCAATCCCTGATAGCTCTGAAGATGAACATGCTGCTGGCCAAGGTTGGGCCAATTAGAGAGGTTGGTAATGCCTCTATGATGATATATTTAAGAAGAAAATGAAAAAAAGGGGGGATTATGGGGAGAAATAAGATAGAATTGGGTTGTGAGCTGTAAAACCTGCCTGCAGAGGCACATGGCAGCACAGAAAGGCTTGTCTCCACTGGACCCTGGGGGGAGGAGGTGTCACACGGCAGACCCCTACAGAGAGGGGCCTGCCGGGAGCTGACAGGATGGGTGAACAGCGAGTGATCATCCCATAGAAGGAAGTGTGTTGCTTATGTGGCAACATGGGATAGGCCACGCCATATAAGGAAATACTGTGCCTTGGAAAAGTGTATAAAACCAGCTCATTCCTTTGAATAAACGATTCAGATCCCCTGCCGGTCTGGGTCCGTGATTCAATCACTGACAGCACACTGTTAATTCCAGCTAGAGAAGAGGAGGAGGTGAGAACATGTGAGGGAAACAACATGGAGACACCAAGGCCAGTGAAGAAGGAGGGGGAAGAGGTGCTCCAGGTGCCAGACCTGAGCTTCCTCTGGAGGCCGTGGTGAAGACCGTGGTGAAGACAATGGTGAAGCAGGCTGCCCCCCTGCAGCCTATGGGGATCCATGGGGGATGCAGACATCCACCTGCAGCCCATGGAGGAGGTGCTCATGCTGGAGCAGGTGGATGCCTGGAAGAGGCTATGATCCAGTGGAAGACCCAATGGAGAGAGAGGGCCCTTGCTTCCAGGCTGGAGCAGCCTGTCCTTGGAGGACTGCATCCTGTGGAAAGAGAGATCCTCATCGCAGCAGTTTTGGGAGGACTGTTTGCCCATGGGGGGAATTCATGTTGCAGCAGGTGCAAGCCTGCTGCTTGTGAGAGTGGACCCACGCTGGAGAAGTTTGCAGAGAACTGTCTTCCATGGGCGGGACCCCATGGTCTCACAGGGGAAGGACTCCTCTCCTGGAGCAGCAGAAGAAAATCTCGGTGATGAACTGACCCAAAAACCCCCATGCCCTGTCTCCCTGTGCTCTCAGTGGGAAGGAGGAAGGGACTGGGAGGAAAAGGTGTTTTAAGGGCTTATTTTACTCCTCATTATCCTCCTCTGATTCTGTTAGTAATAAATTCACTTTGCAACCTTAAGTTGAGCCTGTTTTGCCCTTGAAGTGTTTCTCTCAGTCCTTATCTCAACTCATGAACCCTTTGTCAATTTTTTTTCTCTTCTCTACCCAGCTGTGGCAGGGGAGGGTGAGCGAGCAACTCTTGTGGGTGCCTGGTGTTGGGCTAGTGTCAAACCACAACATGTTGATACAAGCCAGGATGCCATTGGCCTTCTTGGCCACCTGGGCACACTGATGGCTCATATTCACCAGCATCCCCAGCCCCTTTTCCACCAGACAGCTTTCCAGCCACTCTTCCCCAAACTGGTAGTGTTGCACTGGCTTGGTGTAACCCAAGTGCAAGACCCAGCAAGACCCCTTACTGAATCTCATGCCATTGGTCTTGTCCCATCGATCCAGATTGTCCAGATATATACACACACACACATATATGCACAGACACACACATATATATACAGATGATATTAAAAAATATTGTGGAATATTGGACAGATTGAATTAAGATTGACACAATATTGACATACCAAGTTTTCCTCAAAAATAAAGCTTTATTCAGGTGACTAGCCTGTCCCCACAAAGCGTCCCTATATTTTGTGCTTAGCAAACATTGGTTACTCTGATATTGACTGCGTGCTGAGAGTAATGAAAAAGAAATGCCATTTGGAAAACTGGTCACAACAGAAGTAGGTTGAGGGAATTAAGCATAATTGTCTTAGTCTCTGATCTAAGTATCTCTCTTGTCTGATTCACAGCATGCTTCAGAGTTTTAAGCTAATGGATCTTCTTGGTTTCATAGGTCTACATATATCAGAACTCTGTGCCAGAGTCTGCTGAGCAGTGATGTTGTCTTAATGAGCTGCTTTGCTAGTTTATCAGAAAATTTGCATGATTTTACCAGAGTAACTCATTACATTAATGATGTTTTTTTTCTTTTGTAAGGTATTCATTCTTGACTGTAGTATTCTTTTTCTTTCATGCTAAATGTTATTCTCTATCCTCTCTACGGTCCTCCAGGAGGTGGAGGGCCCCCAGGAACACCTATCATGCCTAGTCCAGCAGGTATCGAAATCTACTCAGAAAAGAAAAAAAAAAAAATTATAAGGCATTTTAGCAAGTGCACAAATTCTTCTTTTTTTCATATTTTTCTGTGCTATTAATGCAGACAAAGTGATAGATCCAATTGATACATTTTTCATGAAGGATCTGCTAAGGGGAAGGTATTAGTTTTGTACTTTCTGTATCAGTTTTATTGTCCTGTTCTTTCCATTTCTTTATGTCCCTGCTGTGTTGCAGAGATATAAAGCTTTGTATCTGTGCAGTTCGAAGCAATTCATTACTCTGGCTCTTGAGCCTTGTCATGATCGGGTTACTAAAGTTATTAGAAATGCCTCTGCCCGAATTAAGGTGCAAACAAGACCATGTGCCAAAGTCAATAGTATAGATTTTACTTGATAGTAAATATGAGAGAGAGAGAGAGAGAAAGAAAGAAATAGAAAATAGGTGGGAGGGACAGAAAGAGTGACACAGAACAAAGAAAATATCACCATATGTGGATCCCAACGATGTTCCGTCGAACCTCTCCAGCTGATCTTCTTGGTGGTGATGGTCCCTCGGAAAAGCATAGAATCCAATGGGTTAATATAGCTCAGGCTAGGTAGGAAAACCCAGGCACCTCCCTGGGGGTGGGGGGATATTTGCCATTGTCTCTTACAACAGACTCCAGATTTGTTGCATCATGTGCAGTCCTGTGGTGCAAGGCCTCAGGAATGACTCTGGGGGGCACTTCGGGGGGGGCCTTTGATGGCTTATGGCACCCTCTCAGTTGCTCCTCAAGTGAATGTCCGGTGGATGTAGCCTTCCCGGGGTTGGGGGTTCCATAGCCAGTTTGCATAAGGGAGGATGGGTTCACTGCCCCCAGCAGAGGTTGCCACACACTGAAACTTCCTCCCCCCACCTTGGTTGGGGGGAAATTTGTGCAAACCTGCTTCCATCAAAATGGGTCTGTGGGCTACAACCTCCCCCACCCCCAAGCAAGCCAGAGATGATTCTTAGCACAGCTGCTGGGTTTGGCTCGCATTCTTTTCCTTGTTTACTTGTTTACTTCTCCCGGGGCCTGAGATGATTGAAGAATGGGTTTCCCTTTATCTAATCTCAGCAGTTTGACTTTCAGCCCAAAGTTCCAGTCAGACATTCTTCAGGGAGGGGTGGACTTCGATGGCTCCTTTACACAGTTTTGCTAAAATGAGCAAAACTTTATATCAGTGTTTGAGTCATGAACTATTTCAGTCTCTGACAAGCCTGTGTTTTCTTGCAGGATTTTAGCAACAGCAAGAAAAAAAAAAGACAATGTGTACTTGGTTTTGCTAATGTTATCCAGGGTATTAGTTTTGCACAGCCTGATTTTTGGTAGTAGGGGGGCCACAGAATGGCTCCTGTGAGAACCTCCTGGAAGCTTCCACCATGTCCAGCAGACCCAACCCCTGATGGCTCTGAAAGATGGACATGCTGCTGGCCAAAGCTGGGCCAATGAGAGAGGTTGGTAATGCCTCTGTGATAACATATTTAAGAAGAAAATCAAAACAAAGGGCACACAGTTCTACTCAGAGAAGAGGAGGAGGCGAGAACATGTGAGGGAAAACAACATGGAAACACTAAGTTCAGTGGAGAAGGAGGGGGAGGAGGTGCTTCAGGTGCTGGAGCCGAGATTCCTCTGCAGGCCATGGTGAAGACAATGGTGAAGCAGGCTGTCCCCCCACAGCCCATGGGGATCCACGGGGGATGCAGAGATCCACCGCAGCCCGTGGGGGAGGTGCTCACGCCAGAGAGGATGGATGCCTGGAGGAGGCTGTGATCCAGAGGAAGACCCGGTGGAGAGAGAGGGCCCTTGCTTCCAGGCTGGAGCAGCCTGTCCTTGGAGGGCTGCACCCCATGGAAAGACAGATCCATGTCGTAGAAATTTTGGGAGGACTGTTTGCCCATGGGGGGAATTCATGTTGCAGCAGGTGTGACAAGACTGCTGCTTGTGAGAGTGGACCCACGCTGGAGAAGTTCGCAGAGAACTGTCTCCCATGGGAGAGACCAAACGGTCTCACAGGGGAAGGACTCCTCTCCCGGAGCAGTGGGGAAAAAAAATGTTGGGTGATGAACTGACCCAAAAACCCCCATGCCCTGTCTCCCTGTGCTCTCAGTGGGAAGGAGGAAGGGACTGGGAGGAAAAGGTGTTTTAAGGGCTTATTTTACTCCTCATTATCCTCCTCTGATTCTGTTAGTAATAAATTCACTTTGCAACCTTAAGTTGAGCCTGTTTTGCCCTTGAAGTGTTTCTCCCAGTCCTTATCTCAACTCATGAACCTTTCGTTAATTTTTTTTCCTCTTCTCTACCCAGCTGTGGCAGGGGAGGGTGAGCGAGCAACTCTTGTGGGTGCCTGGCATTTGGCCAGTGTCAAACCACTACATCCAGTTTTGAAACCAGGAGATTTTTGAACCCTGTAAAACTTCCTTTATAGTACCCTACATGATATACATTACTGTTATATAGCTCTTTAGCTATGCAGGACTCAGAAGCATGGCTGCATCACATGGCTATGTCATATGTCTGACAGCATGGTTATGCTGGACAGATGACTCTTCTCTATCTTGCAATGGTTCCCAGAGGAACCACTGTCATATCTGTGATAAATAGATGCTATAATATTGGCTTTCTGCAAATGTTAAAATAAGTGATGTTAAAAGTAGCCTTTTAAACAGTAGTTTTGTCACAAATAGATGCTATATGTAAAATAGCTTTATTACAAAACAGATGCTTTATAAGGTAGTTTTGTTGTGAAGATGTGGTTTTTTAATACTTTTTCATTCAACCAAAAACTTAGAAATAGCTATGCTTATGAACTATTTGGGCTCCTGCTACCGGCATACCAACTATCAGCAACAGATAAGATATCCCCACAGCGATCTGCTGATTCCGGGAACTACGGACAAAACGGGAGAACTGCATTCCATTTTGAACTGTTCCTGAAAAGGGTTTTAAATATGTATAATTGTTTATGAATATGTATAACTGTTTATGAATATGTAATACTCCAGGTGTATGTAAAAGGTGTCTCCAAGATAGCAGGTGTGCTCTTGGCTGAGTGCCAAAGCACCCAGCGCTGTGACTTTTTGCTTTATTATCTTTGTCCCTTATTGTCCTTTATTAAACTTTTCAATCCTAACAGGAGAGTGAACCTTGTTTTTCACAATATCCTATGTGTGATCTGTTCCCAGAACTTCACTGTCCCATTCTTTCACCAAGTTACATTATCTGTATCTTGGAATTCTGACCACATGAAGATTTTGGCCATACAGATTGGCTACCATTTCTATTAAGGTTTAAAGAACTGTGACGGAGGATGGGAGCATTCAGGACAGCTAGCTTCTCAAGGCTTAAATTTAGTCAAGTAGATGTAAGTATTTCCCTCCATGGATGTTCAGCAAAGTATCTGACATGAAGGAGGAACTGCAAGATACGGAGGATGCTCTCCTCCCATGGATATTATCAGATATTTGCTAAAAAGAAACTAATTCCTTTTTCTGTAACCCAATATTCAGCAGATATTCAGCTTCCTTTTGGCCAACATCTGTCTTTGTAACCCACTTTGACCAGCTAAGAGGGACCTGTTTACCTCAGTGATGCTATAGCATCTTCAGTCCTCACGTACTACATATTCTTGCTATCCTCTACAGCACAAGAGGGTAGAAAAGTTTTCTAACTTCCCATGAAAATGTACTGCACCAATGTAAAATCTTAATTAAATACAATTCCAGAGCTTAAAAATGTGACCTGAAATAAGAAGTAGGGCTTCCTTGTTCATATCCTTAGTGAAAAAGATAATTAATGTGAGCTGGCAGTTAAAAGGTAGAATCTCTTTTAACATAAAAACAAACCCACAGACAGTCTGCACTTTTAAAAGTAGTCAGCACTGTAGTTATGGCATGTGGTAATCTGTCTGCATGCACTTTAAATAAAGCAACTATTAAAGAATTGTTTCTATTTTGAATTAAATAGGCTAAATTATTTTAAGGCCTCTGCTTTCCAAGGTATAAAAGCACTAAGACATTGGCCATGTGAGAATTTTGCAAAGGTACTCACGTGCTGTCAGAGACTGAAATATTATAAATTATGACTTAAACATTTTCTTAAAGGACTTTTAAAACTGTATTACAAAAGCTGCAGAGAAGATTACCACACCCTGAATGGGGCCCTGACTGAAGTCTTACACCGCTCGATGATGAAGATAAGATAAAATAACAACTCAGGGCTGGGGACATTCACAAAGCACAGGCTTAACACCTCCAAGGTGGAGACCAGAGCCTCAGGGCTGTCAGCTGCCAGGCTCGAACAGACCCTTGAATCAAAAGGGTGGGGGGAGGAAAGGATTTGGGTATCTTAAGAAAAGCCTCTGGTCAGCGGCCCAGTCACTGCCCATCCTCCACTGTGCAGAGGAGCCCAGCTGAGGGGTCCTCACCGGGGTGGGGAAAGCTTATCCACAGCAGAAGGGGGTGACATGGCCCATCAAAGGAGCGCCCCTCAAAGGGGTCCCCAGACCCTGCACCAGGACACCAGAGATGATGCAACAGACTCTCCGTGTTGCAAGGGACAGTGTGTCAAGCTAGCCCCTGCAAAAGAGATGTGGGTGTTCCCACCTGGCCCAAAGCATATATTAGTCCACAGGATTCTGTACTCTTTGGCATGTGGCGGCGTGTGGCGGCATGGCCATGGCGGCGACAGGGGACCCTCAGCACCAGAAGACCAGATGGAGGGGAGCAACGAAACATTGTCGGGACCCTTGGATGGTGATATGCTTCCACCGAATCCCTGTCACCTCTCCCTGTTCCCCCTACCCCACACACACACCCCTCTTTTTTCTCTCTTTCTCTCTTTCTCTCTCTTTTTCTCTTTCTTTCTCTCTTTCTCTTTCTTTCTTTCTTTCTTTCTTTCTTTCTTTCTTTCTTTCTTTCTTTCTTTCTTTTCCCTTTCCTTCTCTTTGCCTCTCCACTATGAAATAAAATACATCAATTTTTTGGCAGCAACATCTAACCTCGTTTCGTTTTAATCTCATTTCTGGGAATATTTAGAACCTTCTAAATTCTTTCTGGTTTATGCACAGAGACTTAGCATTCCCTCCTTTTCTGGGTTTAAACCGGATTGCAACACATGCCTCTGACAAAACCCTTCCAACTCTGAATGTTCCTGTGGCCCAATCTATCTGTGTGTGTTTTTACAAGAGACAGTAGAACTTACGGTGAGCCAGGGTTGTATGTTTCAAAACTTATTGTCTACCTCCTTGAACATTTGTACTAGTTTGAAAACAAACCAGTGGGAGGCACCAAGTCAGAATAACAATTTAATAGGGAAATTAAAAAAAAATAAATAAATGCAGAAAACACTGGTTTAAACTGACAGAGTCAGGATACAACCTGACACCCTGTTAGTCAGGGTGGTGGCAGCAGTCTGATAAAATGGTGGCTGCAGTCGTCCTGAAGTGGTGCATGTGGTTCTGTCAAAGCAGTGGTCCGGTAGAAAGGTCTGCTCTTCCTCAGAAGGTCCAGTGGTGGCTATGTAGCTCCTGTCCTCTGGGAATCCAGTGGAAAGGTTGTCTCTGGCGTTCGGAATCTCAGATTATATCCAGGATGGAATGCTTGGTTCCTCCCACTGGGTGGAGAATCTCACAATGGGATGATTAGTCATAAGGCAAGGCGTTGATTAGGCTCATTAACAGAAGATAGTCTGGAGGGAGTAGGCAAGGAAACACTGCCCCACCTGGTTTCAACAGCTCATGAGGATGGTAATAGAATACACTGCAACCCAGGACAACATTATAAATAAAATTGTATATGCTAAGTTTGTTTTTGCTAATTTAGAGCAAAGTTGTTTTATCTCCTCTCTTTTTTTAAACAGTATATTTTAATGTCATAGTGATGGATAATTCCTTGTATATAATGGATTGCATTAATTAATGCTCAGAATACGGTATCAGAAAGATAGAGGAATAGACAAAGACCTTGATTTTAACTGCCCTATGCACAAATATATTCTTGAATGAGGTCAGGCTGCATTCCCACTTCCAACACACATCAGTCTGGTTTAGACTTTCTTGCTTTCACTGCTTCTGACACAGAAGTCCCTTGCTTTGAAAAAAGATTTTGTAGTAGTTTGAAAACAAACCAGTGGGAGGCACCAAGTCAGAATAACAATTTAATAGGGAAATTAAAGAAAAAGGCAGAAAACACTGGTTTAAACTGACAGAGTCAGGATACGACCCGACACCCTGTTAGTCAGGGTGGCGGTAGCAGTCCGATAAAATGGTGGCTGCAGTCGTCCTGAAGTGGTGGATGTGGTTCTGTTGAAGCAATGATCCTGTAGAAGGGTCTGCTCTTCCTCGGAAAGGTATAGTGGTGGCTATGTAGCTCTCGTCCTCTGGGAATTCAGTGGAAAGGGTTCTCTGTGGTGTTCAGAATCTCAGCTTATATCCAGGATGGAATGCTTGGTTCCTCCCTCTGCGTGGAGCATCTCACAATAGGATGATGAGTCATGAGGCAAGGCGTTGATTAGGCTCATTAACAGAAGATAGTCCGGAGGGAGTTATCTATGAGTCATGTGGCAGGGCGTTGATGGCCCATTAACAGAAAATAGTCCAGAGGGAGGAGGCAAGGAAACACTACCCCACCTGGTTTCAACAGCTCATGAGGATGGTAATAGAATATACTGCAACCCAGGACAGATTTATAGTTCAGCAGGGGTTTTTTTTGTGTCTGCTGGCAAACCCAAACTCATGGTCCAAAGAGATGGATTAAGGTTTTGGAGGAACTAGGTATAAAGCTACTTAGCTATTCTTTTACTCTTTTTGTATATACTATAGAGGGTATTGTTTTTACAGAGTTGCCTACATTTTTTATAAATATGCTGTCCCTGTAGGAATTTATTTAGGCTTTTCTGAAGTCATTCTCCTCTCAGTAAACTTTTTTGTTACATGTCCTATCTCTCGTCAAGTTCCCTTGTGAAAGTTTTTTTCCCTAATCTGTCTACCTATCTGCAGCATTTTTTGCCTTCTTTTTCTTACAAATATTGATGAGGGGTATTAATACTTTGTGTGTGTTAACAGTAGCGGTCAGTTGGAGCTGGGAATGAATAAGTCATATCTACTAGTAGTTTTCAGGCATTGATTTCCTAAGTTCAGCCAGAAGAGTTATGTGGGTTGTATTGCATATATCATTATTTAAATCTTGCATTTTGACTCTGGAGGTGCTCCAGTCTGAAAGTTTGTGTACATTGACTGGAGGGAAAAGGCATATCTGTCCTCTGGTTCTATGCGAAGCAATCCCAGACTGAGAAGCAGTATAGCTGTCTCAATTTCTGGCAAGGCTCAGTGAAGTTCTTGTCAGAACTTATAGTTTACACAGCACTGTGTGCCAACACGGGTTTGTTGGTTTTGGATACAGGTTGGTTTTGAAAAACCGTACCACATTGTACCATGAAGATACATTATCTAAAGCTGTCCTTAGAGAGGGGGTCTTTGCACAATATTACACTGAATAGTTAGATATATTCAAAATATAATAGATTGACACAGATGAGAATAAAAAAATTTCGTTCACTACAGAAATCTAAAGGTTATATAAAATAATCTGTTTATTGGTTATTACAGATGGAAAACAAATTACAAGAAGTGTTGATAAGAGAGAAACTCCTGTTTTATAGAGCACTGAAAATGAGTGAAGTAATTTGGAACTCCAGGAAAAATGGTTTAATGAATTAAATATTACAGATACTTGGTTATCTATAAATCTTTTAACACTCACTCATAAAAGTAGGTTCTAGAAAGTCATGTCGGGAAAATTGCAATTATTTCTATTGATAGCTCTATTCTGTGGTAGAAATATATAAAAAAGGAATTAAATCTTCCATTGTGTTGTCACTGTGTGTTGCAGCGGATGAGCCAGCTGCTGTGATGGCCGAGGGGCCAAAGAACTCTGAAGCAGGAGAGGCCTGTTGGTGGGCCAACTCTGAAGTTTAAGATTACCCCCTAACTCAGGGTGAGAAAGGAAAAGCCTCTCCCATCAGGCTTTGTGGTGCTATGCAGATTGGGTCTGTCTGGTTGGCTCGCTGCCCACTCCACCCCTCCCTTCTCCCCATTGACTCCCATTCCCTAGTCCCACCTTTGTACAGCCCCTGTGCCCTCACATCATTGGTCCCTGATGCTCTACCCCGCCCCCGTATAAAACCCTAGACACTGCATTGTTCCCTTGTCTTTCATCACTGTTTTCCCTTGATGGTGCAGCTGCAATAAACCTTTGTCCGTGGAACGCTATACGGGGACCCCTCCTGACTCTGTCTCTGGGAACGCTGAGCTATCCAGCTTGAGTGTGTGTGTGTTTCCATGCCTCCAGCTGCACGGGTGAGGAAGTTAGCCTGCTAGCGTGCTACACAGCACGGCTGGAGCAACCTTTGCCAGGGACACTTTCGGAATAACGTGGCAAACTCTCCACTGACCACCGCCCACAGCGTTATGTGGTGCCTGAACAGGGACTTCTGCTGCAAAGTCCCTCAAAATGTCCCTGAAGTGTCCGTGCTACCAGGTGTCGTGTTTTGAGGCAGCTGCTTCCCTGAGAGCAGATCTAAGTTTTGTTAGATCTGGTTCAAAGGGCTGCCAGCAACCCTCGGCATTACGAGAGGACCGGCTGAAAACCAGAGGACCACGCTGAGAGTTTTATTTGACCCCCGGAGCACTGGAGCTGTGTGAGTGAAACTCCGCTTGGGTCCCCTTTTGCATCTTTTTTTTTTACCCTTTCATCTCGATGCTGGGAAGAGTTTTCTGGGGAAGGATGGGTGGGAAGTTAGAGGGACGTATATTCCCAAGTTAAGGGTAACCTTAAAGTGGGAAAATTCCCTTTTTCTAAGGGAAATTTAAAATGTTTTGTTCGTTGGCTGTTTGAGTTTTTCCCGGACATTTCTACGGCTTCTGTCCAGTCTCTTGGGTTTTGGGACAAAGTTGGGGAGAAGTTAACCCTTCTCAGACAGAGTGGAGATGCCTCGGTTGGGAGGTTTTTCCCTTTGTTAGTCATTATTTATGAGTCAGTTAAGAATTCGGAGACTGAATCAGGAGTGCATGGGTGTATCTGCGCCGGCCCCTCCCCTTACCATCGGGAATCCCTTTCCGGTCGCGGGCCCCATCCATGTTTACGCCCCCTTCTCCGGCAGTCCCGCCCCTGGCCAGCCCCTCCCCCTCCAGTTCCCAATGCTATTGGGGCCGGAAGTGGGCATGGTGCCAACCGGAAGGAAGCCATCCTGGCTCCTGCAGCCCCATACCAGCGGAAACACCGGCCATGCCGCTTTCGGTCTAGAGACACTTCCCCCTCTTCGGAGGAGGGAGAGAGTGATCTCTTAGAAGTCGAGGATCACTGGGCCAAGATATAGAGGCGGGCCGCGAAGGGCGGGGACTGGGAGCTGGCAGGTAAAATCGATGTAAGAGCTGCTCCGGTCTGCTACGACAGGGCGGGCCGAAACCCGTGGTGGGAAACCCTTCCCTATGAGCAGTTGAAAGAGTTGTGTAAAGCGGGAAAGGGTTTTGGGTGGGAATCCCCTTATTTTAAAAATTTGATCCAGGCTACCTGCGCCGCAAACACCCTGGTCCCGCACAACATAAAAAACATTATGTCATGTCTCCTCTCCCCTGCAGAATACATGCTGTGGGAGAGGACTTGGAAAAAGTTGTTACGGGACCTCCTCCAAGGCTATCAGAGGGATCCCAACAGAGTGAATTTGACATTAGACCATCTTTGCGGTGAGGGGAATCAAGAAAAGCCCCAGGATCAGGCACAGCAACTTACTGAATTAATCCTGGGAGATATTAAACGGGTATCTGAAAGAGCTTTGTTTCTGACGCCAAGTGACTCCATCCCCTCTCATAATTTTTCAACCATTGTCTTGGTTTGAAAGACAGGTGCCTGTCAAGGAAGGCAGGAGCCTCCCTTGAAATGGAAAATGCAACCCCTTTCCCTCCGAATTATTATGATTTTGAAATTAAGGGGCTTTCAGGCAGAGATATGAGGAATAGAAATAACAGTTCTTTACTAATATATATATATATGTATGTATAGCAAGGCAAACAAAAATAAATATGGCAGTAACAACGAACAGAACCACAAACCCAGTGACAGCCTTCTTGGCTGTCAGGCCCTTTCCCCTTTGATGCAGTTATGGTCACAGCCAGCAGGGGTGCTGGCGGCTCCCAGTGAGCAGGGCGGGTGCGATGGTTCCCCCGCTGCTGCAGGGGGCACTCCGGAGCAAGCTCAGGGAGCACGTGGTGATGGTGGCTTGGGATCCCAGGAAGGGATGGGAGAAAGGCTTCACAAACCCCCTGGGCAGCCGATCCCAGTGCCTGGCCGGACCCTTGGGAACAGCAGGCTGGAACAGCAGAGACGAACACAGATCCCGGGTGGCAGGCGAGATGTATCAAACTCCGGAGCTGCAGCAGGAACCCCGGGAGGTCTCGGCAGGCAGGGCGTGCAGGGCTACAATGTAGTGAATATTCAAAGCAACGGTGGGGGCAGCGCGGCCGCGGCCCGGCTCCCAGAGGGGCAGGGAAAGGCGGGCTTGGGATCCTGGGTTTCTTCGGTAGAAGGAAGGCAGCCAAAAAGCAGAAACCTGCAGTGCTGATGAATTCACTCCGAATGCCGAGAACACCAGCCAGCCCAGGCTGTACCCAATCCCCAGGTGAAAGAGAGTAGCCAGTTGGGCCCCGCCCCCCATGACCAGGTCTTTTGTTTCTCTTAAGCACCCAGTGATTTGTTGCCCTGGCAACATATATGGGAAAAATTCTTTAAGAGAAAAAGAAAACAGAAGGAGAACTCCTAAAAACCCCAACAACCATAAAGCAGGCGGTCGATGAGTCTTTTATAAAATTCATCGACAGACCTAAGGATTCAGTTGAAAAGCAAGTTGAGAATTTGGGAGCCCAGAAAGAGTTGTTGTGTGTATTGGCCATGGCAAATGCCAATGAGAGTTGTAAAAAAATCCTCTGGGCTCTTCCATTGGATTTGGCTCCTACCCTTGACCAAATGGTCGAGGCCTGCACCAAATGCACCTCCCCTGAGGCATCCATCACCCAGGTGGTTTCAAAAGGGGTGGTGGAAGCATTGTCAGTTTCAAATAAGATACAGAAAGAGAAGCCAAGATGTTTCAATTGTGGAAGCTTTAAACATTTGGTTAAGAATTACCCCGAACCAAAAGATATTAACAAGGATACCAAGTCTGTCCCCCCAGACTGTCCCACATGCAAACATCACCACCAAAAACATTCGGGAAACGGACATTAGAGCTCGTAGCGGTCCTGCGTGAGGACACCAAGCATCGAGCCGTTTCCCTCCACCATGCTCCCAGCCTGAAGGACGGACCTCAGAACTGTAAGCGAGCAGAGACTCATCATCTTTTGGTGAGTGACCTTTCTTTTCACTTTGAGGACAATACACCACACACGATAACTGTGGGACAGGTTGGATTTCTGGACAGGACTACAGACATTCTAATCGGGAGATCCTGTGCATGGATCACCTGAACTTTTTATCCTTCCCAAGGTTCAGACTGTGAACATAAATGTTACAATTACTGTCACTGTTTCCTGTAATAACTCACCATGGTTCTTGAACAAAGGGACACCTATTGCACAGGCCAATCTACTCCCCCAAGAATTCCCACCGTGCCACAGAACGCTGTCCATATGGTGGGCAGAAATTGTGGGCAGGGACAAACCAATGATACATTGTAAACTGCGCAACGGAAAGTCCGCTGTTTACTTGACGGGGATGGTAGACACAGGAGCAGATGTGACTATCATTTCTCAAGCTGAGTGGCCCCAAAAGTGGAAGGTCAAACCAATGAATGGGAGGATCACGGGAATAGGGGGAACAGCGACTTCCATGAGGAGTGCCAATAACATCATAATAGAAGGCCCCGATGGTCATGTAGCCACAGTCCAACCATTTGTAATTGACTCGGGCTTTACACTCTGGGGCAGAGACCTTCTATCCCAATGGGGGACTCGGCTGGAAATCCCATCACCACGGGATTTCTAGCGGGGGCCACTGTGGAGAGCGCCACCCCACCTCTTACCTGGAAGACAGATAAGCCTATATGGGTGGACCAGTGGTCCCAGTCAGCAGAGAAACTAAGCGCTCTCGAGTCCCTCGTGGAGGAGCAGATTTCCAAGGGCCATATAGTTCCCACCAAGAGCCCTTGGAACTCCCCCGTCTTTGTTCTGAAAAAGCCAGGCAAAGACAGGTGGAGGCTCCTCCATGACCTCGGGCGAATTCACGAGGTCATCGAGGGTATGGGTCCCCTGAAACCGGGGTTGCCCTCGCCCTCTATGCTCCCCTGACAATGGAAGCTCAGCATCCTAGACATCAAAGATTGTTTTTTCAGTATCCCTCTACACCCCTGTGATGCCCCCAGGTTTGCCTTCTCTTTCCTGTCCCTCAACCGTCAAGCCCCGTTGTGCAGGTACCACTGGCGAGTCCTTCCCCAGGGAATGAAAAACTCGCCCACGATTTGCCAATGGTATGTTGCCCATGTCTTGTCCCTTGTCCGCAAGTTCTCGAGGTCTATTATCCTCCACTATATGGATGACGTATTAATCTGTGCACCGGACAATACTTACTTGGACTTGACTTTAGAAAAAACTATTCAGGCCATTGAAAAGGCAGGGTTTGAAATACAGCAGGAAAAGATTCAAGGTACCTGCCCGTGGACTTACCTGGGACTCCGCATCAGTGAACGGACCGTTGTGCCCCAGCAGCTCACCATCAGGGATGACCCAAAGACCCTCCGGGACTTGCACCAGCTGTGTGGCTCTATCAACTGGGTTCATCCTCTGCTGGGACTCATGATGGAAGACCTGGTGCCGCTGTTTAACCTCCCGAAAGGCTGCGAGGACCTGGACTCTCCCCGAGTCATCACTGAGGAGGCCTGAGAGTCCATTGAAAAGGTACAGCTTGCCCTGTCTTCTCGCCAGGCCCATCAGACCAGTCCTGAATTACCCTTTAGTTTCATCACTTTGGGTAAATTGCCCAAGTTACGTGGGCTGATTTTTAAATGGGATGCAGTGAGTCAAGGTTTTAAAAGGTTAAAATTTTAGTTAAGGGTTAGAAGCAATTTGTATTGATTAGGATGGAAGGTAGAAAAACAAAAGATAAGTTAATGATTATTAGATGCCTAAGCTAGAGCTAAGTGATGTATTATTTGCCATTATATTCTTGTTTTAAGTTTTGTTTATAGAAGGAAACAGAATAAATGAACAGTCATCAAAACAAATTGAAACTAATAGAACCAAGAACAGCACCTGGGTTTCCTAATAATTAATCAAAAGTAGGAGATCTTGGGCTGCGCCAGAAGGTCATGAAGGCCTGCCAACGGTAAGAAGGTAAAAACGTCACTGTGAGGAAGACGTCCCTGACTTCATCTTTCAGGACCACTGACCCAGTTCGAGACCACCGACCCAATTCAAGAGAGAAACTGCGCATGCGTGAAGGACTAATGATCTCATTTTAATACAGAGTGGGGAATGGGAGGTGCTGGGGTCATACATATGTAGAAGATGTAAAACTTTGAGTAATAAATAGGGAATGAAGAACCTTGTACTGATGCCTTAGGTTTTTACTTTCATATTTTTCAAATTCTGTACTGCTTAGTGTGTAACTCTGAAGTTTCTTGTAGCCTGTTCATTTCTGCTGTCTCTTGCTAGGTAGACATAACAAAGCCTCTTCGGGCCTGCTCTTCAAGGACACCTAGACCATCCTGGGCCCAAAAATTATAAACCAAAGAGCCTCTAAGGGGGGCAAGCAGAGAGGAAATTACATCATTAAACTGAAGCTTTAATTGGAGAATTAACCCCCATATGCAAATGAACCAAACCTATACAAGTGTGAAGAACTCGTGACCTGTTGTTCATCTTGGGGTCCATCTTGGCAATAGCCTCTGGCTCCCCAGGGTGTACCTTTGAAGGCCTTTCAAATAAATACCTACTTTTATTCCCTTACTTCTGTCTAGTCTATGTTTCCAGGAGGCCTCTTCAGGCATCAGTATGTCTCTGGCATGTCTTTAGGAGGCTACTCCCATGCCGCCTGCCCATGCCTGAATAAACATACCCCTTTCTAACTTTAATTAGTTAGAGTGTCTTTTGTCCATGGATACCGAGATTTAATGAATCATTCTGGCAAGCCAGCCATGATAGCATAAGGTTAAAATGTTTTGAATTATAGTAGCTAGAGTAGGCCCCGAGAGCAATATGGATATTCTGTTCAGGCAAGCCTGAACCTGTGTACTTGCCTGAATGGTAAAAGGCAAGCCTGAACCTGTGTACTTGCCTGGATGGTAGAAGGCAAGCCTGAACATGAGTATTCGCTTAAGGGGCAAGAGACTAAGATAGATGAGTTAATTGTGTAGCTGCACTTAGGAAAGGGGGGCTGAAAGTTATGCTTGAGTAAAAACAATATACACAGTAATGAATACATGATCGTTTGGGGGGTTTCGAGATTCAGGCTTGGGTAAATGATTAATATATGATTATACAACGAGAAGGGTATATAATGTGAGCACCTGAAATTCATGTTGGGGATTGATTTGGGTTTGTACCCCTCTCCCCCGGCGCCTCAATAAAAGCACCTTGCATATAACCCGTCCGTGGTTATGTGTTTCTATGCTAACAGTTTGGCGACCCAGATGGGACCCTGTGAGCGCTGCTGAGGACCCCGCGACCTGATCACGCTCCGGCCGGCACCAAGGGATTCTCGGAGAGCTCATTGCACCGCGACCCTCCGCCGCTCACAACGTCCCCTGGAGAGGTAAGGTGCTTTTCTGGTCTGGGTGCCTGCCTGTAAGACGTGGCGAAAGCTACGCTTGGTTGGGCTAAGGAATTCCTGGTGGTAAATGCCTAGGCGCCGCCCGTAAGACAATCGCGAAAGCGTTGCAGGGTCGGCAGTAGCGGTAACATGGAGAAGCTTAAAGGGATTTTGGGTGGCAATGCCCCCATACCACGTACTTCTCCTTTGGGGTGCTTATTAGCACATTAGAAACAAGGTGACTTTGACCAAGGTTTACGTAAGGATAAGCTGATTGATTATTGTAATGCTCAGTGGCCGAAATACGTTTTGGGAAACCGGAAACAGTGGCCTGAAAATGGGTCTTTGCAATCAGATTTGATTTCTCGTTTGTTGTGGTTGTGTAAGCATGAGGGGAAATTGGATGAACTGCCGTATGTTGATTTATTTTTCTGTTTGCGAGAGAGACCAGAGTGGTTGATTGAGAGTGGTTTAATGATTACCGCGGTATCTAGCAATAACAAGTGTGTGGCGTGTGTCCAAGGAAAATACTGTTTTGAACACCTGGTATTGAATGAGAGTTTATATCGGAAAGATGATATGGAGGGTGACTTGTTGGTAGCCCCCACAACAACCAAGGACTCTAACCCTACCCCATCTAGCCTTAGTTCACAAGGTCCCCTTACTCCTCCGACCGAAACTGATTTACTTACCCCTCCTGCCTCAAGACACCCTCCCTCCCCACCTATGCCTACCCTACGCCCTCCCTCCCCACCGGGACCTAGTTCAGGACACCCTCTCTCCCCACCTATGCCTGCCCTATACCCTCCGCTCCCACCTATGCCTGCTCAGGGATATCCTCCACTCCCACCTTCTCCCCAAGGATATCCTCTGCTCCCACCTTGTCCCCAGGAATACCCTCCCCTTCCACCTACACCCCCCTCGCCTACTTGTAACACTCCTTTGTTGCCTTTTCCCAGAAATAATCGAGGTTCAGTTACGGTACAGGGATACAGGGGAGGGGGCGCAGAAGGAGTGGATAGCAGTGAAAGTGAGGAGGATAGACCGATATCTTATCGGACCCGCTCTAGGCTGGCCCCGGCTAGGCTTGAGACAAGAAAGGGTGTGTTAAAAACAAGCAAACAAAAGAAAACTTTAATTGCCCCGTCGAGGCAAGGGGTGGGGGTGGATGGGCCAGTTTTTGTGAAAATCCCCTTTTCTCCAGGGGATCTGGTAATCTGGAAGCAGTCAGCTGGAACTTATAGGGAAAATCCTGATAAGGTAGCCAGAGTGGTGAAAATGATTATGAAAACTCAGAACCCAGACTGGGATGATATCCAAGTGATTTTAGACACCCTAATGGATTCTACTGAGAAGGACATGGTCCTTAGAGCTGCTAGGGAGCGGGCCCGAGAAGATATCCGTCAGGGACTGGTAACAGGGACTCTGGACTATAATTTCCCCTCTGAGGATCCATTGTGGGACCCTAATGACCCAAGCGGGGTGGATATGCTGAGGTTAAAGAGATATCAAGAGTGGATTCAAATAGAGGTTCAAAATGCCATACCTAAAGCTATGAATTGGGCAAAATTGTATGAAATAAGACAAGAAAAGAAAGAGTCCCCCACTGCATTTTTAGAGAGACTCAAAGAAGCAGCCAGGAAATACACTGACCTCCAGATAGATACAGAGCAAGCAAGAGTTCAGCTTGCTCTTATCTTTCTTGGTCAGTCACAGGATGATATTAGGACAAAATTACAAAAACTGGAAGAGTGTGAATTAAAGAATCTGGACAAATTGTTTGAAGTAGCCTGGAAGGTTTATAACAATAGGGAAAAGGAGGCCAACAAACGAGCGGGACAGCTCTTGGCAGTAGTACAAGGAAATTCAAGGGGAGGGTGGTAGAGGTGGCAGAGGCCGAGGTGCGGGGAGGGGTGGATTTGGGAGAGGCGGTGGGGGCAGGGTGTTGGGCTTTAATGAGTGTGCTTACTGATAGGACATTGGAAGAGGGAGTGCCCAAACCGGTTCGGCCAAGGCTCAAACCGGTTTGACCAAGGCAATCAGTTCCAGCAAGAAGTGGCTGCTCAGGTAATGATGTTACATGCAGGGCAAAAGAAAGACACGCCTCAGGAGCCTCTGGTCACGATACAGTTGGGAGATAAAGCTGTAAAATTTTTAATTGATACGGGAGCAACTCATTCAGTTTTAAATAATTTAGAGGGACAAATTGGGAGTAGATCCACAGTAATAGTTGGGGCCACAGGGAAAAAGGAAAATCGGCCATTCCTGCAACCCCTAGATTTATGTTTTGGAAATAAAGTATTAACTCATGAATTCCTGTATGTACCTGAATGCCCCATTCCACTCCTAGGTGGAGACCTATTGGCAAAACTCAATGCAACAATAACTTTTGAGAATGGAGAACTGTTAATGAAAATACCAGAGTCTAAGACAAGAAAAATTTTAATAATAAAAGAAAAACTGACCCCTAAGGTCCCTAAAGAAGTAGAGGATGCTGTAATTCCCACAGTATGGAAAACAGATATCCCCGGAAAATCTAAGATGGCACAGCCAGTACACGTAGAATTAAAAGAGGGAGCAAAAATCGTGCAAGTCAAACAATATCCTATAAAACCAGAGGCACGGCAAGGGATAGCAAAGACTATTGATAAATTTTTAAAATACCAAATTTTAGAAGAATGCAGGTCAGAATAGAATACACCAATATTCCCGATCAGGAAACCCAATGGAGATTATAGGCTAGTACAGGATCTGAGGGCAATAAATGAAATAACTAAAGACATCTATCCAGTGGTACCCAACCCATACACATTGTTAACATCCGTAAAAGAGAAATATAAATGGTTTACAGTACTTGATCTAAAAGATGCCTTCTTCTGCATACCCCTTGACAAAGAAAGTAAGAAGCTGTTCGCCTTTGAATGGGAGAACCCAGAAAATGGAAGAAAGACCCAGCTCACATGGACCCGGCTTCCCATGGGGTTCAAGAACTCTCCCACCCTATTCGGAAACCAGCTAGCAAAGGAACTGGAGACCTGGACCAAAGAAGGGCAAGTACCAAGAAGCCAATACCTTTTGCTGCAGTATGTTGATGATATACTGATAGCGACAGAAGAAGAAGCAACCTGCATAAAGGTAACAATTGAGATTTTAAATTCACTGGGCATGAGAGGATATAAAGTGTCTAAAGAAAAAGCACAGATTGCCCAACAGACTGTAATTTACCTGGGGTGTGAAATTTCACAAGGACAGAGAAAATTAGGTACTAACCGTGTCCAAGCTATTTGTGCTATTCCAGAGCCCCAGAATCTCCACGAGCTGCGAGTCTTCCTGGGGATGGCAGGATGGTGCCGCCTGTGGATCATGGACTATAGGCTGATTGCCAAACCCCTGTATGAAGCTCAGAAGACGCAGCCATTCAGCTGGGGCCGGGCACAGAAAGAGGCCTTCCTGAAATTGAAAGAAGCACTGACAACTGCTCCGGCGTTAGGATTACCTGATCTGTCTAAAGACTTTCAGCTGTTCGTGCACGAGAGGCAGTGCCTGGCACTTAGAGTCCTGACCCAACGTTTGGGAAGCTGGAAAAGGCCGGTAAGCTACTTCTCCAAACAGCTTGACAATGTAAGTGCCGGATGGCCTGTGTGTCTGCGGGCAGTGGCAGCTACCGTGATATTGCTACAAGAGGCCAAGAAGCTCACGATGGGAAGGCACATAGATGTCTATGTGCCACACATGGTAACCACTGTCCTGGAACAAAAGGGAGGCCACTGGCTGTCTCCGAGTAGGATGATGAAGTTCCAGGTAATCCTAACCGAACAGGATGACGTCACACTAAAGACCACTAACCTTTTGAATCCAGCTTTGTTCCTAGGTACCACAAACGAGGAAGGCCCACTGGAGCACGATTGTGTAGAAGTAATCGAATGCACCTACTCAGCGAGAGAAGACCTAAAAGATGTCCCGCTAAAGCAACCAGAGTGGGAGTTATTCACAGATAGAAGCAGCTTCGTAGAGAATGGAACCAGATACGCTGGATATGCGGTAACAACAATCAGCACAGTGGTAGAAGCGAAAGCGCTACCACCAAATACATCTGCCCAGAGGGCAGAACTAGTTGCCTTAACCAGGGCACTAGAATTGAGTGAAGAGAAAAAGGTCAATATTTAGACTGACTCAAAATATGCTTTTAGAGTAGTGCATGTACACGGGGCACTGTGGAAAGAAAGGGGATTGCTATCCTCCCAGGGTACACACATTAAACATCAAGATGCGATCCTGCAATTGATAAAGGCAGTACAAAAACCCGAACAAGTAGCAATTATACATTGCAAAGCGCACCAATCAGGAAGTTCCAAAATCTGTGAGGGAAATCAGAAGGCAGACTGGGCAGCCCGACAGGTTGCCCGGAGGGTGCAAATGGCAATGGCGTTGATACCTACACAATTCAATGTATCTCAGTTCAAATTACCTTCAGAACCGAAATACTCAACCGAAGATGAAAGACTGGGACGTTTGCTGAACGCATGGAAGAATTCGGAAGGGTGGTATGTAACTACACTAGGGCAAATAGTGCTACCCCCCTTGATAATGAGAGAAGTTCTACAAATTAAGCATAACAAATGTCATTGGGGTGCAAAAGCACTGGTACAATTGCTAAGACGTAATGTAATCTCGGTGCGAATGTTAACAATGGCAAAATCAATAATGTCGAAGTGTGAAATTTGCTTGAAAAACAACCCAGTCGCTAGATGGCAGGCCCAGTTAAGAAGAATCCGGATGGGAATAGAACCAAGAGATTATTGGCAAGTAGATTTCGTAGAACTACCCAGAGCTCGAGGATACAAATATCTGCTAGTGGGGGTTGACACATTTTCAGGATGGCCAGAAGCTCTTCCCTGTCGCACAAATCAGGCAAAAGAAATAGTCAAGTGGCTGCTGCAAGAGATTATTCCTAGATTTGGAGTGCCTCTAAGAATATCATCAGATAGGGGCCCACATTTTATAGCTACAGTAGTAAAAGAAGTAAGCAAGGCACTAGGGATAGCTTGGGATCTCCACACACCCTGGAGACCGCAGTCAAGCAGACAAGTAGAGAGGATGAATCAGACCCTAAAGAGACAAATTAGCAAGATATGTCAAGAAGCCAAATTACAGTGGCCACAGGCTCTACCAATAGCACTTTTAAGAATTTGGGTGAAGCCTAAGAGTGGGATGTCAGTCAGTCCTTATGAAATTCTATATGAGAAACCATACGAATCCCCTGAGCCTAATCCAAACACCCATATTACAGAGAAACAAGAAGTGTATAACTATGTTTTATCTCTTGGAAGAGCTTTAGCTCGACTTCGGAGTGCCCTCGTGTGGAATAGGCCGCTGACTCTCGAGAACCCAGTCCACGACATAGTTCCAAGAGACGAAGTGTACATTAAAACTTAGAACGAAGAACCACTGAAGGAAAGATGGCTTGGACCTTATCAAGTGCTACTGACCACTTTCACAGCAGTCAAAGTGGCGGAAGTGGACTCGTGGATCCACTACACACGAGTGAAGAAGGCCCACCCCAGACTGTGGACTGTAGAACCTGTAGGACCAACCAAGCTAAAGATAAGACGTGTCTAACTGTTTCAAATGTTCATGTCAATGCTCACTTTGTGGATATTAATGTTACCTGTTAGGATAGATGTTGCCTTGGGATATGGAATGCAAAGAAATCAGCCGACCACTCTTCACTCTAGAGTGAAGAGAGAGGCACAAGCAGAAACACGTGATCAAAATTCCCAATACAATTCGAGCTAAAAATGTGATGATTGGACTAATCAAGGATTTTGCCAAAATGCAAAACACCAGTAGAATAACTGCCTGTCTGCCAATACCAAAAGCAGCAAGAGACCCCATAAGCTGGGGAATCATAACGTCCAAATTGCCCGAAATACCAGATAATAAAACAATTGCATGCAAACAAGTATCCGAACCCAGGCGAGTAGTCAAAGAAACTTGGAAAGTAATAAGAGAGTGGATGAAGCCATTGAGGTTACAAGACTGTCTTTTAAGTCATGGAAGAGTAGGACAAATCATAGAGTGGTGGGTTGAAAATCAAACCCTTGCAGAATGGCAATGCTTCTTGCCACACTATAAAAAGGTTAAAGAGAACACCACAGAGACCACCCTTGTATGGAGGTGTGGGACAAAGGACAAAACAGATCAGATGGAACCCTGGGATAGTGCATGGTCCTTGAGAGTACTTCAAAAATTCCAATACATGGCAAGCACCCCTTAGTGTCTTAAATGGGAAGGCCCTGAAAATGACACTGATCAATCAGTAATGAACACTGCTACCAGTAGCAGAGCACAGGCAAATAAAGTGAGTTGGTGGGCATGTAATAAAACTTATGATTGCACGTCTGACGATGTAGAAATAAAACAAATGCCAGCACTAGCAGTGGCCATGCAGATTGGGTGTGCCTGCAAAGAAATCAAACACAAACAAGGTCGAGTAAATCACAGGATAATAATAGGATGTAGTAAAAGTTCAATCTGAAGCCCAGGACAATTCGTATGGGCAACCAGTGATGGTACCTGGATGACCCACCTGCCTGTAGATGGAGAGGTGAAAGAATTCACCTTGGGCCTTCCCACTTTATGTCCAATTTGGAAAAAGTCTCCCTTCAAGGGACAACACGAACTTTTACAAATAAAGACAAAACGGGAACTTTCAGATGAAAATCAGGATGACAGTTGGCAAAGACCCTCCAGTGGAGGAAAATTTGGGTGGGCTCTAGAATCCTTGTTCAGTCCCATAGCAAACTACCGGAACAAAGAAATAATGTACAAACTTACAAGACAAGTAGAGAGATTAGCTAGGGTTACTCAAGAAGGATTTAGAGAACTAAACATGCAATTGCAAGCCACTACCAAAATGACCTTACAAAATCGACTAGCATTAGATCTGTTACTCCTGAAAGAACATGGAGTGTGTGGATTTCTGAAAGGACAAATTAATCGTTGTTGCGTCCATATCCCAAACGTGACGGCAGATGTAGAACATGATATTAATCAATTACAAAAGGTAGAGCATGAAGCACAAGACGAACGAAAAGACATGACTACAAGCTGGTTAAGTAAAATCTTTGAAGAGTTAAGATAGAATGTGAGTTCATGGGTTAAGTCTATCATTGAAAATTTAATAATCTTACTAGTTGTGTTCCTAGTAATCTGGTTAATCTACAGCATCCTGAAAAGACAAATACAACAGAAGACATCCTGGAACCAGAAGATAATGAAAGCACTGACACGAGACAAGATCCCACATCCATCATCTCCAAATCCCTCGGAACACAGCAGTGTCCATGACGGCAGTCACGACAATCCTGGATTTGAAGACGAGCATCAAGTGTAAACTCGACAATCAAGAGACTCTATCAAGTGAAAGCATTTACACAATTAAAGTGAAAATACTTTCAAAGGGGGGAATGATAGCATAAGGTTAAAATGTTTTGAATTATAGTAGCTAGAGTAGGCCCCGAGAGCAATATGGATATTCTGTTCAGGCAAGCCTGAACCTGTGTACTTGCCTGAATGGTAAAAGGCAAGCCTGAACCTGTGTACTTGCCTGAATGGTAGAAGGCAAGCCTGAACATGAGTATTCGCTTAAGGGGCAAGAGACTAAGATAGATGAGTTAATTGTGTAGCTGCACTTAGGAAAGGGGGGCTGAAAGTTATGCTTGAGTAAAAACAATATACACAGTAATGAATACATGATCGTTTGGGGGGTTTCGAGATTCAGGCTTGGGTAAATGATTAATATATGATTATACAACGAGAAGGGTATATAATGTGAGCACCTGAAATTCATGTTGGGGATTGATTTGGGTTTGTACCCCTCTCCCCCGGCGCCTCAATAAAAGCACCTTGCATATAACCCGTCCGTGGTTATGTGTTTCTACGCTAACAGCCAGGAGAAAAGTTCTGTTTGGCTGTGAGACCAGCCCGGGCTGGTGGACCCCTCAGTGTGCCCCCAGGATATTCCTGGAGAGAGGGCTCCACTGCCTGGATTGTTCATCCAGCAACAGACAAGGACTCCTGACTACTAAAATTCTGGACAATACGGTATGTTTAAAGAAAAATACTGAAGCAGTAGAACAGTGACTTGTAAGGCGTACGCGTGGTCGGGAAAGGCCATTGGTAAGTCAGAGGGAGACGTCCCCCACACAACTCGTGCCCATGTAGTGTGCTTGCAAGCTGCAGTGGTATCTAGCTGTCGGCAAAAGGCTGTGGAGCTGTGGTGCCAGGCCGGGGAGGCTCAGGCGCTGCCTGTCGGCAGGAGGATTTTGCCGTTTGTTGTGCCATAGAGAGCTTGGTTTGCTAGCAATTCGTGGCTAGCAGTTTTAAAGGCAAATCCTTGTTTGTTGTGCCATAGAGGGCATGGTTTGTTAGCAATTTGGGGCTAGCAGTTGTTGTGCCGTAGAGGGGCACAGCTGTTTATACTGTTGTGAGTGTGTCCTGACTGTGAGAGCGGCTGTGTGAGAGCTTGTTGAGACGTGCTATTATTAGCACAAAGCGAGAGAGGAGTTTGGACTCGCAGTTCTGTTCTCGGGAGACCGAAACAGTCGAGGAAAAACAAAGCAAGTGTGGTGAATGTTTAAAAGTGAACGTTGTGTGTTGCGTGTTTTTTTTTAATTGTAATTGTAGTGCGTATGAGGGGACGGTATTGGCTGTAACACCCGGTATTCACGCTAAAAAGATCCGAGTTGTGGGAAGCGATAGAGACGGCATTTGCTGTCTAAGGTGTATTTTTATAGGTAATACCGCCATCCTGCGTCAAAAGTTATAATTGCAGCCTAAGCGAAAAAAAAAGTTTTAGATAAGGGTTGTGTTGGTAAATTGCCAAAGTTATAAAAAAAGGTGGGCTTTGCATGAAAATTATTACAAGTAGAGTGGATATATTTTAAACTGGCTAGACAAATGAATTCATTTACCTCAGCGGTTTGAGTTAGACCCTTGGGAATTCGTGAATTTGGTGAAGTCCCGGATTGACAGGGAGAACAGAAAATTTATTTAAAAGAGTTATATGAAACCTTGAGAGGTAACTTGGTAGCTTTGGATTGGGAGCAACTTGTAGTAAAAGTTGGAAATTTGAAAAAGTGAGTGGAATAGCTTGTAACTGTAGGAATTTTCCTGCAGCTTTTAGTGTATTTAAAAGTCAGCACTGTGTGGATATTATTGCAGTGTGAGTTCTGTACCGGACTCTATTATTGTTTTTTGTAACCCAGCATAGAAAGTGTGTTCAGTGTTGACAGCCCCTTGGGCTGATTTTGACCTGAGCTGTGGACTGTGCGAAAAAGACTGAAAAAGGACTATAAGAGAGAGTAATGGGAACCAGCCAGAGTAAGGAGAGCCCTCAAACTAGTCCTTTAGGATGTATTCTGACACATTGGAAAGAATTTGTGGGTTGTGGTGGTACAGAAAACAAAAAGACTCTTATTAAGTTTTGCACTCAATGGTGGCCACTTTATAAGCTCAAAGAAGGTGTTAGATGGCCACCAGCTGGAACTGTAGATTATGAGACTATTACAGCTTATGCTTTTTTTGAGATGAGAGCAGAGATGGGAAGAAGTAACCTATGCTGATCTATTTTTCTCCCTCTGAAATCACCCCGAGTGGCAGAGGCACTGTGGAATTAAGCCCCCTTCAGATCCCTTAGTATTGGCTCTTGAAAAAGACAATAAAATTAATAAGGAAAAGCCTAAATGATGTTGCGGTACTTGTTCAATAAACCAATGCTGCACACACCCTGATAAAGTGTATCCAGCTGACTCACTGGAGCAAGAGCTGGGGGATTTGTTTAAACCACCCCCTAAAAGACAAGGAGAATTGAGAGAAGTAACCCCAACTCCTATTTCACCCCCCACTTCGATTTTGATCCCAACTCCAGCTCATGTTCCATCCCCCACTCCAATTAATGCTATTACTATCTCAACTCCAGCTCCAGCTATGAGTACAGCCGAATCAACTCCAATTTCAACTTCAGCTTCCACTTCATTTTCCACTTCACCCATACCTTGGAAAAAAGACCCCTAAAGCTTTACTATTGCCCAGCAGTGACAGTGAAGGGGAAGAGCTGCCTCCCCCAGAGGGCCCTGTAGCATCCCAGACCTGAAAACAAACTAAAGAAATCATACAAGCACCTTTAAGAGAGGCAGTAAATCCTGAAGGAAAAACAATGTTAGTCAAAATTCCTTTTTCTACAGTGGATTTAGAGGCTTGGGAAAAGATTGCTAAACATTATCAAAGCGACCCAATAGGTGTTGCAAAGAAATTTAAATTCATGATTAAACAACATCGACCTGACTGGTTAGATCTTCAACTGTTGTCAGATGCCCTCACAGAGACAAAAACCACTAGTTTTGAAAGCAGCAGAGAGTTTAGCAGAGGACACTTGCAAAACAACACAACTTAGAGTTAAAGATGGTTTTCCTCTTCAAGATCTACAGTGGGATCCTAATGATAACAGTGATATGGAGAGATTAGAAGATTACCAAGACTTCATAGCAAAGGGACTGGAGAGAGCAATTCCTAAAACCATAAACTGATCAGCCCTATATGCAATTAAGCAAGGTCCCTCTGAAACACCCTCTGAATTTTTAGAACATTTGAGAGATGCAATGCGTCGCCATATGACATTAGACCCTGAATCTGAGGAAGGGACGCAACAGCTGGTGAGCTTGCTTTTAGAACAAGCTACAGGGGACATTAGGCACAAACTTCAGAAAATACTGGGCCCAACAGCACAAAATTTGGAGACTTTGTTAGAAGAAGCATGGAGAGTTTTTAGCAACCGGGAAGAAGGAAGTAAGCAAGAGATAAGAAAATTAATCGCAATAGTAAAAGAAAAAGAAGGAAGAGGATGTGAGCAAGGACCACCCCAGTTAAGAAAAAAATCAATGCACTTTTTGCAGGAAAATTGTACATTGGAAGAACCAATGCCCAGAACGAAGAAAAGGCGATAATCAAAGAAGGGAAGACCAAAAAAGGGAGGGGATGGCTGCTCGCGTTAAAGAAGACTGAAGGGGATGGGAGGTTCCCGCCCTAGGGGACCCTCTGGTTTTAATTAAACTAGGGAACCAAGAAAAAAAAATGGAGTTTTTAATAGACACAGGGACAACATACTCGGTGCTAAATAAAACTTTAATGCCAATAACAAATGATTATGTTGTGGTAAGGGGAGCAACTGGTCAATCTGAAAGAGCATACTTTTGCAAACCATTGAAATATAAACTTGGAAAACAATGGGGAATTCATAGGTTTTTATACATGCCTAATGCTCCGTCAGCACTTTTGGGAAGAGATTTACTGGAGCAACTAGAAGCAAAAATAATATTTAAAGATGGGGAAGTTACTTTGGAGGTTAAAGATCAACAATACATGGAATTGTTAAGTCTGATGTTGATAGCAAATGAGATCAAAGTTGAAAATGAAGAAGAGATTAACAAGAAAATAATAGATCAGGTATTCCCTGGAGTATGGGCTTCTGACATACCAGGGAAAGCAAAGAATGCACTCCCTGTGCAAGTTAAGCTTAAAGAAGGAAAACAACCAGTTAGAGTTAAACAATATCCTTTGAAGAAGGAAGACAGGGAAGGAATTGGCCCCATAATTGAAAACTTTTTGCAGATAAGACTTTTAAAAGAGTGCCAATTTGAATTCAATACTCCCATTTTACCTGTCAAAAAGCCTGATGGATCATACCAAACAGTACAGGATTTAAGGGCTGTTAATAAAATAACCGAGGACTTGTACCCAGTGGTTGCCAACCCCTATATTTTATTAACCTGTTTAACACCTGAGCTAACTTGGTTTACCTTTTTAGATTTGAAGGATGCTTTCTTTTGCCTTCCTCTCCATGAAGCTAGCCAGAAAATTTTTGCATTTGAATGGGAAAACCCCAAGACTGGATGCAAAGCTCAGCTCACATGGTCCATACTACCCCAAGGATTTAAGAACTCCCCCACGATATTTGGAGAACAGCTTGCAAGAGATCTGGAATCCTGGGAGGCCCCATCAGAAGAGGGACAGCTATTACAATATGTAGACGACCTCCTGATTGCTACTAAAACACAAGAGACGTGTGGAATGGACGGTAAGCCTCCTAAACTTTTTGGGTCTACAGGGGTATCGAGTATCCCAGAAGAAAGCCCAAATGGTGAGGCAAACAGTTATTTACTTGGGCTATGAGATCAGTGCTGGACAAAGAACCTTAGGGCAAGATCGCAAAGAAGCAATATGCCAGACTCCAAAACCCCAGACAGTAAAGGAACTGAGAACCTTTTTGGGCATGACGGGGTGGTGCAGACTGTGGATTTATAATTATGAGCTGTTGGTTAAACCCCTATATGCCTGGGTTGCAGAAGGAAACAGAGACCTTCATTGGACAAAAGAAGCAACGCAAGCTTTTAACCAACTGAAGAAGGCCCTCATGTCAGCCCCAGCCCAGGGACTTCCAGACGTGAGTAAACCATTCTTTTTGTTTTCTCATGAAAAGTAGGGGATTGCATTGGGAATACTAGCACAAGACCTGGGCCCATATCGCAGGGCAGTCACCTACCTCTCTAAGCAGCTAGATGCAACAGCTAAGGGATGGCCAGGGTGTCTCAGAGCTATTGCAGCAGTAGCAGCAAACATCCAAGAAGCACGTAAATTCGCCCTGGGCCAGAAAATGACTATGCTTGTGTCCCACACAGTGTCAACAGTCTTAGAGGTAAAAGGCGGACACTGGCTTTCCCCACAACGGTTCTTGAAATACCAAGCTATAATGGTAGAACAAGATGATGTAGAAATTGTGGTAACTAATATTGTGAACCCAGCTTCCTTCCTCAGTGGTAGTACAGGAGAACCAGTGATCCATGATTGCCTGGAGACCATTGAAACCACCTACTCCAGTCACCCGGATCTAAAGGACCCTCCTCTCGAGGACACTGAAACCTGGTTCACTGATGGAAGCAGCTATGTCATCAGTGGAAAGAGACATACTGGGTATGCGGTCACCACAAGCAAAGAAGTAATAGAGTCTGGGCCATTACCAACCAACACCACTGCACAAAAGGCTGAAATAATTGCCTTAACTCGAGTTTTGGAATTAGCAAAAGGAAAGAAAATCAATATTTATACGGACTCAAGGTATGCATTTGGGGTGGTTCATGCACATGGAGCCATCTGGAAAGAAAGAGGACTGTTGAACTCACAAGGGAAGAACATTAAACATGCACAAGAGATAATGAAACTATTAGAAGCGGTCCAATTACCTGAAGAAGTAGCCATCATGTACATCAAAGCACACCAAAAGGTGAGCTCTGAATTGGAAGAAGGGAATGAGCTGGCGGACAGAAAGGCAAAAGAAGCAGACAAAAGTGAGGTAACTATAAAGACAGTAGGGGCAACCTTAATTCCAGATGGACAGATTTTTATTGAAGGTAAGCCAAAGTATAATAAAAAAGATGAGACTTATTAAACAGGAAAATGGAAGTTATAATCAGGAAGTGTGGGCTATCATAGATGAAGGAAAAGGAAGACTTGTAATTCCCTCTTACATGTTATGGTCATTAGTGAAAAAAGAACATGAAAAAACGCATTGGGGGATAGACTCTTTGTATAACTACTTGAAAGACAGAATTATGGCCAGAAATTTGCAAGGTACAGTAATTCAAGCAACTCGTCAATGTAGTCTTTGCCTCCAAACTAACCCCAAAAATATTCCTAAACCAAAACTTGGACAACTTGGGAGAGGTTACGGGCCTGGGCAGCAATGGCAAATTGATTTTTCAGAACTGCCCAGGAAAGGGGGATATCGATACCTGTTAGTGTTAACAAATACCTTTTCAGGATGGCCAGAAGCTTTCCCCACCAGAACTTCTAAAGCACGAGAAGTAACCAAAGTATTCTTACAAGAAAGAATATCGCGTTTTGGGGTCCCAGCCACAATATTTTCAGATAGAGGTCCACGCTTTATTTCAAAAATTGTACAGCAAATTAGCCACCACCTAGGCATAGATTGGGAACTTCACACTCCATATCATCCTCAGTTGAGTGGCCAGGTGGAGAAAATGAACCATTTGATTAAGCAACAAATTACGAGATTAAGACGAGACAAAATTACCTTGGCCTCAGGTTCTTCCATTAGCATTATTACAAATTCGAACCAAGCCGAGAGTAAAAGAAAAACTGAGTCCATTTGAAATGTTGTACGGGAGACCATATGGGGTCCAAGAAGGCATAACCCCCACCCAAGTAGGGGAGGAAACCCTACACAAATACATGGTGGCCCTAAATAAACAGCTCAGAGAAATTGAAAAGCATGTGGCTGGGGCTCGAAACAGAGAATTAGACAGACCAGTACATGATGTACAACCTGGGGATTATGTATATGTTAAGTCTTTTGCAGAAAAGACCCTGGAAGCACAGTGGGAAGGACCATTCCAGGTGCTCCTGACCACCTTTACTGCAATCAAGATCAAAGAACAAACTCCCTGGATTCATTATACCCGAGTGAAGAAGGCTCCTGAGGGATTCTGGAAAGTTACACTGAGTGACAATGAACTGAAATTAAAACTTACTCGGGAAAGTAAATAGGGTATGGGTAGAATGTTAGCATAGCTTAACACCTTTTAAAATGGATAATCAAATAAGCATAATTTGGAAGATTGTAATTCCTGTGATTGTTGTTATAGCCATAGCTACTACTGAAGGAAATGCAACATTGCATGCATATAAAGTGACTGGTGTATATAAATGTCAAGGGAAAGCTTATGACTTTTACTCTCATCGGTCCCTGAGTCAGATGTTAAGAATTACAAATGCAACTGTTTGGGAAAGAAGGAACACTTGGGGATGTGAATATGCATTCGTTCAAGATGGATTCCATGGAGCTCACCAAGAGCCCATGGAATTTATCCAAATTAGCCCTGAATGCTGTGACAAATGCTTAGCCAACTGCTAGGAGTTTAGGCTTAAAATAAAGCGATGTGCAAAGATTTTAAAATTGATTATAACCCAAATTTGTACTGCTTCTCAAAGGGCTAAAGATAAAACAACTCCACCAGCACCACCAACATTAAGAGAAACCACAACTACTTCAGTTCAAACTGTTTTAGAACCCATAGTTCCCATAATTACCAAGATTGGGCCTTATGCTGTTAAGAAGACAGGAATTCAAAAGTTGTTAGTTAATCCAGAATGGTCGTTGAAGCGAGTAGAGGTGGCAATGCAAGTAAATGCCTCTGCCATTCGACCGGAGTGTACCCCATTTCTTAAAACCTCTTTTATGGATTGGACCACCTGGCCGCAAAAGCATATGCTCCACATGTCTAGAGAAAAGAGAGATCTTACCGGATTATTTGGAACAGGACTGGGAGTTTTAAACACAATAGATTCAGAAGTATTAATGAATAAATTGACAACAATTGGGAGCAATATGGTTAAATTACAACAAGCTTTGCAATCCTCCTTATTGGCATTAGGTACTAGCCAATGGAAATTGTCCAAAATATTGCCAGAGTGGGAAGACATAGAAGAATGTGACCATGAATTGATAATTAACGCCCTAGGCACAGCTAGTGAAAACATTTCCTTAGCCCTTAGATGTACACAGGCACAGTTGTGGATGCAATCAGTGGCTGCTTCAGTCATTCGAGAAGGAGAAGGCACGTTCCCTGCCAAAATTCGTAAAATTGTTTGGGATAACGCCTCAGATTTGGAGAGAGAACTCCAACCCTGGTGGGTTTTAGTTAATTTTACCTATAATCCCGTGACAAGCATGGTAACAGCCTTTGTTTTAACTATACACAATGCATCAGTAAGCTTGATACATCCAATTGTGGCTTTAGGGTTAAATCATGAGGGGACCGTATTATATCCCTCTGAACACAGAATGTGGGCACAGAAAGTTAAGGGAAAGTGGAAAACTATTAACTTAGAATCCTGCTCTATAAAAGAAGAATTAGGGTTTATATGTTAAAGAAGTGTAAATGATGACAAAGATATTTGTTTAGATACAGAGCAAAGCATTTGTCACTTTGAAATGCATTCCATTAACCAAAGAATCCTACTTGTATATACAGGACAAGGTTGTGTCTGCCTTAGAACAGCATGTCCTACTATAATGGTGGATGAAATCACTGTGAATGAAACTCAATTTAACCTGTGTATTTGTAATTTTATCAAAATTGAAGGATGTGACTTTTCCTATCAAGTACCTGTTATATTGCACCAACAGATAAAAGTGAATTTGATTACTGTGCAAGAAATATTGCCCGTGCCTATAGGAATGAACTTAACCTTAGTCACACAATTACTGAAACACAATGAATTAAAAGAAATTCTTAAAGAAGTTAAAAATGCAGGAAAGAAAACTTTAATTACAATACACCATGACACAGAGACCATGTGGAAAGTATTTAAAAGATTAGAAAGAGACTCATCTCATCATTGGTGGGATGTGCTTTTTGGATGGTCACCAACAGCAACCAGTTTACTTAATGCCCTGGTTCACCCAATTATTGTTTTACTTATTTTAGTTAGTATAGGTTTGATTTTGTCTATTGTAATATTTGTTTGGAATTGGAGAATGCTACAACAAATAGCAACCTTGACTTCAGCATCACGGGCATACGGTAAGATTTTAAAAGATACCTACCGTACAACTTGGATAGATGAAGAAGAATCTATATATTAGTAAAAGAATTTACTAATCCTGAAGAAGAAGTGGGGAAATGAGTCAAGGTTTTAAAAGGTTAAAATTTTAGTTAAGGGTTAGAAGCAATTTGTATTGATTAGGATGGAAGGTAGAAAAACAAAAGATAAGTTAATGATTATTAGATGCCTAAGCTAGAGCTAAGTGATGTATTATTTGCCATTATATTCTTGTTTTAAGTTTTGTTTATAGAAGGAAACAGAATAAATGAACAGTCATCAAAACAAATTGAAACTAATAGAACCAAGAACAGCACCTGGGTTTCCTAATAATTAATCAAAAGTAGGAGATCTTGGGCTGTGCCAGAAGGTCACGAAGGCCTGCCAACAGTAAGAAGGTAAAAACGTCACTGTGAGGAAGACGTCCCTGACTTCATCTTTCAGGACCACTGACCCAGTTCGAGACCACCAACCCAATTCAAGAGAGAAACTGCGCATGCGTGAAGGACTAATGATCTCATTTTAATACAGAGTGGGGAATGGGAGGTGCTGGGGTCATACATACGTAGAAGATGTAAAACTTTGAGTAATAAATAGGGAATGAAGAACCTTGTATGTCACTGGCATGTCTTTAGGAGGCTACTCCCATGCCACCCACCCATGCCTGAATAAGCATACCACTTTCTAACTTTAATTAGAGGGTCTTTTGTCCATGGATACCGAGATTTAACGAATCAGCAGCACAAAAAAACACTCTTTTATATTAGAGTGAATCTTCTTGTTGCATCAGCCGTTCAAAACTATAACCACGCCACAGGAACTGATGGCCCAACTGATTATGAAGACCAGAGCATGCTTCCGCACCCTTGCGGGTGTGATTTCACCTGCATTTATTTGCCATTGACAACTGGTGTCCTGGAGCACTTGCTCCAGACAAATGAACACCTCCAGTTTGCTCTAGACAGTTTTCCAAGCAAAGTCTCAATTCACAATCCAAAACATAAATTGTTCAATTCAGCCTTTCATTTGGCACCAAAGGAACTTCAAAGTCGGACCCCTCTCAAAGCTCTAACAGTCTTTATAGATGGCTCAGGAGGATCCCACAAGTCAGTCATGACTTGGAAGGATCCCAGGACGCAGATGTGGGAGTCTGACGTCCAGGTGGTGAAGGGTTTCCCACAGATTGTGGAGTTGGCAGCCATGGTTAGAGTTTTCGAGAGGTTTGAGGAACCTATTAATTTGGTAACAGATTCAGCTTATGTAGCCGGAGTAATTGCCAGAGCAGAACACTCTTTGTTAAAGGTGTCCAATCCTAAATTGTATAGCTTGCTTTTGAAGCTTGTTTTTCTACTCTCCCACCGAAAGCATCCGTTCCACATGATGCATGTGAGGTCACACACCGATCTCCCTGGACCAATTGCCGAAGGGAATTGGAGGGCAGACGCTCTTGCAATGGCAGTAAAAGTTCCCAATGTGCCGGACACATTCGTTCAAGCGAAATTGAGACATCAATTTTACCATCAAAACGTTCCAGCCTTTATGAGAATGTTTAAACTGCCTAGAGACCAGGCAAGGGCAATTGTGGTGACCTGTCCCAACTGCCAAAGCTACCAGGTGCCATCATTGGGTTCCGGGGTTAACCCCCGGGGCCTAGGTAGCTGTGAAATATGGCAGACAGATGTAACCCATGTACCCAATTTGGAAGATTAAAATATGCACACGTCTTCGTTGATACATTTTCCGGAGCTGTGTTCGCATCCGCCCATGCAGGAGAAAAGGCAAGAGATGTTATGAAACATTTTCTCCTTGCTTTTTCTACCCTGGGCGTTCCTGCAGAAATAAAAAACAATAATGGTCTGGCCTACATCTCAAACAAACCTAAGGAATTTTTTAGTTTGTGGGGTATCCAACATACCACAGGCATTCCCCACTCCCCCACAGGTCAATCTATAGTTGAGAGGGCCCATCAAACTATCAAGAGGGTCCTTGACCAACAGCGGGGAGGGTCAGAGGTCAATTCTCCCATTGTGAGACTCTATAAGGCCCTTTTTACAATAAATTTCTTGAACAATTCATTCTTGGAGCAAACCCCCCCTGTATTCCGTCATTTCACCAATTCGACCCAAGCCAAATTAAAGGAACAACCGCTGGTGTTGATCAAAGATCCGGAAAACCATCAAATATTGGGCCCTTTCCCGCTAATTGTATGAGGGAGGGGATACGCCTGTGTTTCCACACCTTCAGGACCTAAGTGGATACCAGGAAAGAACATAAAGCCCTACCTTGGACCATCGGTGACAGCTCCTGAGGAGACGAAAGACAACACCCTGGACTGTGACAAGGAAACCCCTAGACAAGGAAACAAGTGCCGCATGGAGAAGACATTGGTGCAAGATACTGGCCACGTGAACATCCAATTGTGCCACCTCTAGGCTGTTCCCCAAAACCTGAAACCCCAAAACCCCTTATATGTTACCCTCATGTGTTTCCCTACCCCACAACCCCCTTACCCGTGTGTTACCTACCTTATGAATATAAAGAAAAAGGGGGGGGGAAGGTGAGAGGGGAAAAGAAAAAATAATGAAGAACCATCTTTTAATAATTTTTGCTTAAAATCCCACAGAAAAAGGACTACCCATACCTTACTTACCACCATGTCCGTAACTGCCTACCTCCGCTTTCTCCTGGTCTCCTGGATCCTGTTACCATCAGAGGTCGTCGCGTGGATTGTCCCGCAGCCAAAGGCCAATGTGTGGGTCATGCTGGCGAAAGCACTCCAGCAAGACCATATGTGCCTGTCTATGGGCAGCGTCAACAACCCACTTTCGTCATGCCTGGTGGGGATCCCTCTCCGTGAAGATGAACCGCCCTTCTCAGGTCAGGTACCCTACCTGGTGGATGCTTGGGATAAATGGATGAACGCGCTGGTGACAGCACCAGAGGAACCCCAGGAATTAGAACTACTGGGGTCCTCCCAGGCTACCCACTGCCTCAGGTTTTTCTTCATCCTGAATGGAGTGGCATTATCCTGGTCAGAACACCAGAAATTGAGTTATATTAAAGACATGACACCTCTTGAAAAAATTTATTCCATTAACAATTGGTGCCGAGACAAGCACCTCATCCCAGCTGAGTCACCCATGTATCCCAAAGCACTTCCTACAGGTCGGTTCCTGATTTGCGGGAATCGGGGGCGGTCCGGAATCCCATCCCAGTTCCGGGGAGGACTGTGCACTCTTGGCAGGCTTTCTGTACTAGCACCCAACAAGACCCAAATTTTGTATTGGAAAAACCATACTCAATTGGCCTGCCAAAAGAGAGGAATAAAGCAATTAGACTCAAATTGTAATAGCGAAATTGTTAATTGGTCAAAGTCTAAAAGGGTTGCTGCATCGCTTTTCCTGCCTTGGGTAGCAGCAGCGAAGGCCCTGGACCAAATTACTCACCTTGAGTGCTGGCTCGGAAGGCATGCTAACCTAACATCCAGTGCCCTCTCTCAACTACTTGAGGATGAAGAAACCACCAGGAACGCAACGCTGCAAAACAGAGTGGCAATTGATTTTCTTTTACTCGCCCATGAACACAGCTGTGAGGAATTTGAAGGACTGTGCTGTTTTAACCTGTCATCTCATAGCCAGAGCATCCACGCGACGATACAGAAAATGAAGGACCAAATTAAAGAACTAAAGATAGAAGGAGATGCAGATTGGCTCAGAAGCCTTTTTGGACAATGGGGACTTGAAGGATGGGTGAAATCCTTAGTCAAAGCTGGACTTTAGGTGATTCTAATAATTTTTATGGTTTTGAGTTTGTTTGGTTGCCTTAAGAAGTGCCTAAGTCGATTGGAGAGGCTTTTCCTTTAAACAAGGAAGGGGGAGATGTTGCAGTGGATGAGCCAGCTGCTGTGATGGCCGAGGGGCCAAAGAACTCCAAAGCAGGAGAGGCCTGTTGGTGGGCCAACTCTGAAGTTTAAGATCACCCCCTAACTCAGGGTGAGAAAGGAAAAGCCTCTCCCATCAGGCTTTGTGGTGCTATGCAGATTGGGTCTGTCTGGTTGGCTTGCTGCCTACTCTGCCCCTCCCTTCTCCCCATTGGCTCCCATTCCCTAGTCCCGCCTTTGTACCACCCCTGTGCCCTCAGATCATTGGTCCCTGATGCTCTATCCCGCCCCCATATAAAACCCTAGACACTGCATTGTTCCCTTGTCTTTCGTCACTGTTTTCCCTTGACGGTGCAGCTGCAATAAACCTTTGTCCGTGGAACGCTATACAGGGACCCCTCCTGACTCTGTCTCTGGGAACGCTGAGCTATCCAGCTTGAGTGTGTGTGTGTTTCCGTGCCTCCAGCTGCACGGGTGAGGACGTTAGCCTGCTAGCGTGCTACATGGCGCCGCCGGAGCACCCTTTGCCAGGGATGCTTTCGGAATAACGCGGTGAACTCTCCACTGACCACTGCCCACAGCGTTAACTGTGTATCAGTAATTTAGGAACAGAATCAATATGAACTAAATGACAATAAATGCATTAGGTGAGTAGTTTTATTGAGAGATATATATTAGCCCTTAAAATAATCTCTTATTACAGATTTGACCAACTCTGGAGACAACATGTATACTTTAATGAATGTACCACCTGGACCTAACGGACCGACTGTAAATATGAATCTAGTTATATGGGGTTTTTTTCAATTCTGAAGCCTTGTTTTATCCAAACCACTGCATTTCCATCACAGGGTCCATTTTAGATTTTTAATTTTTTTGCAAATCAATCATGCCAGTACATTGAAAATAATGATTGGGGCCTATTTTTTGACACAGAAAAGACCTGAGAAACACGTGCATGTGAATATTGGGGATGACTTAGTTTATCATACTGCAGTGCAATAGATTTATGTTCCATATGATGCCATCTTAGGAGCTGACACCAAGTATTAGTTTCTGCTGGCTTTAAACTTTTATTATAAAATGTGTCTATGACTGAAGAGGGAGAAGAAAACTGTTGAAAGTAGCCCAGTATTATATTTCCCTGCTATTCTGTAAAAAAGGATAAAACCAATGCCTTTAAGAAGAAACAAACTTCTCTGTTTACCTAAATAAGGTGTCAAGAATGAAAGCTTATGATAACATTTAGGTATTTTCCTTGCAAACTACTGGACTGGTGACTATTTTAGCCCTAACTTCAGTAATTCTAGAACTGACAAAAACTGGAATTCTTAGAATTGGTTCCTTTTGTGATCTCTATCTCTGCCTTCAATTTTGATATATTTATCTGATTAGAACCATATTTCATCTAATTACAGTCCATATTGAGGGCCTTTTGAAAAAAGGACAATAAAACTTTAACAATACAGATATTCAGATTTTGCTAAGTCAGTATGCAGTGCATTTTAGAAAATAATCTATGATGCAAATCATAGAATGGTTTGAGTTGGGAGGGACCTTAAAAATCATCTAGCTCAAATCCCCCTGCCATGGGCAGGGACACCTTCCACTAGACCAGGTTGCCCATTCAACCTGGCCTTGAACACCTACAGGGATGGGGCATCAATAAATCCTCTAGGCAACCTATTCCAGTGCCTCACCACCCTCACAGTAAAGAATTTCTTCCTAATATCTAATCTAAACCTACTCTCTATCAGTTTGAAGCAATTCCCCTTTGTCCTGTCACTACATGCCCTTGTAAAAAGTCCCTCTCCAGCACACTTGTAGGCTTCCTTCAGGTACCGAAAGGCCACAATTAGGTTGTCCCAGAGCCTTCTCTTTTCCAGGCTGAACAATCTCAATTCTCTCTGCCTTTCCTCATAGGAGAGGTGTTCCATCCCTCTAATCATCTTTGTGGGCCTCCTGTGGACTAATGCCTTTAAGTTTTGAAGAACTGAATTTAAGGTTAATATCTTTAATCTGGAAGAAAATGATCATATTGCAAAGGTAATACAGAGTAGTCTGAATGTCAGTATAGAAAGGGTGTGGTTTGAAAACTGTTAATTAATCACCTATTAATTGAAGTGAATAGTAAAATTATCTGTCACTTCAATGGGAGTAGAGTTGGGTCAGCACTTGCAGATTTGAAAATCATGTACAAAGAATTAAAGTTGATTAGCTAGACTACAGAAATAAGCTTCTCAAAAAATGATGAAGATACCATTGGAAAAAGTAAAAAAAAACAATGACACTTTTTGCAATCATCACATGGAAGATTTTCACTTGACTCATTCAGGAATGGGACTCTGCATTTTTCCTTTAACCATTTTCTTTTGAAGAATATTTTCTTTATTACATTCTCCTAAAAAAATTGTGCAGTAATATTTTTTAATGTCCGATCCTTTTATAGTTTCCAATGGGACCAGGGTCACATGGACCTATGAGTGGACTGGGTGGAATGGATTCACATCATATGAATGGATCATTAGGTAATAATAGTAAATGTTATGAACATTGTGAATTAACAATGACCAGTGCCACTTTCTATGACTGGTTCTCTAAGTTATGTGGGAGACTGTATGTTAAAATCTTTTAAAAGCTAAAAAAGGTGTAAATATTAAGACACTTTTTAAGCATATGAATTGAATTATATAATGCACCTATAAAAGAAAAATACTGTATGTTATTTATATAGCATAGTATAATTTTAATCCAGTTGTTTCAAACCACTCTATAAGCATACCATCACAGTAATGTAGAATGGATGGTATAAGACCTATTTTTCTTTCTTCCTCTTTCAAAAACTTGACAAGCTGTCATTATGACATGCTGGTCTGAGTTCTTATCAAGTACATGGAAGTAAGTTATTACATGTGTATATGTGTTAAGCTGTTTTTAGCTTATATTTTTGTCACTGCCCTGGGAGATGGGTTGGCCTCGGGGGTACTCGTCCCGCCTAGGAGGCTACAGTGACCTTTCCCGCAGACAGGCACTGAAAAGTGTCGAGTCTCGGCGGCCGCTTGAATGGGCAGCACTGGCTCAGTTGCAGCAGGCGCACCCAAATGCGAGGGGACCCGAAGGTCTAAGTCTCTCAGGAATCCCGGAGGCGAAAGAGGCAAGGGAGAGGACCAATCCGTGAAATCTTCCAAGGGTTTATTTCCCCAAAAAAGGGGTATGGAAATGGCCGAGGAGGGCCAGGGTCACTGTGGTTTTCTACAGGGGTGGTACAGAACAAACAACCATGGAAGGTTATTTTGAGGCTATAATCACCTGTGGAATTTTGAAAGGACTGTATCACTGAGTGAAGAATACTTCTTATTTTTTTAACATTTGGAAGAGTATTTTAAATGAATTCATACTACAAACTTTAATTTTAACCCACAGAAATTTAGGTCAATATTTTCTTCCCTTTTGATGTGTTTGTATCTGTCGTGATGATCATACATCAGTGCTAGCCTGAGAGTGCATCTACAGTGATATCCTGACCAGAACACGTGCAGAAAAGCCTTACAGGTTAAACTCACATTCATTTTGCATATACTATTTTATAGTTGTGTTTAGTATTTAATGTTTGTTGAACGGTTGTATCAAAACAGTGGGGTTTTTGCAACTATGTTTTAATCTACCTTTTAGGGACTTAGGCTAGAGATTTATATATTAATGTTGCCTTACAGTAGTGGCAAAAGGAATCACAGAGTGCATAAAAGTAGCATCCTAATGACACCTTCCCAAATTAACATTCAACTAGAATTGATTATTAGTACTATATTCATTTGTCTTTACAGTATGGAAGATTATAACATGATCAAACAGATTATGAAATGGGTGTATGTTAATCACATTCATTAATATGCATTGTTATGCAGCAAAAAATGTCTACTTATACTACCTACTGATTATGGATGTAATTTTTAAACTTTTGAGTAATACTAATTCTGTCTGCACAGCCTCCAAAGAGTTGACAAGCAGGAAATGTAAATACATAATAAAAAGCTTGATAGAGACAATGAAAATATGTTGAGAGTGAAATATTATTCTAAAAATTCCAAATATTTTACTACATACTCACTTTGGAAATACCGTCCATGTCTCCTGAGCCTTAAATTAAAGTAGATAATTATTCAGTTAATTTTGAGCTGAAATTATTCTAAGAGCTTGCTTTTCATGCTAAAATATATAGTGTACACACTTAATAAAAAAAAAAAAAGAAAAAAAAGGACATGTTTCTGATCTGTATCTATTCCTTGAATGGCATCCTTTAGAATGAGACAGTCTGACAACTCAGAAAAGGATATATCCAACCTCCCTGTCCTCTTAGCCAAGTACTGCAATTCATTTTGGGTACATACACCCGAGGAAGATGCTTCAGCTTGAAGGGAGAGGGGAAGCTAAATAACGGCTAACTAGTAAAAGTTAATGTTGCTGACAAAAAATGATCACCATTTTTACTGAATTTCAGCTATCCAAAACTTCATATAAGATTGGTAAAGCCCCATCCCTGGCAGTGTTCAAGGCCAGGTTGGACGGGGTTCTGAGCAACCTGGTCTAGCGGAAGGTGTTCCTGCCCATGGCAGGGGGTTGGAACTAGATGATCTTTAAGGCCCATGCCAACCCAAACTATTCTGTGATTTTATGATTCTAATTGATGCCATTTTGTTTTTTCCCTTTTTTTCTTTTATATATTCTCTGTCTTCTTTACACATATATTTGTAGCTTTGTAGATTCTTATTGTAGCTTAGCTTCAGCATTTTCCTAGGCAGGAAGACAAAACAAATTCCAGGACCCCTATGCTGTCTTGGTTCTCCCTGGCTACCAAGGTTGAAAACAGCTCTTTGAGACATATTTTCATAAACAAAGTACAGCTAGTACCAAGGAGGGGACTCTAGAAAAGGGTTGAACCAGAAGGAAGAATTACCTCATCCCCTGTACTCCTAATTGGTGCTTTTTTGTCAATTATGCTAATTTACCAAACTTATAAAACTGTATGCACCTCCATGGGGGGTGCGCGTTTGTGGACATTTTTCCATAACTGCCCCTGGAGGCCTCCAATAAAGATCCACCTTTATGTTACCTCCTATACTAATATTATCTTGAAAGTGTGTTGTTTAATTTCTAGGTTGAAAAAGGCATCATAATGAAATATCTCTAGGGTCAGTTGGGGGGTTTTTCATCAATGTGTGCCCTTAGAAGCAGAGGCCTACTACTGAAATTGGCCAAAATGACATCAACTTTGGATGCATTACAAATATTGATGATAATATCTTTCAAAAGAAAGTAGGTGATCCAGAGGACTGGAGTAATAGAAACAAAAAAATTTAAATCTTATGAGTGCAAGACTAAAAAAAAGTATTTTTATCATATGCTGTAGCTCTCACTTGGTTGAAGCCAAGAATAAATGATACATAATTTAAGGATGGTGTCTTAGGTTATAATGTAAGATGTAACCAAAAGTATATATTCTATCACCATCTGTTGAAACCAGGTGGGGCAGGGTTCTTTATCTCTTCCCTGGTAATTCCCTCTGGGAGATATCTTCTGTTAATGGGCCATCTAGCCTCACTGCATGACTCATAAAATTACATCATCCTATTGGGAGATGCTCTGCCCAGGGGGAGGAACCAAGCATTCCTACCTGGATATAATCTGAGGTTTGGAACACCACAGTCAGCTCTACCTACTGGATTCCCAGAGGATAAGAGCTACATAACCACCACTGGACCTTCAGAGGAAGACCAGACCCTTCTACAGGATCATCGGAAAAGTATGGAAAGTAGGACCACAGCAGTATGCCCCTTATGCCATTTTGGGCCTATGAGGGAAAAACATCTCTAGCAGTGCTACATTTTTGTATCATGTTCAGGCCCTGTGAAGAGTACAACAGTGGATTGAAAATACCATGTTGCCTTAGCTGTCAATATACACCTCCAATGCTGTCAATATACACCTCCAATGAGATAATAAACATACAGCACATTTTTAATCAGTGTCTATAATTTTTCTTCAGGACTTTTTTTCCCAATTTTTTTTTAAATGCATCCTTTTAAATGTAGAAAACATTTCTGTTAGTTTGGCACTACAATTATTTTTTAAAACCTATATTAAACACACTGGTATTAAGTATCAGCATATGCACTAATATGATTATTAGAAAACCTGGATCCAAAAATGCACCTGGAAGTCTTGCAATTTGTGAACCTTAATAAATGCATCATGCAAATTATATTTGATGCAGATCTTTTTCAAATAGCTAAAAGAAAAGTGATGTTTACTTGGGAAGTAAGTGTTGCATTGGTAGATGTTTAAGGCCAGACACCGAATTTCAATGGAGTAAAATGCATATTAGAGGAAGAGATTGTCTATTACCACTGAGATGAAGAAAATTAATCCAGTCTTGGTAGAATCATTACAGCTGACAGAATTCATAGATACATTTTCCAGAAAAGATTTTAATTTCATTTGCTGAATGACAAAACATGACATTTTTTTAATCTATAAATAAGAATTGATGAATGGACACAAAATAGATTGAGATGGGGGATGTAAATGAACTGAAATTATGCATATTAAATAAACATTAATAACCAGTGTTTCTTGCAGTGCCCATGGAATTTCTGCAGCCATCGAAGAAATATTTGCTTTGGAAAAACTCAGCTAGTGATACAATGCTAGACCCCATAATGTCAATAAAAGCAGCCCAGAGAGTTGCTATAAAGCATTTATATCAGGAATCAGAATCTTTGGGCCTGGCATACTGTAGCAATTGCAGAATTTCAAAGCTTAGTACTACACAGAGAAAGATAAAGTAGGAGTAAATCCCCAAGGAATGAACAAAAGTCTGAAAGCATCAAATAAAATAAATGTGACAAGGCCTTAGTGGGTTTTAAACGATATATTCATAGATTTTAAGGGCAGAAGGGACTGATGTGATTGTCTAATGTGACCTCCTGCATAACACATGCAAGATGACTTCCCCGAATTAATTCCTGATTCAGGTGCAATAGCTGTGGTTGACCTAAAGCAATAGTTTTCAACCTTTTTCATTCTGTAGATTCCTAAATATTTGATGTAATAAATTTACTGAGTATCAAACTTAATTGTCTGATGTTAATTAGCTAGTTAATTTTTTAGTTGCTTTTGATGGACCCTTCACCTGCTGTCCAGTGATTCCTGGAGATGTAAAGATCACAGTTTGAAAACCAGTGAACTAGATTGTGAAGAAAACAACAGGACTAAGGCAGGGGTCTTGATCCTACTCTATAAGCTTCATTTCACATGCCAATTAAAACTAGTTATGTCTTCATGGCAATTATGTAATTATGTGTTTAACTTTTCTGGATTAAAATAATTCAAGAGAAGAACTGTGATAGACATAGTAAATATTTTATTATACAGTTCATCATTTTACTCCCTCTTCTCCCTGACTGATCCTTTTCCATCACAAAGTCCATATTAATAGGACCCTGTGATTGAAAGAAAATCATTCATACCCCAGGCATGGTAGAGTACCACAAATCAACTTTGTAAACACACCTAACTACTTGTAATATTTAAATAATAATGTATTGATTATTGATGCTGAATAATTTCTGTGACAGTTATCTAGTTTTATTCTTTCTGTGACTAACTGAATCTTGAAAGCACTTTCAAGCAAGCACTTTTTACAAAGGTGGTTGTGTAGAGCACTTCCATAAGAAAAGAATTTACCTTCAGGAGTATTTGTATTGCTATTATTAGCATTTCACCTGCACCTAGACACTCAAAAAGTAGATAAAGACCCTACTGCATTATGCTCTGTGCAAGCAAATAGCAAAAGTACAGCTCCTTCTGAAAATGTTTGCAAGGCCAATCCTGTGGCTGTCTGTTATTCATGAGTCTTTTATCTAATACTCTTGTTAACTCATTTATCTATAAACTGTGTATATAATTGCTCTTGGTGAAGTAATTTAGCCACTCAAATTTTCAACTAGAAGTTATTTCAACAAACTACACAGTATGAACAAATACTTCATATACAGACTTCGATTTGCAAAGGTCTGTGTAGACCAGATCTGTCCACATGTTTACCTTTATGTATTCAGAACTCACATATTTCAAGGCACATGCTCATATACCACTGATTTGAAGATACTGATTCAATGTAGTTTCAGAGCTAATACTTATTCTTATCATTTATACTTTTTCCCAACTTTAGTAGGAAAATATGCTGGCAATAGACTGAAAACAAGAATTACAAATAAATAGTTGTTACTTCAGAGGAAAAAATGCTTCTTTGTGGGTTAAAATTAATAATTGAAACATACAGGACTCTACAGTCTTATCTTTCAAATTCAGAAATTCCAGTGCATTGTATACTCTTTTGACACACTAGGTGAAAATGGGAAAGGAACTGAAATCTTCACAATTTCATTTGTATTCTGAAATCTTGTTTAACAGAACTCTCCCAGTAATATGAACATGAGTAATCAGCCTGGCACTCCCAGGGATGACAGTGAGATGGGTGGAAACTTCCTGAACCCTTTTCAGAGTGAGAGCGTAAGTATTTAAGTAGTTTTTTAATTGGCAAAACTTTATCCCTGATCTTTTATTTTAAAAAGGAAAAATAACATCTAGTGTATCTGTAATGCAATGATGTGCCTTATGTGGGTTTTTTTACTAGATTCTAAAATTATAGCATTTATTCACTAAAAAATTGTACCAAATGTTAAAAGTTGAGCTGAAACTGAAAATGTGGGAGGTGTAGATTTACTGCAGAAGCTGTTTTTCTAGATGAAGAGACAAATTGTCAATGAAAGTTAAATCTGTTAAACAGTAATAATTATGCCATACATATTTGGTAATGCACAATGGGCATTTTTCAGGCAATATCTGAACAGCCTAGATACATATAGTTGGCAGATCTTTACATTTGAGTGTTTTGGGTTTTTGTTTTTCAAACTTTGAGCCCTGAACCATGTATTTTCACAGAATCAAATAGGTTGGAAAAGACCTCTGAGATCATTGAGTACAACCTTTGACTGAACACCATCATGTCAAATAGATCATGGCACGAAGTGCCACATCCAGTCCTTCCTTAAACACCTCCAGGGATGATTGCTCCACCACCTCCCTGGGAAGTCCATTCTAATGTATTATCACCCTTTCTGTGAAAAAATTCCTCCTAATGTCCAACCTGAACCTCCCCTGGCACAGCTTGAGGCCATTTCCTCTTGTTGTATCACTGGCTGCCTAGGACAAGAGGCCGAACCCCCCACCTGACTACAACCTCCTTTCAGGTAGTTGTAGAGAGCAATGAGGTCCCCTGAGCCTCATTTTCTCCAGGCTAATCAACCCCAGCTCCCTCAGCCATTCCTCATAGGACTGACCCTCTAGACCCTTCACCAGTGTCCTGGGTTGCAGTGTATTCTATTACCATCCTCATGAGCTGTTGAAACCAGGTGGGGCAGTGTTTCCTTGCCTCCTCCCTCCGGACTGTTTTCTGTTAACGAGCCCATCAATGCCTTGCCGCATGACTCATTGTAGTAGGTTGATCCTAAATCGACAGGCAGCTTTTCAGACCAATCACGCTTCTCTCAATTTTACATATTTAAACCCCGTGGAAGGCGGGATTTTGGAGAAGTGTTTTCCATTCCGGCTTAGTGCAGGGACGGGAGAGGGGGAAGGGTGGGCTCCCGTTGCCCGGCCCGCGGGGCTGGGGACGGGCGCCCCTGCTCCCTGCCTCTCTGCCTCCTGCCCCTTTTTCTCAATGCTGCAGCACGGACTTTGGATTGTTGGGAGGGGAACTATTCCCTGAGCTGCAGGTGGCTATGGCTGGGCACAGGGCTGAGGTCATCCGACGCTGTATCTTGAGGAAGAGGGAGCCGGTGGAGCCTCCAGTGCAGCCAGCATACTTCACGACGAACAGAGGAAGACACCCCTTTTCCACATTGTGCACTCGGCAGCGCAGAGGGAGCGGGGGGAGCTCTCTCTCCACCATGGAGCCTGGTAACACCCTACAACATAGCAGCTTTCAGAGCCAGAGGGAAAGAGAAAGCGAGATCACGTAAGACGAAGCCACAAAAGCGGTGCTGCATGGTTCCGTGCAGAGCTTAAAAATCTCCTTTCCTCGCCGTAGTATAAACTGTAATATTGCAAACTGTTTGTCTCTTTAATCCATGTTAAAGTACATGGGGGGATAGACATTCTTTTTTCGAGTAGCTTGTAAAAAGGTTAAAGAGTGCCGATGCCAGGCTATATATATAAAGCAGAAAGAGGCTTTTAAAGCCTGGTGGCAAAGAAAAAGCCTTATGTTTAAGCCAAAAGGAAAAATGATTCATCCTTAAACAAGTAATAACCCCATGTAAGGGCCTGTGTTTTACAGTTAAAAGAGCTGTGAGAGGGCTCATGGAAAAGAGATGTGTTACACCTTAGCAGAGATTGTTTAATTCTAAGCAAACCTGCAAATAGTGGCAGTTTGTAAAACCACATAGAGCAAGAGGGAAACCCTTTTTTTCCTTTCCTAGAACTGTGATACTGGTTGGGAGAGGGGAAAAGTAAAGGAGAGAAAGAGTTCTGAAAGTTTGTTCTGTTGTAGCCTTCTTCACTTCATCTAAGTCTGTCAATAAACCTCTTTATATTCTGTCAAGTTGTGTGCCTGCTTTGCTTTTTCTCCTAATGCTTATCTCACAAAAAAGACATCAAGAAAGCAATGTATAATTTGGCTTACAACCACTACACTCATCATCCCATTGTGAGATGCTCCACCCAGAGGGAGGAACCAAGCATTCCATCCTGGATATAATCTGAGATTCCGAACACCACAGAGAACCCTTTCTACTGGATTCCCAGAGGACAAGAGCTACATAGCCACCACTGGACTTTCTGAGGAAGAGCGGACCCTTCTACAGGACCATTGCTTCAACAGAACCACATCCACCACTTCAGGAGGACTGCAGCCACCATTTTATCAGACTGCTACCACCACCCTGACTAACAGGGTGTCAGGTTGTATCCTGACTCTGTCAGTTTAAACCAGTGTTTTCTGCCTTTATTTATTTTTTTTTTAATTTCCCTATTAAATTGTTATTCTGACTTGGTGCCTCCCACTGGTTTGTTTTCAAACTAGTACAACCAGTTTCCCTGCCCTTCTCTGGACTTGCTCCAGCACCTCAATATCCTTCCTGAATTGAAGGGCCCAAAACTGGACACAGTACTCAAGGTGCGGCTTCACCAATGCCAAGTACAGGGGGACAATTTGCAGGGTAGTAATGTCTTTTAGAACAGGATTTACACTGAAATATATAATTAGAGCACCAAGAGATCTTATATTGAAAAGATGTAGCAGGCTTTTAGAGCAGAGAAAGTAAAGATGCCCTCTAGTGTTCATTCTGGGAAAAAATTGAGAATGAGGCAGCAAAAAATGGTATAAAATATATAACAAAGCAAGACTAGTATTTTAATACTCAGGTGTCTGAAATTTGGTTTCTAAATCCATGTTTAGGTTTCCATATAGAAGTGGCCAGATTTTTGAGAAGTGCTAAGTAACTTCGACACTTCTTACTGAAAATCACTGCTGTTCAGAAGTGAGTGCAACTCCATTTACTGTGCCAGTGGTGATTTTTACCTCAGAATTTATGAAGACTAAACAGTTTCTCTCAGATCACACAGCAGTCAAATTTCATGGCAAATTTCATGAAAATCAGATGAGGGGGCAGTAGCTTCTTAAACTAGTGAAAAGGAAGAGGGAGTATTATAAGCATGTTAGCTGATAGTGTCCTCATAACAAGGGCATGTGTTCAGATTGTTTGGAGTATTGAAGAAAATTGACTTGTACAAAGCAAAAAGACAGATGTTTCAAAACCTGAAAAAAAAGCAGTAACCACAAAATCTCCATTAAATGTGAGTCCTAGTTAGTTCTCAACTCAGCATGCTTTACTTATGCTGAGGACAAACAGTCTGATTCCGCAGGCAGACCAGTTCACCAAACCAAACTCATTAAAAGAAGGACATCAGTTGTACTCAAAAAAAATTTTTTTTACTACCTGAATGAATCTGGGACCCAACTAGTAAGATAAGCTTTTCTGGGCCCACTATGAGAGGGCCCAGCACATGATGGGAGTAAGCCCTAAAGCAGATAAACCATCAGGGACATGATATGGGACAAAATAATTTTAACCAAGTGGTCTACTCTATGCAGTTTATATGACAGAGAAGACCCATCCAAAATGTTTTTTTCAGAATATGTTTTGACACTTAAAAATGACCACCTCAAAAATCTAGCACTGACAGAGGGTTTTTTTATTAAATATATGGTTTTGCCAAGACAAATTAATATCTTTCTGGGTTTTGTATAAGTTTTCATAACACTAATATTTCTTGATTTGAACATTTTCCTCTACTTAGAAGATTTTAGTTCAATTAAGTATTTCTGTAGCCTATAAGTTTCAATTGAAATACAAATTAAATTAAACATATAAATGTGCATTTGTATTAGGAGTAATGAAGTATTGCCAACTTGAGGGCAATTATAGCTTGTATAAAGTCTGTAGTTCAATTTGTATTACAATAATAATGCAACATGGTGATTGAATTTTCAGTTCACATAAAGAATAACCACTGATACTTGATTCATCCTGCCTCATAAAATCTATAACACAGAATTTAAAAATAAGCCACAAGCCTAGTTTAACTCCAGTCAGATGTATCTTCACCCTTTTCCCATCAAATAGTAAAAAGCCTTTTAAAATAGTTGTGTGGTTTAAGTGACCACAAATGTAGCTAGTCTGTTTGAGACTAGCCATCTTGCCTAGTGAAATCCCTCCAGTAGCCAACATTAAACAGTAAAAGGCATGAAAAGCATCAGTGAAATATTGATTCATCACACTACCCAGGTAGCAGTGCCCAGCACTGAAACTGTCAAGTGAATTGTTTTAATCAACAATAGCTATATTTTTACATAATGATAGAAGTATGACAGAAGTTATAATACCACAAAATTAACTACAGCCTTAGCATGTGCTATAGTATAAATTTAACAGAAAATTCAAATAGCATGTTGATATTTACACTCATTGCTTTTGTTCAAAAGTGGTTTTAGTTACCTGGGAAATAACTGTTGTTAAAATGTGAATTCTTCTTTTTACAGTACCCCCCTAGCATGACAACGTGTGTGTGATCTGCTACCAAGTCTCCTCATGAAGGCCACAGTGAGTTGGCTCTCTTCAGAGAGCTATTACAGAAGAAAACTATTTGTCCCAGTGTACAGTTTGCCAAATGGATCTCAGACACAATCAGAACCACCATTTCTTTCCTACCATCTCCCAAGTTTTGTCAAGAAATTGGGTCCCAAACATGACTGAGACAACATTAGTGGCGTAACAGAATTGCCCAAGATGGAACTGTAAACAATTATCTGTCTATGTAATGATTAATGTATACGTGTGTGTGATATAGAAATACACACATAAATAAACCTGCAAGACATTATAAAATATTGTCACGACATCTTAAGTAGAAATGAGGCGTAGGGATTTTTATTCCATCTTTTTTTCATGCTTACATTTTAATTATTAAAGTTTGCTTTCCTTCTCTTCTGAACTGTTTTATGTTCCATATATCACTGTTTTATAAGTTATTTTTTAAGGTGAACTCAAATGATAAATTCTCCTGCTTTTGTAAATGTCTGCCATTATTGATAGGAATAAAATTGCTTATAAGAGTTCTCATTTATTTCTGTTTTATACCCTGTGTCTCAGTTTAGAGACAAGTTTAGGAGAAAAACACTCTGGAATGAGTGTTTCCTCTAAAAAAAAAAAAGGTTCCAACAATCCCTTTCTGCCAATAAGAGATTAATACTAGTGGATGAAAGTGAAAAAAACCCTACAGAGTGCCTGCACGGCATGGAAAAAAAAGAATAAATGCTAGATACTGAATTATCAGACCTCCCCCCCCCAACTGGAACAAAAAAAACCCAAAATGCCAGGGAAAGAAAAAAAAACCACAACGGCCGGTGTGGGGAAGGGGGAAAAAACATTTAAAATAAATGGTGCCGGCTCCTGTCTCAGGGAAGAAAAAAAACCCAAAGGGTTCACGCAGCAGCTCGGGGCAAAGCAGATGAGAACCTGGTGAATCTCTGGCGTGGGTCCCCTCTTCACAGCAGATGAAGCTGGTGGATTTGGTGTCCTTTCTCTTGTTGTCTCGGCTTTTCTGAGGTCTGGGGCCGGAAGGGAGCGGCCCCTGGCCTTCCCGCCGGTCCCCAGCCAATGCGTCTCCTGTCGATTGTTCTCTCTGATCTCGGACCAAAACCAAACCGAATAGTTCAAGAAAAAAAAGCGCCAAGGCTCCTCCCTCCCCAGGACCCACCTTAAAGCTACAGCAACCATTTCTGGGCATAGAGCAGACGATCAGGGAATAGAAAACCACCCCAAGACACCCTGTGAATCACAAACTGTATTGTCTCAAGTACTAGAAGAAAGCATAATTTTTGGAGAATAATTTTCACCTAGTTTGGTGATTTTTTTTTTTTACTTTGCCTTTAGAAAAAAAAGCACTGCAGGTTATTTTTCTTCTTTAATTGAAGCCTAATATCTGTTTTAAATGGAAGCCCGAATTTGATACAAGCTTCTCAATTTATACAGAGTACTATAAGTTTATTGTGAGTTCAAATTGCTATAGTATCTAACAATAAAGTATCAGGACTTGTTCTGCCTTTGGAAATGAGTTTTCTTTTTAGCATTATCTTCCAAAGGGTTGGTAATGGAAACAGTAGTCCTTATTACTGAAATATTTTTTAACAACTTACTGTTATGTTTCCCCTTTTCAGTGATTCTTAACTGAATCATAACAATCCATAAGCCTGATTATAAGCATCTCCCAAGCCCATTCAGAAAATCAGATCACCCTGATACTTCATTATGTATTTTTACTAGGTTTATCAGGTTGAAACTGCACCAACTGTAACTTTCTGGTAAGCAATCAATTTTGTAAACCAAAATGATTGTGTGAACTTTTTATGACTACTAGCCTTGTGAAGGTCCTATCTTTTGTTAGAAACATAAGAGGAAAAAAGGTTTGAGCCATTTCATAACAAGATTGGTGTATTGGACATGAAAGCTTGGGACAGAATGGAGAAAAGGTATATTGCTTTAAAGGAAAAGCTTCTAGAAGCAGTCCTGTCTCCTCAAGCAAAGTCCTAAAACCAAGATTATAGTAAATTTAGTTCCTAATGACTGCCAGCTGCCCCAAGAAAACTAAAGTTCTCAATTGTATAGTGATAAAAAGGTTGATGGTCAGCAATGCAAACACAAAGTGGCTGAACTAAAATACATGCCATAAAGAGCAAAGATCTTACCTTGGATTTTGCATACAGAAGAGACACATAGGAGATACACAGTTCTAAGATATGTCTATGCAGTCTTGTAAGGAGATTTTTTAAATGAAATTGTGATGAAGAGTTGTATGCAATGGGCTCATTGTGAAGGTATGGATGTTTAAGGTGATCTTCAATCTCCTAACTGATTTTTATCTTCATATATAAAATATATGAAAAGAAAGATATAATACTTTTTACTCTCATTAGGACTATCCAAAGATGAAACTCTTGGAGATAGGGTCTTTATTTAAAATTATGTCAAAATATCAAAGATTTTTGTGGCATTACTTTTTGTCAATAATAACTACTTTGATCAGTTGTAATCATAAACTAGATAGTCATTATATGGTTTTGTTGACTTTGTTCCCAGTGATTATGAAGGTTGAATTAATTTGTGTCTTTGGAAAACAGTTTGTTGCTGTCTCAAAAGATGCCAGAAGCCCCTACTATTGATTTGATTTATAAAAAGATAAAATGAGATTTCATTATCTGAGATCCTGAACTTGACTGTTGTCACTAATACCACTGTTTTCAGCAGCTTGTCTCCTGTGCACCCCAGCTTCTACCATAAGTAGTTCAAAGTTCAGACATACTTGCAGCCTATTTTCGGCATATATATTAACCTTCTAAAAAGGACTTTAGGACTCTATTGCCCAGTTTCAGACATGTGATGCCACTGTAACTGGGCTAAGATAGATGGATATGTCCGGACTACGCATCAAGTGCCAAAACCCATTCACACACCAGGTAAGATTGTCCTCAAGTGAGTTCTTAAACTATTGAGTACATCTGGGGTCTGATGTGGATTCCTAGGGGAACACCCTGTGCTGTCTCAAGCCAAGCCAGGGCCCCTGCAGACAAGCAGTATGTCCAGTGACCATGCAACAACTGGCCTTGAAGGCATCACTGCGAGCTCTCTTACAAGAGTGCATGCAACCATTAGAGCTTCTCACCTTGGCAAAATTAAGCAGAATCAGAATCTAGTACTAATCAGAAACTGAACTTTTTTTCATTTTGAATTTCATGCTATCTGCAACAGCTTAGCTTGTAGGCACCTGTTAAGGAAAAACATCTGATCATAAAATTAAAACTGGGCAAAGAAGACCACAGAATATAATATGCCTTTTATAATGGAACTGCTAACACATACTGAATAGTATTATCAAAATATATTAACCTCATTTAACTACAAGAGCATAACATAATTTTTCTTCTGTAATTCTTTTGAACTCCTTTCTATACAATTTTTCTTACTGTCAGCATATCTTTGTTTCCCCTTTCCATTTCCTTTCCAAAACATTTATATAAAATTTAACATTGTTGTATTGCTCTTACAGCATTAACCTCAGTATATATGCTGATGGCTTCAAAAAGAATAGGATTTAGCACTGCTTCTTGTAGGCTAGCATTCTATGCCCTTGAAATAAAGAATTTAAATCCAGAAGCAAAAGACTGTTAAACAGAACATTCCTTTATTACAGCTCTGGCCATGCTGGGAACATGCTGGGATTTTTTTGCCAAGAACATGTCCAACAAACAGGGGTTTAAATACATTGTAGCATTCAGGATTTTTCACTGCCCCCTCCCAGTCCTAACTCAGTCTGTTACATAATGGCGGCCTTCTCTAATTTTGTCTTGCTGATCTTTTGTGGAGCAAGACTGCCATCTAGAGTCCTTTCCTTGATATCATTGGGGTGGCAATGCTTCATCATCTATCATCTTTGTCACTTATCCTTTAGATGACCTTTCATGTTGGCAACTTGCAGGGCATGCGTAGTTCACTTCTGATGAGTCCAAAGTTTTTTATCTTATTGTTCTAATTACTACTAAGACATTGAATTTATCTTAAGTTAAAAGCTAACCCAAACCTCCTCTTGACCAAACAATACTTTATTGAATTTGCTCCTCTAGCTAAACAATCTTCTATTGATTAAGTGTTCTGGGGTGTTGTCCTGGTTTAAAAGACAAGTGTCTGCCAAGGAAGGTGAGAACCTCCCTTGGAATGGAAAATATGACCCCCCTCCCTCCAAATTATTATAACTTTGAAATTATTGGGCTTTCAGGCAAAGATATGGGAAAAGGAATAACAGTTCTTTACTAGAATATATAGATATATAACAAGACAGACAAACAACAACAGCAACAACAACAAACCCCAGAAAACCTAATAACAGCCTTTTCCCGCCTGTCAGGCAATTTCTCCTTTGGTGTAGTCACAACCACAACTGGCAGGGGGCACTGTTGGCTCGTGTCGAGGCAGAGAGGCTGCAGTGACTCCCCGACAGCTTCAGGGAGTGCTGTTGGCTCAGATGGTTTCAGAGGGCAGCCGATGCAAGCCCTGAGCCTTCCCAGGGGATAATGGCAGCCCTGGGGGGAGAGAGAGAGAGAAGGTGGTGATGGAGGGGTTCCGTTTTCCCCGGCTCTCACATGTCCGGTGCAGTATCCTAGTGATGGCAGCAGCCGACCTTCCAATCTGCAGCCAGGAGATGATCTCTCCAGAGAGAGGGAGGAGGTGGGGGCCTGGTTTTCCCTTGAAACACCCATGCTGATGGTGAGGGTCTCTTTCCCAGCAAGGGCGGGTGCTGAAAAGTCCCAGTCCACTGGCCACTCTTGTAAGCAGTAGCTTTCCAATGATAAGAAGAAACAGCAAGGAAAGTTCTGCAGCAGCAGCAAGTCCTCTGGGCAGGAGAAGTCCAGCACCAAACACCACAACCATCTCCCCTCCAAGCCAGGAAAAGACTCAACCACCCCCAGCTCAGAAACTGCCAAAACCACACTGCTTTCCCCCCACCCCCCTCCCTTAGAACCATTCCAATGGTATGCCAAGGCATTGGCTGCATCTTCTGTCTCTTAATCAAGGCCCATCTGCCATTTCCATGAAAACAAATGGGAAGAAAATTCCCTGAAGAAACCTAACCCCCAACAGGTGTATAGGCCTCTGGAGCTACTCCCTGCAGGTGCATATTCAGCTCTGCCTTAATTTTCTCGGGGTTTCACTCTTCTTCTACTGGCACTAAATTAAACACAAATTTAAACCGAGAACAGCTAAAATAACCAAGTCCAAAAAACCCATAAATTCCTTAGCTTACTGTGCCAGTTTGGACAAATTTGGAGGAAAATATCCTCTGATAGAAGGCAGGTTACAACCACCCCTCCCCCACCAGGTTCGGGAAAAAAAAAATTTCCTCGGAGGAAAGTGAAAGAGATAAAAAACTATTTATTTAACAAACACACAGGAAAAGGATAATAATGCTAAATAATGAAACCTCTCGCTGTGGAGAGAAACCTGGGAAGATTTCAGAGTCCTTCTGTAGGTGTGGTCTCTCTCCTCCTCCTTGGAGTTGGGTCGGTGTGGGCCCACCTCCGGGGCCTTGATGGAAAATTCTCCTGGTGTGTTCTGATGCTGAAACAGTCCAGAAGAGAAGAAGGGAAAAACCAAAGTCCCAGGAAAACAAAGTTCAACTCTCCATCTCCCTCCGGAGAAAAGGAGCTGAAAGCTGGCTGAAAAGCAAGAAGGGTGCTTCCTCTGCTCTTGCTGCTGCAGAAGCAGAGGAGTATCTGTGTCCTCGAACAACTATTTTGAAAAGTTTGCTCGTTTTTTTTCCTCTCCCTCCTCTCAGGCTCAGTTTAAAGGCACAGAAAGGCACAAAATTAATTTCTGGGCATAGAGCAGCAATAGGGGATACACATCATAAAGTCACCCCAAAACACTTACTAAGTACAGCTCCTTGCAAAATTTGTGGGAGCACAAGATTCTTGGCTAAATAAGATATAAGTCCTTTTCACCCCTATATAGCAAGTTGCTAAGTATGCCCCAGCACCTTTCATACTTAGGTAGCCCCATAGACTGGTGGGATAAAATATGTGTTTAGTTTTGGGACATCTGATTTAATATTCAGTGCATATCTTATTATTAAAATTTTTATCAGGTGTAAGTAAACCTAATAACCTTGCTTTTTGTAGGAAATGAACCTTTGCCTACATACATGAGTAAAGTTATTTACATGCACATTGGTAAGATCAAGTGATTGTAATACATGGATTCTGCAGCTGAACCATAGAAAATTTCATGTGATAAATATTCCACTTATTATGAGTAAACCCTTTGGGGTTTTTTAAAATTTACATATAGCTTTTTGTTTCTTCATTTGTCCTTTATTTTGCTTATAAATCCTGTAGGATTTTCATTGTATATAGGAGTATTAATAAGAAAGGAAAGATTATTTCTGGACACTGATTTTTTCTCTTACATTTTTAAAGCACAGGATATCAACATGTAATTTGTCTGCTGTTTATTTCTGTCCTTATGTCAAAATTTGTTCAGCTCTGTGAAGAATATTAATTTAAGAGGTACAGGATAGTTTTTCCATACTGGGTTTTTAAATAGGTTTCTCTCTTTAATGTAAATATAAATAGATCGTGATTCTCTAAATGGGTCTTTCATACAAGGTAAAAATAAGGCTTTTTAAAGCAGAAGGGATGAAACCTTAGAATAGCAGAAATAGCATAATAATGGAACTCTTACTGTAAGAACTCTGGAAAAATCTCTGGCCTTGTAGAAATCAGCTCAAGTCATGACTTGCTACAATGAAGCCAGTATTTTACTGACTGCATAAACCCACAAAAAGGAGTATTCATACCCAGACTTTATTTTCATATGTAAGTTTTGTATAGACAAGAGCAGGACAAGGAAGAAGTTATATGAATCATAAGTTAAACATGTGGCCTGACATAATTTAAAAAATACATGGATATTTGTATGTATAGATTCCATTATATTATTAACAGCCTGATGTAGTGGTTTTGCATGGCCTGGTTGTAAGGGACGGTCCGAAGACCCTTCCCTGAGGACCCTTCATCTGCTTCACAATCATCTGCCGAAAGCGAGATGCTGAGCCTGGGCCTGGCCGAGGTGGAAAGCGAGCCAAACACAGCTGTGCTGGTCCTGCTGTCATCACAACAAGAACAGCACGGGACATGTTGGAGCCGGTGTACGTGTCTGAGTACAGTGGGCAAGGAGACGCGTCGACCCTACTGTTACCAGACCAAGGACCATGCTGTTACCTGTTCTGTGCCGTTAACCCGAAACAATGGGACTTGGCCCCCCACTTCTCGGCTAGCTGCCCCTCGCTTCGAAAAGGCTTGCCTCACCTGTTGGCCGGCTGCCACTCGCTTCCAAAAAGACTATTAAAGGACTCTCTGAGAAGACCCCAGTTGGGATCCCCCCACGGAAGACGACGGATCAAGAGGACTCCGTCTGGCCGTTGGTAGCTATAACCCCCCTTTCTCTCTCTCTCTATCCTTTGTTTCCTTACATCTCTCTCCCTCTCTATCGCAATTACACCGCATTGGTACACAATAAAATACACTGTGCTGATTGAAATTTACACTTCTCCCCATTGGTGTTTCTTTTGCACTCTGAGATTCGGGTAACGAACCATCACAACCCCCGCTCATCTCGAGCGCATCATGACATTAATTGGCGTAGTCGGCAGGATCTGACAGACAGAAGGGGTAGCGGGGCTCTGTGCAATCTGTAACAGGGGAAGGACGTTTCACTCCAGCCGCACCTAGCCCGACACCCGAAAGGGTGAGCGGTGTCTAGAAAGCAAGGGGGGTGACTCGAATTTCCCGCAAATTGTACATTCCCAAAAGAATGCACCCCACACTCAATTGAGGGCTCTGTCTTCAGAAATCCACAAAAGTATCTCTCAGTGCAAAAGGGGGAGCGTTTGTGTTTGTGTTTGTGTTTTTATTAAAGAAGGTGTATAGGAGTTTTTGGTCTGCTTGGTGTAGCGAAGAGGCAACTATTAGAAACTAAAAGTGTACCTCCCAGGCAGATTTTGGGCTCTTCACCCACTCAGGGAAGCGAAGGGAAACACGGCTAAGGTCTGTGTGTGTCATGTAACTAAGTTATTACCTCCCTGTAGTGGTTTTTGTCCCTTCATAAAATGAATGAAAACCTCAGTGCAAAACACAAATCTGTGCTTTATGCTCTATTAGCAAAACACAGTGCCAGACCTGCTCCTGGAGGGGAAGAATGGGCACAAAACAACTGGTTCAATTTAGAGAGTGTAACTGATAGAATATGCTCTTTGCAACACGAAGCAAGATTTAAACCCGGCCGCAATAAATCCATAACCTGCTCCATCTTAGGAGCCTGTCTTGCGGCTGCTACAGATCATCGCCGTAAGCGGTGTACTGAAGAAAAAGCAATAATAGATTCCCTTCAAAACCTAGTAGAAATTCTACAAAAACAATTAGATGAAAAAACAAATGAATTAGATGAAAAAACAAATGAAATTAATTTGCTGCAAGCTGCCTTGAGAGACGAATATCTTAAGAACTCAAGGAATGCTGATCCAGCAAGAGAAACGGAGGAAAAAGAAACCCTCCACATTAACCAAATTTACCCCCAGAAAGATTTAATCCTGGCAAAAAACTGTGCAGAAAATTGTTGTCCTCACATAAGACCCTTAACTAAAACTGAATACTTTTATGCCAATGATGAGGACTCTGAACCGCACATTACCACTAAACAAACTCCATTTACTGCTACTGAATTGGCCAAATTGAAAAAAGAGTATGGACAGCTCCCCCATGAATCTGAAACGGAATATGTTTTCCGAGTGTCTCTTACTGGGGGAGACCAAATTCAGCTAACTGAGCAAGAAGCCAGTGGATACTGGGGACATGGAGTGTTCTTAACAACCGGTGACAAACTTTCTGCATGGTCCCTAACTCAGCGTGCTGCTTATTGGGCTGGGGGACTCAACCCTCTAGAAAGGGGAGACCCCTTAGCTATAGTCACTGCTCCTGACCAGCTCTTAGAGAGCGTCCACAAAGCTGCTTGCTTGCAAATGATACATGAAAGAAAATTAATTCCTACCTGTGAGTCTCCAATGCAATTACCTGTAAAACCAGAAATGATGACCCCTTTAATTCGGAGACTCCCAGAATCTCTCAAACCTACAGCAATTGTTCTTCAAAAAACTATAGCAGCTATAAGTCCAGTAGATAGGCTGGACAGATTCCTTGGAAACCCCAGCGACTGAACTGGATCTACTGATCCCGGGTTTAAAGCAGTTTCTAACTGGCATTGCCCGAGACCCACCGTACCGAATCCACCCGTTCAACCTAGTGCACCCCTCCTCCCTCAGAACCTGGGCAGTGAGCTGAACCAACTTCTCCCTCAACATTCGAGCAATGAACCAAAACAATTTCTTCCCCAGAATCCGGGCAGTGAGCCAAACCAACTTCTCCCTCAGAATTCAGGCAAGGTAGCTGAATTAACATCGATTCAAGAAAAGGCTCACCCAGTCATGACATGCATCCCACCTGATACCCTAACCTCTTTAGATCAAGTTAAAATGCCTGAATCCAGGAAAGATCCCCAACATGCTTTAGGATTGTTAGTGTTTTGGAGAAAACACATCCCAGATTTTTCCGTGGTTGCCAGACCTCTTTATAACTTGATGAGAAAAGGGGTAAAATGGGAATGGACTGCTTCTCAGGAAAAAGCATTGCAATTGTTGATTTTTGAAGCAACAGCTCACCAAGCCCTAGGCCCTATTCATCCTACAGACCCTTTCCAGGTGGAATGGGGATTTGCCTTCTCAGGGTTGTCAGTACACATATGGCAGCGGGGTCCTGAGGGTCCTACGAGGCCTGTTGATTTTTATTCCCGTGGCTTCAAAGATGCTGAGAAAAGATACACTACCTGGGAAAAAGGATTGTTTGTGGTTAGCTCAGCTCTCATAGAAGTGGAGAAGATTGCACGACAACAACCAATTGTTCTGAGAGGCCCTTTTAAAGTTGTTGAAACAGTTTCTGCTGGGACTCCCCCACCTGACGGGGTGGCCCAGAAGGCCTCAGTAAGAAAGTGGTATGCTCAAACCGAACATTATTGTAATGTTTTCTCAATCACTGAAGGTGCTGTGAAAAATCTGGCAGTACAAAGAACTGAAGGCTTGGGTAACAGCCAAGACAAACCTGCCTCAGTCATTAAAGTAGCTGTTTGGAGTGTTTTCCAACGTGAGACACAGAATGCTTCTCTTGTTTTTATCTACACCTATTCCTATGCTGTGTTTACTAGATATGCATGGGTAGCCTTTGATGCCCTAGGGAGAGAGCATCGGACACATACACGCTGGACAATTCCATCATTTTAATCTTCTGCCTCTTGGCGGCAGGCTCTGTTGTGTTTACTTTTCACAGAAGAACTCCAAGGGACATGAAGACCACATGAACCATGATGAAACTAGTGATACTTTTTGGCATCCTACCACAGCACCATGGCCAAAAACCAGCTGAGTGGCCGTGGTCTGACCGTAGTCACATACCATGGTATAAGTACTCCCCTGTGTTGAATGACAAGAATAATGTTTTCCCTCCCTTTATAGTAACAAAAAGTAATGATCTTACAATATGATGTAGATTAATTGCTGAATCTTTTACCGAATCTATACACAGCTATAGCATTGGACCTGACGGCCGTGTTTTGTTTTGTGTAATTCAAATCAAGATTGTTGGTTAAATTTAACTGCTGTACAATTTTCTCATAAAGTTATGTGTGGTAAAAACAATACAAAATACTGGGGGGAACTTGAAATTGATGTAGTGACACCTACTACCCAACCACCGGTTATGCTAAGCCCAAGAATTTTTAAAATCAGACCATATATAATCAGGAAAACAGGCCAACAACAAATATTGTTTAATCTGGTATGGTCTCTCAAACAAGTCAAATTGCTGATGCAAACAATGTCTCAGAAATTCAGTCAGCTTGTTCACCCTTCCTGCAAACTTCTTTCAGAGGGTGGACAACCTGGTTACAGAAGCGAAACTCTTTTAAGAAATGAATCCAAAGAGACATAACCGGTGTTGTGGGAGCAGGATTGGGAGTTTTGAATAGCATTGATTCAGAAGTGCTGATGAACAAATTGCCTGCCACAACTAAAGATCTAACCAAATTACAACAACCACTGCAGTCGTCATTATCGGCTCTGGGAGCCCAGCAGTGGCTGTTATCAAACATACTACCAAATTGGGAAAAGGTAAATGTAAATGATCACAAATTGATAATTGCCACACAAAACAATATCTCTTTGGCTCTCAGCTGCATCCAAGCTCAATTGTGGATGCAGTCAGTTGCTGCTTCAATTATAAGAGAATTCCAATCCTGGTAGAACCTAGTGAATTTTACCTATAACCCTGCCACAAACACAGTCACAGCCTTTGTGCTAACCATATGCAATGCTTCAGTGCATTCAATATTCCCTGTCATTGCACTAGGGCTGAATCATGATGGAACTATTCTCTATCCTTTTTGAGCATAGGGAATGGGCCCGTCAAATTAGTGAGAAATGGCAAACGGTTAATTTAAAAACTTGTATTGTCCGAGAACAACAAAAGTTTATCTGTAAAAGCATTGCAATTAAAGCTCAAGACATTTGTTTAGACACCGATCAAAATATTTGTCATTTTGAAATTCATCCTAACAAGAATCCTGAAACAGTGCTTGTGCACATAAGTAATAGATGTGTATGCTTAAGAATTGCTTGTGATAGTGTATTTATAGAAAATTTAGTAGTAAATACAAAAAATCATTCAAATTTTTGTGTGTAACTTCACTATGTGATTTTTCTTATTTAGCTCCAGTGACTTCTCATTACCTTTTGCAGTCTAATTACACACTAATTCACCAACTTTTGCCTACTCCCATTGGAATGAATCTTACTTTAGTAAGGCAATTGTTGCTTCATCAGGATTTGATTGCAATTTTAGGAAAAATCAAGAAAAACGGACAAAACACTCTGATAACTGTTCACCACGATGTAAAAGAAATACATCGTCTTTTAGAAAGGGTAAAGAAAGATGCCGAACACAGTTGGTGGGATACCCTTTTTGGGTGGTCACCGACTGCTACAAGTGTCCTGAACAAGTTGTGTCATCCTATCGTTGTTCTCTTGATTTTAATTTTGATTGGGTTTGTTCTATCAGCAATTTTGTACATCTTGATTTGGAGAATGACGAAACGAATAACATGATTGGCATCTGTAATGAATGTGTACAACTTAGTTGATGTTCCATTTGCTATAGACATTCCTAAAGTCATTGATACAAAACGTAAAAATGTATTGAAGTAAGAAATTGATTTGTGTGCCTTAATCAAATTGATTGTGTGCTTTAATCAAACTGATTGTGTGCCTTAATCAAACCAATTGTGTAAACGAAATTGTTAATTTTCTTTTGCACTCTTTTTTTTTTCTCTTTCCTTCCTTTTCTCCCCTTCCTTATTTTCCGGGTTCTGCTACCAATGCCGGCGAGTCCCGAAGACTTCAACAGAAGAAACTGAGTGTTCCTGACGACAATCGTGAATCAAGGGGTGGTGTAAGGGACGGTCCAAAGACCCTTCCCCGAGGACCCTTCATCTGCTTCACGATCATCTGCCGAAAGCGAGATGCTGAGCCTGGGCCTGGCCGAGGTGGAAAGCTAGCCAAACATAGCTGTGCTGGTCCTGCTGTCATCACAACAAGAACAGCACGGGACATGTCGGAGCCGGTGTACGTGCCTGAGTACAGTGGGCAAGGAGACGTGTCGACCCTGCTGTTACCAGACCAAGGACCATGCTGTTACCTGTTCTGTGCCATTAACCCGAAACAATGGGACTTGGCCCCCCACTTCTTGGCTAGCTGCCCCTCGCTTCGAAAAGGCTTGCCTCACCTGTTGGCCGGCTGCCACTCGCTTCCAAAAAGACTATTAAAGGACTCTCTGAGAAGACCCCAGTTGGGATCCCCCCACGGAAGACGACGGATCAAGAGGACTCCGTCTGGCCGTTGGTAGCTATAACCCCCCTTTTTCTCTCTCTCTAGCCTTTGTTTCCTTACATCTCTCTCCCTCTCTATCGCAATTACACCGCATTGGTACGCAATAAAATACACTGTGCTGATTGAAATTTACACTTCTCCCCATTGGTGTTTCTTTTGCACTCTGAGATTCGGGTAACGAACCATCACAACCCCCGCTCGTCTCGAGCGGATCGTGACACTGGTTTTTGGTAGTGGGAGGGGGCCACAGAGGTGGCTTCTGTGAGAAGCTGCTAGAAGCTTCCCCCATGTCCAGCAGAGCCAATGCCTGATGGCTCTGAGGATGGACATGCTGCTGGCCAAGCCTGGGCCAATAAGAAATGGTGGTAATGCCTCTGTGATAACATATTTAAGAAGAAAACAACAAATTTTGTGGCGCAGTTTTAATTCTAGCCAGAGAAGAGGAAGAGGTGAGAACAATGTGAGGAGAACAACACGGAGACACCAAGGTCAGTGAAGAAGGAGGGGGAGGAGGTGCTCCAGGCGTCAGAGCCGAGATTCCTCTGCAGCCTGTGGTGAGGACCATGGTGAAGCAGCTGTCCCCCTGCAGCCCATGGAGGTCCACAGGGGATGCAGAAATCCATCCGCAGCCTGTGGGGAAGGAGCCCATGCCGGAGCAGGTGGATGCCTAGAGGAGGCTGTGATCCTGTGGGATACCTGTGGAGAAAAGGGCCCTGCTCCCAGACTGGAGCAGCCTGTCCATGCAAGACTGCACCCTGTGGAAGAGTGACCCATGCTAAAGCAGTTTTGGGAGGATTGTTGCCTGTGGGAGGGACTCACATTCAGCAGGTCGCAAGAAACATCTGCTCTGCCACTTATTTGTGTGATTGGTTAGTCTCCTAATCACTGGCTGCATAGTTTGATCCTTAACGCAAGGCGTGCGGTTCATGAAGGGTAGCTGCGTTTCCCTGAAACGTCCCTGGCTATGGGATCGTTACGGTGGGTGCAGTATAGCACTCCAGCAAGCTTACTCCTTTCACCCGCACGGCTGTAAGGGGCGGACTCTCACACACACACATTCAAGCTGGATAGCTCACGCATTACCAGAGGCAAAAGAGTCAGGAGGGTTCTTCCATATGGCATTCCATGGACGATGGTTTATTGCATCCTGCCACGAAAGGAGACTAGAGACGAAAGAGGGTGGACAACGCAGTGTCCAGGGTTTATGTACGGGAGAGGAGGGAGCATCAGGGACCACTGATCTGAGGGCATGGGGGCGGTACAAAGGCGGGACTAGAGAAAGGGAGCCAATGGGGAAGCTCTGGGGGCCTGTAGGGTAACAAGCCAATCAAACAGACCAAGTCTGCATAGCACCACAAAGCCTCATGGGAGAGGCTTCTCCTTTCTCACCATGAAATCAGGGGGTGTTCTTAAACCTCAGAATCGGTCCACCAGCGGGCCTCTGCTGTTTCGGGGCTCCTTGGCCCCTCAGCCATCACAATCGCTGGCTCAGTCACCTCAAAAGATCCTATACTTGTACAACAAAAAAACATATAAATACTGGTGTGTGCTTAATAAAGCAATTCTGTCAACTTAGAACAGGGTCCATGTTTTTTCCAATCACTACAAAAAACCTTTACCCCTTGTCCTATCACTATCTGCCCCTGTAAATAGTCCCTCTTTCTTATAACCCCCCTTTAAGTACCAGAAGGCTGCAGTGAGGTCTACCTGGAGCCTTCTCCAGGCTAAACAACTCCAGCTCTCTCAGCTTGTCTTTGTAGGAGAGGTGCTCTGTGGGAACAGTGCCAAACACCTGGCATCCTAATCAAGATTAGAATAAGAGAATGTTAGCCCTTAAGGCCTGTCTTGGGGTGACTATCGTGTGTATCCCCTATCATGCTCTATGCCCAAAAAGTAATTTTGTGCCTTTTCTGTGCCTTTAAACTGAGCTTGAGAAAAAAAAAACCAAACAAACTTTTCAAAACAGTTTCTCAAGGACACAGAGATACACTCTCTCTGCGTTCTCTGGCTGCAGGAGCAGGAGGGAGCACCCGGCTCACTTTCTTCAGCCAGCGTTTTTGGTTTTTTTTTCCTTCTCTTCCCAGTGTGAGACGGAAAGTTGAACTTTGTTTCCTGGGACTTTGTTTTTTCCCTTCTTCTCTTCTGGACTGTTCAACAACATCAGAACACATCGGGAGAATTTTTCCCCGAGGCCCGGGGGTGGGCCCTCACTGACCCAGCTCCGAGGAGGAGAGAGACCACACCTACAGAAGGACTCTGAAATCTTCCCAGGTTTCTCTCTGTAGTGAGAGATTTCATTTCATTATTTAGCATTATTATCCTTTTCCCATGTGTTTGTTAAATAAATAGTTCTTATCGCTTTCACTTTCCTTCGAGGAAAATTTCCTTTTTTCCCGAACCCTGTGGGGGGAAGGGTGGTTGTAACCTGGTTTTCTCTCAGGGCATATATTACTAGATTTTGGCCAAACCGGCAGAAATACTTATTGGCGTAGTCGGCAGGATTCGAAGGAAAGTGAAAAAAACCCTGTACTAATTACATCGTGGTTTGAATTTAACTACTTTGTGTTAGGGTAAAGTAGTTACCATGTTGGTTGAGTTCGTAATGTCTCTCTGGCTGGATATACTCATGTTTTTTTGGTCCCTAGGCTTGTTTGAGGTACTAGTGGTTTTTTAGTCCCTAGGCCTGTTTGCCTATCCACAACTTAGTCTGATCCTGTGGCTAATAAGACACTTTTACAGAGCAGGGGCACAAATCCGGATTTCTATTTTGCTGTGCTCAGTGATAATGATTTATAAGAAGTTAACAGAAGTACAGGCAGTTGTTCAAAGTGTGTATGGTACGTCGTTTCTCCATCCTAACCCCAGTCCTAGTTTCACTAGCCTGTTTTGGGAGTTTATTGGTAATTGCACTCAGTTTGTTAGAAGAGGAGGAGACGGAATTTCCCAGCCTTTCATCTCCCTCCCCTTTAAATTTGATAAATTATCTTTTGAGAATGTTCAGTTTCCCCTGGATGTAAAAGAGACCATCTTCCTGGTAGTTTATCTAGTAAGCTTCCTTTATGTAGTTTGTAGCTTGTCTAGAATGAGGGCTCAGATTTCCAGGGTGACTGAGGAGACACCTGACCCAGAGGTGGAAAATCCTGAGTGGGGCGGAGAATGGGAGGATGTGGGCCAAATCCTGAAGAAATTCTCTGACCCAATAATTTGCAATTACCCCCCGAACAAATTCAGAAACCAGCTGAGGTGGGGAAATATCTGAAAGAGAAATACAATGACACTTCTAATAAGGAAAAGCTTATTGTAATATGCTGGGCCTTGGCATATGCCTATCGCACACTGCTGGGTACTGTAGAGCAGCAGATAGAGGCAGAGGGGCAGGAAGATAAATCAGCAGACACCCCAGTCACTCAGGCTGCAGCCAAACCAGAGAGAGAAACTAAGCCATTGATGGTTGCTCCTGTCACGAGGAAAAAGCACACGACCAAAACCAACCACCCAGTGAAAGATGATGATGATGCAGGGGAAGGAACCTCAAAACCACCAACTGACTCAGGCACAGAAACCATTACTGAGTCCCTGTCCATAAAGGACCTTCACAGCCTAAGAAAGGACTACACCCGACGGTTTAATGAATCCATAATAAGTTGGATGCTCCGTATTTGGGATGCTGCAGGTGATGATGTAATGCTGGACGGCGCTGAAGCTAGGCATTTGGGATCCCTGTCACGTGATCCAGCTATCGACCAAAGGATGATAAGGGCGGCTGACTCTGCCAGTGTCTGGAGACGGCTCTTGAGTGGTGTGAGGGAAAGATATCTGTGTGCAGATGATCTCTATATGCAGCAAACCCAGTGGAAGACCATTGAACAAGGGATTCAATGCCTGAGAGAACTAGGGGTGGTAGAGGTTGTCTTCACAGATGACCCAGGATTGAGAAGTCCAGACTGGGCCAGAGTTGGTCCTTTCATGTGGTGAAAGCTCATACAGCTTGGGCCATCAGAATATAAGTCTGCTTTAGCACTGATGAAACCAGATTACGGTGCAAATGAGACCGTGCAGGATATGGCAACAAAGCTCCGAGTATATGCAATGCCATGCATGGCCCAACACATGCGAAAATTGCAGCTGTGGAAACACGTGTGCAGAATTTGGAAGACAGGATAGAGAAGAATTTCCAGGAACTCAAGAAGGAGATTAAAGAGGGCCTTCTCCAAACCTCGGCAAGGCCCTGCTAATTTGTGTGTTTGCTGAAGAATGCTGTGAAATCTCATTTCTTGGTGGCAAACCACCATATGAGCGTGTGACATTGTGATTGAAAACAATCACGTGCATGGAATGCTTGAGACATGTTTTGTGTGTTACAAAATTAGCAAGAGGCCCTAGGGACCAATGAGAAGGTGATTGTTTATCTGTAATGAAATTAAAGGGAGCTCGCATGAGAAAAAGACAGAGGGACAAGTAGAAAAACAATACCTGCCGAGCCCAACACTATTACACTGCATCAGTGTGTTACTTTCATCGATATATATCTATTTTTATATTTGGATTTTCCTTTGCATTTAAACCCATCACCAACATTTGGTGACCCCAACATGATAACAGATCACAGTTGTGATACGACGATGGAGGATTTTTCAGCGAACCACAATCCGACAGGGGGAAAATTGCCAGCACAGCCTATAACATTAGATCAGTGATATTCGCCGGACAAAGAACCATGGGATTGTGAGTATAACATCATGGGACGGGGGGTGTCCCAGGGGCATCGGCACAACTTAAAGGTATTGCAACAGATTCTCCACACAGCAGGACATAAAATCTCTGACAAGCAATTAGAGCAATTTTTATTACTGGTTACAGAGTAAAAGGAATGAGAAGGAGGTGTCTTTACAAACAAACTGTGGGCCTCCTGCTAGACAAAGCCAGATACTGAGAGGTGAAAAAAGCAATGGGAGGAACCATAAATTCCATAGGAATTCCACTAATTGATGCAGACTGTTACTCACTCAAGACCCTGTTAAATTCCTGGACTTAAAGAAAAAGAACAAAGACACAAGGAAAAAGAAAAAGGGGGGGTATACATTAGAAGGGGGTCTGTATTAGGTGATTCGGGAAGTCTGTACCTCTCAAGTACCTCAGCCAATGGGGAAAGAGAGAGGGAAATGCAGCTGGGAAATTAGGATAAAAAGGAAGCTGCGTCCTCTAACAATTTGAGAGACCCCATGGGGTATGCCCATGGCCTCTCCCTTTATTCGAATAAAGTTATAGGACTCGTCTGTCTGCTTTTTGGACATAAACTTCTGGTGTTTGTGGATTAATTTTCTTGACAATTTGGGGGCTCTTGTCCGGGATACTTCCACTGTCTGGGGGCGGCGGGCAACAAGCGGGACTGAAGGCACACCTCACCCAGTTTCAGTGATCAGCTCCCCTTGGTGGCGGCCGGCACCAGGCGATTGATTGGGTTCCCAAGACTGTCCAGGAGACAGACGAGTGGCGAACCAGGGGGGTCCGTGAAGAGTCCAGAGGGAAGGACCACTGAAAATCTCACTGGTGAGTACAATGGGATCTTTGAGGAGTAAACCTGGGAGGGCACCCATGGGGGTTAGCACAGGTAAACCTGAGAGGGCACTCATGGAGGGTAACAAAAGTAAAGGTGGGAAGGGGCCCCGGCAAAAGGGATGACGATCCCAAAATATCTCCAAAGAATCCCTTGGAAGAATGTTGAGTTAGTTTACACATTCTCCCAGAGGTAATTAAGGACATGAATGCCCAAAGGGGGCAATAAGGGAAAGTCAAGAAAGGATCTCGACAACAGGAGATGGACAAATGGTACTGGTATGTTGGGAAAGCATTGGTTGAAGGGGAGCGTGGAGAAATGTGGTTGAGACAAGGAGTGGCAGGACTGGAGGTGGGGGACCGGGAGCACGGGCTGGGGGCCTGTGGGGGCTGTGGGGCAGCCAGGGCTCAAAGCCGGGCAGTGCCTGACCCCACCACCCCTGGCCCCCATGAGGCTGCGGGACACCCCAGCCACCTGCGGTGCTGCCAGCCGGGCCTGCTGGGAGTGCCGGGAGGGGAGCCGCATTTGGACACTGCGGCAGGACAGGGACCGACTCTGGTATATGGTGTGTAGTAAGGAGAGTGAGCACAAGGAGGAGGAGGAAGGAATATCTGGGAAATGCAGATTGTAGGTGGAATGACTAAGATTTTCTTTTAAGGATTTTGTTTGGGTTACTGGAGAAACAAATGATTTTGAGCTGTGGGAGAATGAGTACCCACAGGCAGTAGCGGGGGACTAGAGGAAGGTCAGAATAAGCCCCTGGATTAACTGGTTAAAAAGATACAGAAAGCGTACATAAGAAGGGATGAGAAAAAGGCAAAGGCAAAAGTGATGGCAGAGTTTTTACAGCCCCGGAGGGATAAACCGTAGGACCCAAGGGGTCCCCCAGGATAGAAGGGACGGGATCAGCCACAAGGAAGTGGCAGAAGCATTCCCTCCTCAGCAGGGAAGAGCCAACCCAAATAGCGATTGGGAAAGAATCAGTGTGCTATCTGCAGGGCAGAGGAACACTGGAAGCGGGAATGTCTGAAGAGACAGCTGCATCCTCAGGAGGAGGAAGTCCAGAGGATAATGGAGATGGATTGTTATGGGTGTCAGGGGCTCCCATTATACCAGGGACCCACCACACTGGAGCCCTTGTTAACTTTTAAGGTGGGTCCAGATGGATAGGAGGTGTGTTTCCTGGTAGACACAGGTGCCTCTCGATCCACTTTGCATTTTATCCCTGTCTTGGGGTGACTCTGTCGTGTGTATCCCCTATCATGCTCTATGCCCAAAAAGTAATTTTGTGCCTTTTCTGTGCCTTTAAACTGAGCTAGAGAAAAGAAAAAAACAAACGAACTTTTCAAAACAGTTTCTCAAAGACACAGAGATACACTCGTCTGCATTCTCTGGCTGCAGGAGCAGGAGGGAGCACCCTGCTTGCTTTCTTCAGCCAGCGGTTTCGGTTTGTTTTTTTTTCCCCTTCTCTTCCCAGCGTGAGACGGAAAGCTGAACTTTGTTTCCTAGGACTTTGGTTTTTCCCCTCTTCTCTTCTGGACTGTTCAACAACATCAGAACACATTGGGAGAATTTTTCCCCGAGGCCCGGGGGTGGGCCCTCACTGACCCAGCTCCGAGGAGGAGAGAGACCACACCTACAGAAGAACTCTGAAATCTTCCCAGGTTTCTCTCTGTAGTGAGAGATTTTCATTTCATTATTTAACATTATTATCCTTTTCCCGTGTGTTTGTTAAAATAAATAGTTCTTATCTCTTTCACTTTCCTTCGAGGAAAAATTTCCTTTTTTCCCAAACCCTGTGGGGAGAAGGGTGGTTGTAACCTGGTTTTCTCTAAAAGGATATATTACTAAATTTTGGCCAAACTGGCACAAATACTTATTGGCATAGTTGGCAGGATTCAACAAAAAGTGAAAAAACCTGTACTAATTACATCTTAGTTTAAATTTAACTACTTTGTGTTGGGGTAAAGTAGTTACCATGTTAGTTGAGTTCATAATGTCTCTCTAGCTAGATATACTCATGTTCTTTTAGTCCCTAGGCTTGTTTGAGGTACTAGTGGTTTTTTAGTCCCTAGGCCTGTTTGCCTATCCACAACTTAGTCTGATCCTGTGGCTAATAAGACACTTTTACAGAGCAGGGGCACAAATCCGGATTTCTATTTTGCTTTGCTCAGTGATAATGATTTATAAAAAGTCAACAAAAGTACAAGCAGTTGTTCAAAGTGTGTATGATACGTCGTTTCTCCATCCTAACCCCAGTCCTAGTTTCAGTAGCCTGTTTTGAGAGTTCATTGGTAATTGCACTCAGTTTGTTAAAAAAAGAAGAAATAAGATTTCCCAGCCTTTCATCTCCCTCCCCTTTAAATTTGATACATTATCTTTTAAAAAAGTTCAGTTTCCCCTAGATGTTAAAGAGACCACCCTCTTAGTATTTAATCTGGTAGTCTTCCTCTATATGGTTTGCAGCTTGTCTAAAATGAGGGCTCAGATTTCCAAGGTAACTGAAGAAACACCTGTCCCAGAGGTAGAAAATCCTGAGTGGGGTAGAGAATGAGAAGATATGGGCCAAATCCTGAAGAAATTCTCTGACCCAATAATTTGCAATTACCCCCCTGAACAAATTCAAAAACCAGCTGAGGTGGGAAAATATCTGAAAGAAAAATACAATAACAATTCTAATGAAAAACAGCTCATTGCAATATGCTGAGCCTTGGCATATGCCTATCGCACACTGCTAAGTACTGTAGAGCAGCAAGTAAAAGTAGAGGGGCAGAAAAATAAACCAGCAGACACCCCAGTCACTCAGGCTGCAGCCAAACCAGAGAAAGAAACTAAGCCATTGACAGTTGCTCCTGTCACAAAGAAAAAGCACACAACCAAAACTGATCACCCAGTGAAAGATGATAATAATGCAGGGGAAGGAACCTCAAAACCACCAACTGACTCAAGCACAAAAACCATTACTGCGTCCCCGTCCATAAAGGACCTTCACAGCCTAAGAAAGGACTACACCTGACGGTCTAATGAATCCATAATAAGTTAGATAGTCCATATTTAGGATGCTGCAAGTGATGATGTAATGCTAGACAGCGCTGAAGCAAAGCATTTGGGATCCCTGTCACGTGATCCAGCTATCAACCAAAAAATAATAAAGGGGGCTGACTCTGCCAGTGTCTAGAGACAGCTCTTAAGTAGTGTAGAAGATAAATATCTGCGTGCGAATGATCTCTATATGCAACAAACCCAGTAGAAGACCATTGAACAAGAGATTCAATGCTTGAGAGAACTAGGGGTGGTAGAAGTCTTCACAGATGACCCAAGATTAAAGAGTCCAAACCAGGCCACAGTTAGGCCATTCATGTGGCGAAAGCTCATACAGCTGGGGCCATCAAAATATAAGTCTGCTTTAACACTGATAAAACCAAATTACGGTGCAAATGAGACCATGCAAGATATGGCAACGAAGCTCCGAGCATATGCGGACTCCGTGCATGGCCCAACACATGCGAAAATCGCAGCTGTAGAAACACGTGTGCAGAAATTAGAAGATAAAATGAAAAAAAATTACCAGGACCTCAAGAAAGAGATCAAAGGGCTTTCTCCAAATCTCAGCAGTACAAATCAGAGATTCTAATACCCAACAAAGACGTTCCCTAGAGAGAAAGTACATCCCATGAAGTGAGCTGTGAAAATTCCTGTGTGACAGCGGGGAAGACATGAAGAAGTGGGGTGGACAGCCCACTTCTGTTCTGGCAGCACAAGTGCATGAATTAAAAGAGCGCAAGTCTCAGAAAAAAAACTTTACTAAAAAAAATGTAGCTCCAGTTGCCTGTAGCCAATCTGCCGGAAATAATAGAAAAGACAGTGACATGTCTGATCCCCTCGAAAAAACCTCCACAATAGATGCCCAGGGAAAGAAGGATAACCAAAATTAGAGGGGCCCTGCCTCTAACCAGGTAGAGGCCAAGGAAAACCGTATTTTTTAAACTGTGTAGATTCGTTAGCCTGGTACATGAAAACCACAAAAATATAATGCTTTAGTTGACACTGATGCGCAGTGTACAATAATCCCATCACAACATGTAAGGGTAAAATCTGTTTCTATTACTAGTGTAACAAGTAGATCACAAAATTTAACCGTAGTGAAAGCTAAAGTAAACCTAACTAAAAATAAACAGAAAAAACATTTCATTGTAACTAGCCCAGAAGCCCCGTGCATTTTGGGCATAGACTTCCTCCAAGGCAAGTATTTCAGAAACCCAAAGAGACTCAAGTGAGCTTTTAAAATAGCTGCTGTAAAAACAGAAAGCATTAAGCAATTAAATACCTTGCCTAGACTATCAAAGAACCCATCTGCAGTAGGCCTTCTAAAAGAAAAAGAACAAAGAGTACCAATTGCTACCTCAACAGCGCATCGCCGACAGTACCGAACAACTCGAGATGCTGTGATTCCCATCCACAAGATGATCCGTGACTTGGAGAGCCAAAGGGTGATTAGCAAAACCCACTCACCCTTCAACAGCCCCATCTGGCCTGTGTGCAAATCTGAAAAAAAATAGAAATTGACTGTGGACTATCGTGCCTTAAATAAAGTGACTCCACCACTGAGCACTGCCGTGCCAGACATGTTGGAGCTTCAGTACAAGCTGGAGTCCAAAGCAGTGAAGTGGTATGCCACTACTGACATTGCTAATGCATTTTTCTCCATTCCTTTGGCAGCAGAGTGCAGGCCTCAGTTTGCCTTCACCCGGAGGGGTGTGCAGTACACCTAGAACCGACTGCCCCAAGGGTAAAAACACAGTCCCACAATCTGCCATAGACGAATCCAGACTGCACTAGAAAAGAGTGAAGCTCCAGAACATCTGCAGTACATTGATGACATCATTGTGTGAAAGAACACCACAGCAAAAGTGTTCGAAAAAAGAAAAAAAATAATCCAGATTCTCCTAAAAGCTAGTTTTGCCATCAAAAAGAGCAAAGTCAAGGGACCTGCTCGAGAGATCCAGTTCTTAGGAGTAAAATAGCAAGATAGACGGTGTCAGATTCCCACTGAAGTCACCAATAAGATCACAGCAATGTCTCCACCAACTAACAAAAAAGAAACACAAGCTTTCCGAGGTGTCATAAGCTTTTAAAAAATGCATATTCCTAAATACAGCCAAATTGTAAGCCCTCTCTAAGTAGTTACCCGCAAAAAGAACAATTTCCACTGGGGCCCTGAAGAGCAACAAGCCTTTGCCCAGATCAAGCAAGAGATTGCTCATGCAGCAGCCCTTAGCCCAGTCAAGACAAGACCAAAAGCAAAGAACGTGCTCTACTCTGCAGCCGGGAGCCGTAGTCTGTCCTGGAGCCTTTGGCAGAAGGTGTCTGGTGAGACTCGAAGCCGACCACTAAGATTCTGGAGTCGAAGCTACAGAAGATCTGAAGCCAACTACACCCCAACAGAGAAAGAAATCTTGGCAGCCGATGAAAGAATTCAAGCTGCCTCAGAGGTAATTGTCACTGAAGCACAGCTCCTCCTGGCACCTCGACTACTGGTGCTGGGGTGGATGTCCAAAGCAGAGGTTCCGTCTACCCACCATGCCACCAATGCCACACGGAGCAAATGGATTGCTCTCATCACACAGCGTGCCCATATCAGAAAACTGAATCGCCCTGGGATTTTAGAAATAATCACAAATTAGCCTGAAAATGAAAACTTTAGTCTCAGTAACAAAGAAAAACAAAAACAAGTAACACGTGCTAAAAAAACTCCACTGTACAACAAACTGCCAGCAAAAAACACGATACGCTCTTTTCACCGATGGTTCTTGTCACATTGTAAGGATGAAACAAAAGTAGAAAGCAGCCGTATAGAGTTCCACACAACGGGTTGCAAAAGGTATTGAAAGAAAAAGTAAATCAAGCCAACTTGCCAAACTCAATGCTGTTCAGCTAGCCCCAGACATTGCTGAAAGAGAAAAGTAGCCAAAGCTTTACCTCTACACTGATTCGTAGATATTAGCCAATGCTCTGTGAGAATGGCTAGAAAAGTGAGAAAAGGCTAATTAGCAGCGTAGGGGAAAACCCATCTAGGCTGCTGAAAAGTAAAAAAACATTGCTGCCCGAGTAAAAAGCTACTTGTGAAAGTCCGCCATGTAGATGCTCGTGTCCCCAAGAGTAGAGCTAATAAAGAACACAGAAACAACAAACAAGTAGATCAAGCTGCAAAGATAAAAGTGTCACAGACAAACTTAAATTAAAAACACAAAAGAGAGTTGTTCCTAGTTCGATGGGCCCATGATGCCTCAGGTCATCAAGGCAGAAATGCCACCTGTAAGTGGGCACGAAACCAAGAAGTAGATCTAACCATAGACAGTATCTCCCAAGTGATCCATGACTGTAAGACATGCGCTACAATCAAACAGGCCAAGCGAGTGAAACCTCTATGATATGGTGGGCGGCAGTCCAAATACAAGTATAAAAAAGCCTGGCAGATTGATTACATCACACTGCCTCAAACACGCCAAAGCAAGCGCTACGTGCTCACAATAGTAAAAGCCACCACTAGATAGCTAGAGACCTACCCTGTGCCTCATGCTACTGCCCAGAATACCATCCTGAGTCTTAAAAAACAAGTCCTTTAGAAACATAGTACCCACGAAAAAATTAAATCTAACAATGAGACTCATTTCAAGAACAGCCTTATAAACACCTGGGCTAGGGAACACAGCATTGAGTGGGTGTACCATATCCCTTACCATGCACCAGCAGCTAGAAAAGTAGAGCAGTGCAATAGATTGTTGAAAACCACCTTAAAAGCACTGAGTGGAAGAACTTTCAAAAACTGAAAACAGCATCTAGCAAAAGCCACCTAGTTAGTCCACACTCGGGGTTCCACCAATAGGGCTGGTCCAGCCCAATCTGAATCCCTGCATACAGTAAATAAAGTTCCAGTAGTGCATGCCAAGAGACTGTTAAGAAAAACTGTTTAAGTTAATTCTGCCTCGAGTACAGACAAACCCGTCCGTGGGGTTGTCTTTGCTCAGAGACCTAGTTGCACATAGTGAGCAATGCAAAGAGATAAAACAACACGTTGTGTACCGCAGGGAGATCTAATTGTTAAGTAAAAACCACATATAATGTAAAATGCCTGTACACCACTGCTTGCTGAGTGTCACTGTCACTGTTTGTACATAGCTGTATATATGTATTAGTGTGTGTGTGTAAAGTTAAAATATATTAATTTAGGCATTAAGCCGATGATATGTGATAAGGGATGGAATGTCTTAAGGTGACTCTGTCGTGTGTATCCCCTATGTACTAGTTTGAAAACAAACCAGTGGGAGGCACCAAGTCAGAATAACAATTTAATAGAGAAATTAAAAGGGGAAAAAAAAAATAAAGGCAGAAAACAGTGAGTTAAACTGACAGAGTCAGGATACAACCTGACACCCTGTTAATCAGGGTGGCGGTAGCAGTCCAATAAGATGGTGGCTGTAGTCCTCCTGAAGTGATGGATGTGGCTCGAAGCAGTAGTCCGGTAGAAGGGTCTGCTCTTCCTCAGAAAAGTCCAGTGGTGGCCACGTAGCTCCTGTCCTCTGGGAAACCAGTGGGAAGGTTCCCCGTGGTGTTCAGAATCTCAGATTATATCCAGGATGGAATGCTTGGTTCCTCCTTCTGGGTGGGGGGTATACCCCATCCTTGCACCCCTCCTTTTTTGTTTTAACAATATGGACTTGAGAGCGCTATGGGCTCGTTCTGCACGTTCACCTGTATGGGCAGAAGTAAAAATATATGTGGAAAGGGTATCAATCATAACAAGAACATATTTCATATTTCCAAACATATTTCAACTTTCCAAATTCAGGAAAATGTGCAATATAACTTGCAGTTTTCTTACTATGAACAGTAAAACAGTACGTCTTATAAAACAACAAGTGTGCACTGAGTAAAAATAAGCAAGCTAATATCTTCAACTGCTTAAATACTGTACTATTTCACAGAATGTATATAAATCCAGACCTCGGACCTTACAATTAACCTTAACTCTCTAAGTGGTTTCAAAAGGTAACAAGCCTAATTTCTGCTTAAAAAGATAGCTTACAAATTATGATTATTACAGGAGCATCTCTAACAAAAAGCAATTAGAACAATGCAGGGAGTCACAAGGTCATGTGGTAAAAAAGCAATCTTTGAGATACAACATTTTGAATAACGAAAACAGGAGAGTTTTATGGACCAGCTGCAGGAATGACATGCCTAGCCCACAGCTACCTCCGCACAAGCCGGTGCAAATTCTGCAGCCCCCCCCACCCCCGAGGAAGGGGCCATCGGTCCACTCAGTCCTTTTTTCCAGCACAGTATCAGCTTCTGACGGTCCGCAGGAGATGGGAGCCTGGCTGTAGCGGCGCGGGTCGGGCAGCTGAGCGGGTCCCGCTGGCTCATCTCCTTCCCACATGCAGAGAGCCGCGCTCGCCCCGCCAGGTCCGCTGTGTCGCTGACGCGGTGTTGGCTGCCACTTCTCGGCTCTGCCATGTGCTCGCTGCCATGTGCTCGCTGGCGCCGCGCGGTCGCTGGTGCCGCTACACGCGGCGCCCCCGTAGCCCTGCACGCTCCCCCCCCCGCCGCTACACTCTCACAGAGGGCAAACGGAGAGGGAACACGCTACCAGGAAGGGTCTCCCCATCTCCAGCCACTCGCCGCGACACGGCTCCAGCTGATGCGCATGGCGCGGGGCGGCACGAGCTCTTCTACAATACCGTCTGGTTCCCCTCCAGGGTCAAATGGGTCGGGGAATGAGGGGCCATCTTCTAGTTCTCCTCCTATAGCCCCGACAGACTTACGGTCGCTCGCTGGCGGCGCAGAAGGGGTCAGCACAGCTGCTGCGGTGGCACAAGCGTCTTTCTTTGTCCGGTCTCTGGGTGCCGCATGCACTATGAGTGCCTTGCACACAATCTTCCATGGATACAAAAGCTTTGCCAGTGCTGCGTCGCCTTGCTCAACTCGGTCCCACAATGCGTCTCCTAAAGTGTCCCATGTTCGAGGATTAAAAATATTGGTACTATCTAAAGCTGAATCACAGTCTTTTGCCCAGAACAAGAGTCTGTTCAAATATGTAGACTCAACTTTCCTGCTGTGTTTCTTTAAAATTCGTTTCAACATCTCTGCGACGTTCTGTTCATGGGATACACTATCCCCCATCGTTCTGTGGCTCACCTACAACTTGCAGGGATTGATCGCTGGCCAGCTTTCCTGCTTCTTTCAGCAGCACTTCAAGTTCCACAGGGCTCACCGACAGACACGCAATTAGGCGTATAATAAGTTCCTCACACAGAGCACCATTTGTCGGTGATTGAGGCACGGACCCAGACCGGCAGGGAATCTGAATTGTTTATTCAAAGAAATGAGCTGGTTTTATACACTTTTCCAAGGCACAGTATTTCCTTACATGGCAATTCTCACAACGTGACCTATCCTGCGTTGCCACATCAGCAACACACTTTCTAAATGTCCTTCTATGGGGCGATCACGCGCTGTTCACCCGTCTGTCAGCTCCCGGCAGGCTCCTCTCTGTAAGGATCTGTTGCATGACACCTCCTCCCCCCAGGGTCCAGTGGAGACAAGCCTCTCTGTGCTGCCATGTGCTCCTTTGTGCTGCCATGTGCCTCTGCAGGCACGTCCCACAGCCCACAGCTCAACTCCATCGCATCTCTTCCCACAAGTGACAAGCTTTGGCCTGGAGCCAAGGGTGGTGTAGTGATTTGAGCTGCCGCCCTGTTAATCCAGCGTTATAGGTTCAAGCCTCCTGTATTCCCCATTCTTGTTCTCTCTCCCTGCTTATTAGTGCCTGGTTAGGTTGCTTCGCTTTACTTCTGTGATTTTTCCTGTATATAAGTGCAGACATGGGGTGTATCTTCTCACGTGAAGATACAACTCAAATACCCAGACATTTGCCTCTGGGCTTAGTATTGAAAAACTGGCAAAAATTAACTGGCAAAAATCCATTGCTTTCAAAACCTGAATTCATCAGACAGTCTGAAATAATTTGGCCCACTTACAAATTATACGACAATGAGGCATGGCCCAAATTTGGTAGTTTAGATGAAGAATTAATATCAAATTTAATATCTTGCATACGTCAAGACCGGTACTTCAGAGAGTTTGAGTATGCGAGGCTTTTTATGCTTTTATCACGTAATGAAAAGCTACAGGGACCTAAGAAGGAACAGCATGTGATGCTTTTAAGAAAGAAGGGGAAAGAAGATGAAAAAAAAGAGCCCACATGCAGTCCACCGTGTGTGGGGGGGGCAGGGAGGAGGTGGAAATGGACCTAGAAGCCCCGGCTCTGAGACCTGGGCGGCCTGCCTTTCCAGCCCCTCCCCCACCCCCGCTGCCGCTGCCGATAAAAGAGGGGAGGGGGGGCTCTGGCAGCCGGGCGCGGCGCCGGTGGGACCAAACTCATGGGCTTTCCTCTGGTCCCTGCTTCCTCCTTCCCCCCCGCCCCTCCTCCGACCCCTCCCAAGTCGGAGGGAGTGGAGGGGCGGCTCATGCGGCCGAGGATGGCGCTGGTGGAAGCGTACCAGCAGGCTTCCTTTTGGACGCACTTCCCTTTTCTGCTCCCCGCCCCTTTTCCAGTCCCTCCTGGGTCGGGGGCAGTGAGGCAAGGAGACAGCCAGCCTGTGCAGCCAACGGCACCGCCCCCAGAGGTGGAGCCAGAGGGCAGAGCCTTCCATAGAGAGGGTGGGGACAGAACCTCCCACCGAGAGGGAGGAGAGGGGACCTCCCACCAAGGGGGCGGCACCTCTGCCAGTCTCAGAGGTAACAACGTGAGCTTGATTTTCCATGGCAACACTGCTCTCCTGGAGACGGGCTCAGGGGATGACGTCATGCCTGGCAGAGTGAGCTGAGCTGAAACAAATTGGTTTCCAAGGCGTAGTAGGTCCTGTCCAGAAATAGATAGTAGTATCAGATCCTCCAGAGAGGAGGATGAAAGAACAGCTGTTTTGATCAGACGAAAGAGGGGAAAGATAGCTGGAAGAGCCATGAGAGAATGAAGTCCTATAGCCAAAAGGACCAAATCTAAAAGAGAAGAATCGGTTCTACAAGCTCCTCTGAGACAGGCAGTCGGTAACCAAGGACCTGTATATATAAAAGTCCTGTACTCTCTTGTAGATTTAGAACAGTGGAAGACCACCATTGGAAAATATAAAGAAAATCCAGATAAAGTAGCCAATTTGGTAGCAAGGGCAATTGACACACAGAACCCTGACTGGAGTGATTTGACATCTATGATGGACACATTGCTTGATCACGCTGATGACTAATAAAGCTATTATAACTTCTGTAGAGTCACATAGAGCAAGCTGATCTATCCAGGGCACAGTTGCTGAGGTTTTCCCATTGACTGACCCAGGGTGGGACCCTAATATACCAGAACAAATAGCAAGGCTAAAACAATATCAGAATCTCATAGTGTATGGGTTAAGACATGGTGTCCCTAAAGCTCTAAATTGGTCCAAGCTTTAGGAAGTAAAGCAAAATCAAGATGAATCTCCCACAGATATTTAAAGAGGTTAAGAGAAGCTGCAATCAAATATACAAACATAGATCCTGATTTAACCAAAGGGAAAGCACACCTAACTCTCCTGTTTATAGGTCAAGCTGCAAATGATATAAGAAGAAAGCTGCAAAAGTTACACGGGGTTCAGGACATGAGTAAATTGTTAGAGGAAGCCTGGAAGGTGTATCGGGACAGAGACCCAAGTGACAAAGTTAGACACCATCCTAGAAAGAAGGTTATTTAGGAGAAGTCACCCAAGAGAACTTCTTCCCCTCTGGACAAAGATCAGTGTGTCTTTTGTAAGAAAAAGGGTGTACTAGTTTGAAAACAAACCAGTGGGAGGCACCAAGTCAGAATAACAATTTAATAGGGAAATCAAAAAAAGTAAAGGAAGAAAACAGTGGGTTAAACTGACAGAGTCAGGATACAACCTGACACCCTGTTAATCAGGGTGGCGGTAGCAGTCCAATAAGATGGTGGCTGCAGTCCTCCTGAAGTGATGGATGTGGCTCTGTCGAAGCAGTGGTCCGGTAGAAGGGTCTGCTCTTCCTCAGAAAGTCCAGTGGTGGCTATGTAGCTCCTGTCCTCTGGGAATCCAGTGGAAAGGTTGTCTCTGGTGTTCGGAATCTCAGATTATATCCAGGATGGAATGCTTGGTTCCTCCCACTGGGTGGAGCATCACACAATGGGATGATGAGTCATGAGGCCAGGTGTTGATGGACTCATTAACAGAAGATAGTCCGGAGGGAGTTATCTATGAGTCATTCGGCAGGGCATTGATGGGCCATTAACAGAAAGATAGTTCGGAGGGAGGAGTCCAGGAAACACTGCCCCACCTGGTTTCAACAGCTCATGAGGATGGTAATAGAATACACTGCAACCCAAGACAAAGGGACATTGGAAAAATGACTGTCCGATGTTGAAGAAGAAATCCCCAGTTCCCCAACTCACTGTGGGACAAGGCTCAGAGTGACAGGGACTGAAGGTCTCTCCCCCAGCAGAGCCTTTGGTTATAGCTAAGCTGGAGAAAGATGACATTGAATTTGTGGTAGATACCAGAGTGGCGTATTCTGTGTTAAATACTTCAGAAGGGAAACTGAGTCAAGATACTGTTCAAGTCGTTGGGACAACAGGGGTAACTGAAACACGGCCTTTCTTCCAATCTTTAAAATTCAAACTGGGGAAGCACTGGGTAACTGCAGTAATCACGCAAGGGCATGGACTTCACACACAAGATGGAAAGTGCAAAAGCCTTTATTGCGCACCCAGAATTCCCTTAAATACCAGCACCTAACAGGATATCACATCATATAAACAGGAAAGATGTTCACCACAGTGTCCCCCAATCACCTGGGGTATTGCACAGATATTACCTATTATGGTATCAGGTAAACAATACCCTATAAGGTCACAAACTACAATTATCACTTCTCATAGGCCCAACACTGTCCAGAAATCTACAATCCTCTCTCAGCCCATCCCCAGTGACCTGGATGCACTCCCAGGGTCACCTCCGGGTCCAAGAAAGAGGCTCTCTCTCTGGCCCTCAGGGCCTATCTCTCTTCCAGCACATAGTGTATCCCAACAGATAACTCATCTGATGCCTGAGATGGCCACCTAAAAACAGAGACTAGGCAAGATTAAGGGAATAAAGGTAGGTATTTATTTGAAGGGCCTTCAAAGGTACACCCTGGGCAGTCAAAAGGCTACACCCAAGATGGACCCTGGGTCGAGTTCTTCACACTTTTATAAGTTTGGTCCATTTGCATATCAGGATCAATTCTCCAATTACAACCCCAGTTAATGATGTAACTACCCCAAGTTTGCACCCTCCTCTTCAGAGGCCTTAGTTTACATATTTTGGGGCCTGGGACAATCTAGGTGTGCTTGGAGAGCAAACCTAGAGTGGCTTGTTATGTCTAACTAGCATGAGAGAACAGTAGTTAACAGGCTACAAGAAACTTCAGTTACACACTAGGCAGTACAGGATTTGAAAAATATAAAAGTTAAAACGTAAGGCATCACATCAATTCCTTTATATGCCTAACTCCCCTAAACCATTGCTGGGGAGGGATTTGTTAGAGAAATTGGAAGATGAAATTAAATTCAAAAAAGGAAAGGGTGTACGAATTATATAATTCCTGAATCTAAATTTGTCGAAGTTACTGCACTTTTTATACAGGACAAATGTGGTGAAATCCCCATTGAAGTTGAAAGTGCTGTCAACCCAATAGTGTGGGCCAGTGATGTCCCAGGAAGATCCAAACGAGCAGAACCAGTATTGCACTCAAACCAGGAGCCACACCAGTAAGGCAAAACCAATACCCTTTGAAATTAGAAAGTCGTAGGGGATTGACATCTATAATTGAAAAATTCCTCCAACATGGGCTATTTAGTGCAATGTGAGTCCAGATATAACATGCTCATCCTTTCGGTAAAGAAAGCTGATGGTAAGAGTTATCGGTTAGTGCAAGATTTAAGAGCAATTCACAAAATTACAGAGGACATACACTCAGTAGTAGCAAACCCCTACACCCTTTTGACCACACTGACAGACAAATTAGGGTGGTTTACTGTCGTAGACCTGAAGGACGCCTTTTTCTGCATTCCTGTGCATAAAAACAGCCAGGAGCTCTTTGCTTTTGAGTGGGAAAATCCTGAAACAGGGAGAAAAAGCCAGCTTACTTGGACAGTCCTACCCTACAGTTTCAAGAATAGCCCAATAATATTTGGAAACCAGCTAGCAAAGGAATTGGAAGATTGGAGGAGACAAGAGAGAGGAGGAGTCATTCTTCAATATGTTGATGATATCTTGATTGCAGCTAAAACATGAGATGACTGAATCCAACTCACTGTAAGCTTGTTAAACTTTTTGGGACTGAGTGGGTACAGAGTTTCCAATGACAAGGCACAGATTGCCAAGGAAGCAGTAGTTTACTTGGGGCTTGAAATCTTTCGGGGACAGCGACAGCTCAGCAAGGAACAGAAAGAAGCCATCTGCCGACTTCCAGAGCCCCACACTGTGAGAGAGATGCAAGCTTTCCTGGGAATAGTCGGATGGTGCTGACTTTGGATACCAAATTATGGATTACTGGTAAGGCCCCTGTATGGAGCATTAAAAGCAGCCAAAAAGGGAATTGTTACATGGACTGAGAGCACAAAAGCTGCATTTAAACAGCTGAAACACCCTCTAATGTCAGCTCCAGCATTGGGTTTACCAGACTTAACTAAACCTTTTGAACTTTTTACATGAGAGACGCAATGTGGCCTTGGGCGTATTAGCCCAATACCTCGGCAACCAACGGAGGGCTGTGGCCTACTTTTCCAAACAGCTAGACAATGTTAGCCAAGGGTGGCTTGGGTGTTTGAAGGCCGTGGCAGCTACTGTCATCTTGATTCAAGAGGCCCGGAAACTCACCCTTGGACAACACATTGCAGTGTATGTACCCCATGCCATAGCAGCAGTACTTGAACAGAAAGGAGGACATTGATATTTAAGCATCTGGTTGCCGGACAGCCAATCACTGTTGTTGGAACAGGATGATGTTACCTTGAAAACAACTTCTGTTGTTAACCCTGCCATGTTTCTGTCCTCTACCTTAATTGACGATGTGCCTGAGCATGACTGCAGACAATCGAGGAGGTCTATTCCAGCAGACCAGACCTGAAGGACGTGCCCCTAGAAAATCCAGACTGGGAGCTGTTTACAGATGGGAGCAGCTTCATGACAAATGGTAAGCAAATGACAGGTTATGCAGTAACAACCCAGGACAAGGTGATCGAGGCGAAGGCCCTGCCAGCAGATGTGTCATCGCAGAAAGCTGAACTGATTGCACTGACGAGGGCCCTGGACCTGAGCGAAGGGAAAAAGGTAAATATATGGACTGACTCTAAATATGCATTTAGTGTTGTCCATGCCCATGGACCCATCTGGAAGGAGAGAGGACTGCTGAACGCTCAAGGTAATCAAATCAAGCGTGCTGAACAAATACTTGCCCTCTTGAAGAGCATCAGAAAACCTACAGAAGTAGCTATCATGCATTATAGGGTGTTGGAGTGAAAGCTTCTCTGGACTCAGGCCCAGAGGAAAGCCAAAGTACAGGAGTTGAATTAAAACCTTTGGACAAACTGAGATACATGAAGTCATACCAAAGTGAAATAGAAATATAGATTTTTAACTTTTAGTAGAAATATATGCTAAGTGCCTTAAACATTTAAAAGCTGAAGCAAAGAGACCTTAAACACAGTTCTTACTGCAGCAGTGTTACCCTTTCACAGAATTCTTTACTTTAGACAAAATATAGATAGAACTATACTGTTCACATTTTTAGACAGTGTTCACATAAACAATAAGAGCTGATAGAAACGATATAAGCAAATCTGCGTGATACCTATGTAATACTTGTGTAAGACTTACGACTGTTAGAATTAGACCAGGATAGGTTAAGAAAAGAAAAACTAGAATCATGTGTTAATCTTATTGGTCAATTAACAAATATAATCCACACTTCCGTAAGAAAAAAATTATTATTATAGAAGAAGCTGGTTTTTGCCTGCTGCTGCTGTTGCTGCTTGGCTTTATCATGTAATCCCCTTGAACTCTGCCTTCAAGAAACTATGAGACTATGAAATAAAGAACTTAGCAGAACAGCAGCCTCCTCTGCTCTCTTTCACCCTGGTCCGAGAAGGAAGGGTATCCTGTCAGAAGCTCAACAGTAGGGGTCCCCAGAAAGGGAAAATCACTCCAGAATTTGGAAATTGCTTTGCTGATGAAACAGCAAGAGGAATTGCAGAAAATGTATTCTTGCAGTGATTCCACAAAAAGAGATTGATTTGTCAGGGTTCACCCCAAAGTATGATCAAGCAGACCACAAGCTAATTAAGTACCTTAAGGCAGAGATCACAGAAAATGGATGGGCTGTTACACCAGCAAAGCAGGTTGTAGTCCCACCCCTGATCTTCTGGGAGCTAGCTCAGAGAGAACATGAAAGGATGCATTTTGGGGCTGAAAATCTTTTGAAACATCTAAAAAAGGTAGTAATAGGAAAGGGAATGGCAGATATTGTGCAATCAGCAGTGAGCAAATGTGAAATCTGCTGTAAAAACAATCCTGATAAGAGGAAAAGAGTTGTGTTAGGAGTAACAAAGGCAGGGGATCTTCCTGGAGACTATTGGCAAATAGACTTTGCTGAGTTACCATGCAAAGAGGGATACGGGTACATATTGGTATTAGTTGACACCTTCAGCGGATGGCCTGAAGCTTACCCCTGTCGCACTAACGCAGCCAAGGAGGTGGTGAAAGCTTTGCTTAATCATATGATACCGAGGTTTGGGGTTCCTTTGGGGATATCATCAGATAGGGGACCACATTTTGTTGCAAGTGATTCAGGAAGTTAGTCAGATTTTGGGAATTGCTTGGGATCTGCATACACCTTACAGACCCCATGCACGTGGTAAAGTATGAATGGAACCCTTAAAGCACAAATTAGCAAAATTTGTCAAGAGACATCCATGACATGGGTTCAGGCCCTGCCTATAGCTTTACTGAGGATCTGCATACAACCGAGGCAGAGGGATAACATCAGTCCCTATGAAATATTGTATGGCAGGCCATATCAAATTCCACATGTTCCAGGTGAAATTCATATGAGGGGGAAACTTGATTTACAGAGATATCTAATGGCTTTAGGTTCCACTTTGCAGAAGCTACAGAATTACATCGTGTTATCCAGACCCATAGGACTGGACACACCTACACATCCCTTCCAACCTGGAGACTGGGTCTATGTTAAGTGGTGGGACAGTGATCCTTTACAGGCCAAGTGGAGAGGACCATTCCAAATTCTGCTGACTACCCTCACCGCAGTCAAAGTCGCTGGTGAAGGACCTTGGATTCACTACTCCAAAGTTAAGAAGGCTTCTGTGCCGGAAACAACTGAGAAAACAGAGACTGATACAAATGAAGATGATGTAGTTTAAATGATTCTTTTTCTGTGCTTGTTATCTACACAGTTGGTAACCCTGACTCAGGTTTGGAACCAAAATTTGCATATAATTCTAGTCCAAAGTGCATCCAAAGACATTCATTTGGATACAAAGCCAACAACTGACATGTAGATCCAAGTGGAAAGATCAGCAAAAATTTGTCTACAATTTGAGAACCAACTTAGATCTTACATTAGATAACATTCAAAGATAACACACTGAGCTTTGATTCGATCTTCCACACCCTTACTTCATGGTTACCAAACTGGCCCTGAATTAAAGAACTGTTCATAGTAGTTGTAATTATAATTCTTGTTTATATACTGCTGTTAGATACATATTATTAGTAGATATTTAGAATAGAGACTCGACAAGGTAGAGGCCTTGTCAAGCCTCTAAAGGGGGGGGAATGATGCCTTAGGATTCAGCTTTTATATTTTCAGACCCTGTATTGGCCTAGTGTGTAACTCTAAAACTTCACATAGCCTCTTAGCTACTGTTAGGCATAACAAATCCTCTCTGGGCCTGGACTCAAGGACGCCTTGTTGTACCAGGCCCTGAAATATGTAAACTAGGCCTCTGGAAAGGTGGAACAAACTTGGGGTAATGACATCATTACCTGAAATTGTAATTGGAGAATTGACCCTGATATGCAAATGGACCAAACTTATAAAAGTGTGAAAAACCCGTGACCCGGAGTCCATCTTGGGTGTAGCCCCTCGGGAGCATTTTGACTGTCCAAGGTGTACCTATTGAAGGCCTTTCAATAAATACCCGCTTTTATTCTCTTAATCTTGTCTAGCCTCTGTTTTCAGGTAGTCACTCCAAGGCATCAAAGTCAATGGTAATTAAAGTTTGTAAAGACAATTATTGAGAAAATAAAAAGAGGAGGGATTGAAAGGAATGAAAAGGAGGTATCTTTACAAACAAACTGTGGGCCTCCTGCTAGATAAAGCCAGATACTGAGAGGTGAAAAAAGCAATGGGAGGAAACATAAATTCCATAGGAATTCCACTAATTGACACAGACTGTTACTCACTCAAGACCATGTTAAATTCCTGGACTTAGAGAAAAAGAACAAAGACACAAGGAAAAAGAAATAGAGGGGGTACACATTAGAATGGGATCTGTATTAAGTGATTCGGGAAGTCTGTACCTCTCAAGTACCTCAGCCAATGGGGAGAGAGAGAGGGAAATGCAGCTGGGAAATTAGGATAAAAAGGAGGCTGTGTCCTCAAACAATTTGAGAGACCCCATCGGATATGCCCATGGCCTCTTCCTTTATTCGAATAAAGTTATAGGACTCCTCTGTCTCCTTTTTGGACATAAACCTCTGGTGTTTGTGGATAATTTTCCTGACAAGAGCATTGTACTTGTTTTTTTAAATGAGAGAAGCTTTGATGTTAAGGTAGGAGAGCATTTATGAATATGTAAGTGAATCAGGGGAAGGAGGGGGAAGCAGAGGTTAAATGATTTACTAAGAAGCTGTTTGTTAAAAACAATGCATACAGCTTGCTCAACACTTATTGTGCCTACCAAAGCAGAATGAGAAGATATAAGACTATTGATAAAGGGAAGGAATCTTGACCAAAGATCCTGTTTTCGAACCTAAAACTAACTTAAACCAGCCTTGAAGTTTGGACTTGGGCCAGGGACATAAAGAGCATGCACAGGAAAGCAAGGTGAAAAGTTCAGGAGGAAGACTCTTTTACTTCATCTGAGGAAGAGTCTTACTTCATCCTGGAGACCCCTGCCCACGACCACCAGACGACACTGCGCAAGCGCAATGTGGATGTAAATGACTTTTGAGCTCATTATAATACGAAGCGAGGCTAGGCGGGGCTAGGTAATGAATATGTATAGGCGTATTGGGAAACTTAATGAATATGGAGTTTGTAACCCGATATATACCAAGCTGAATGCAGCTGTCTGCACGCATGACTTTGGAGGAACTATCCCCCATGCGTCCCAGCTGGAATAAACATACCTACTTTACTACTTATTCCAAGTAGTGGAGTCTTTCCTGCATATCAATTTGGCGAGCCAGCGGGAGGAACTCTGTCCGGCTGCAGGATCGGCTGAGGAGCGGACGTCCTAGGCGCGCCCCGGGGCTTTCCTGGAGGAATTCCGCCTCTCGGCTCGCTCACTGCAGGGACAGACAGCAACCTGGTGGGACTGCGGATAAACGGTATGTTCTGAATGTAGGGTGCCTGTAAGACGTACGCGTGGCCAGGGCTGCTGGTAAGACGGGCAGAGACGTCTGGCGCACAACCTGGTCCCTGTGTGGGTAAAGGTAGAGCTTGCAAGCAGCCGGCTACGGAAGCCGGGAAGGGGGAATCACCGGTCTGGAGAGCGGATTGGGTGATTCTGGGTGGGGTTTCCGCCAGAACTTGTTGATGATTGTATTGGGGAAAATAAATAAGCGGGACCCTGAAGTTATTAAAAGTGAGTGCTATAAATATTTTGGCTACTAGTAGCTGGTTTGAATGTTCTTGAGGTGCTTATATCTCTGTGTGGATATTGGTTGCTGTTGGACTGCTTTTATGTGTATGTGGCTCGCCTATTTGCAGATTGGAGACGTATATGTTGCCGTGTGTTGATTGAGTACGTTGTATTGAAGCATTTGTTTGGAGCAGGTGCTGGATTATTGATTTTTGTGCTAATAGAATTAGAATCGTGGCCAGGCGAGAGATTAGAAGAACCCCTCCCCCTCAGTGGTTTGGTCTTGATTCTTGGGAATTTGTAAATCCGATAGAACATTGGATAGATAGAAGAGGCGAACGAGTTCCTTTAGAGGGAATATATAGAACTTCTGCAGTAAAATTAGTAGCTTTAGATTGGGAACAACCACCGGCAGAGGATTTAGGTTTTGAAAGAATACATGGAATAACTTGTTTTTGTGGATGCACTAGAATTTTTCATTCAGCAAGAGGTTGGCATGTTGCGTGGGTATTAATACAGTGTAAAATTTGTAAGAAAAAGTGGTACCGTTCCTCTGCCAGGCGGCAGAGCTTATGCTCTCAGTGTTATTGGAGGCACGCTAGTGAAGTTGATTTTGAGCCTGAGATTTTAAAGCTTGTGTGCGGGAAGTTGCATTTGGTACCTGATGTTTGGGAGGTTCGGGAAGAAAACTGGGAAAGAACTGTGAGAGAGTGTGAAGAAAGGTTTGGGTGGAAGCGAGATAAAACTAGGAGAAGGAGATAGGAACAACCATGGCTAAGCAGGGAGGGAGGTCGTTGCCCCCCTCTATCCCTCAACAGTTGTATGGTAGGAGTACAGCCCCTGACTCTTTCCGTTCTTTTGTCCTACCTGCACGGGTGATAGAAGGGATTCCTTGCTTTGTGTGTGGGTATAAGAAGACTCCAGCACCACACCGGCTGTGGGTTTTAGCTCAGTGCGGATTTTGTGGAAGTCAGAGATATTACGATTCTACTTATTTAGCAGACAGAGATCCGTGCCCGGAGTGCCGGGAAAGCAAGGACCATTTTGTTTTAAAACTTTTGTGTGGCAAAGAGCATCGCGTTCCTGAAGATAGTAGTGTGCTAGAAAAGGATTGGGAGGAGGTAGTAAAGGCTTTCGAAGAAGATTTCAAGTGGCAGTGAAGCAGGGCTGGCAGAAAGCATAAGAAAATTTATAAAGAGTGGCTTATACACTATACAGGTGACCCGGAGTGGGTGGCACAATATTTGAGTGAACTCGAATTCTGAACAGGATGGGAACTGAACAGAGTAAGGAAATCTCTAGAGCAAGCCCGCTTGGCTATGTTTTGGCACATTGGAAAGAGATAGTAGGAACTGGAGGCACAGAAAATAAAAGAACTCTTGTAAAATATTGCACTCAATGGTGGCCACTGTGCAAATAAGAAGATGGAGCAAAGTGGCCACCGAATGGAACTTTAGATTATAATACCTTGCTACAGCTAATGTTATTTTTGAGACGGGAGGGCAAACGGGAAGAAGTTTCCTACGCTGATGCATTTTTCTCTCTCCGAGACCACCCTGAATGGCAGAAAGATTGTGGAATTAAACCCCCCAGTGATCCTATGGTGTTAGCTCTTGAAAAAGAAAATAAAAAAGACTGAGGAAGAATTAAGTGGTGTTGTTCGTTGTGCAGTATAGGTCAGAGATGTACAAGGTCAGACAAAGTCTACCAGGCAGCGGCTCAGGGAGAAGACGATGATGAACTAACCGATTTGCTTAAGCCTCCCCTTAGGAGATGGGAAGAGGATGCGGACTTGGAAGGAACACCAACACCAACCCCCTCTCCCCCGGGCAGTCCTGTCTCGTCCCGAACCAGGAAGCAGGTATTGATGGCACCCCTGCGAGAGGCAGTGGCACCTGATGGGAATACAATGTTGATTAGAGTACCTTTCTCTACTGCTTACCTGGATGCGTGGTATAATGTTGCCAAAAATTACCGAAGTAATCCAGTGGCGACCGCTGAACGCTTGAGACTCATAATAAAACCGCATAATCCAGATTGGGATGTTATACAATTACTATTGGGTGGACTAACAGACATGGAGAAACAGTTAGTTTTGAAAAAAGCAAAAGATTTGGCAGAGGAGTATTACAAAATGCAACAATTAGATGTAAAAGATTACTTCCCACTCCAGGAACCACACTGGAGTCTGAATAGAACAGCTGAATTAGAGAAATTAAAAAATTATCAAGAATGGACAGCAAAAGGGGTGGAAAGGGCCATTCCCAAAACCCTAAATTGGTCAGCTTTGTATGCAGGGAAACAGGGTCCTTCCGAGTCACCATCCGAATTCCTGGATCGTCTGAGGGACGCAATGCGCCGCAATACATCGCTGGATTCTGAGACCGAGGTAGGGGTACAACAGCTAGTATCTTTGTTTCTAGGGCAATCCACAGGAAATATCAGACATAAATTGCAAAAACTTCAGGGGCCAGAAGGGAGGAACCTGGAAACTCTATTAGATGCAGCCTGGAGGGTGTTCAGTAATCGAGAAGAAAGTTACAAGCAGGGGATGAAGAAATCAGTAGCAGTAGTAAGAGAAGGAAATAGGGAAAGACCTAGACAGGGACCCCCCAGACAAGGACCTCCCAGACAGGGCCCACCCTGGCTAGGTAAAGACCAGCGCGCGATTTGCAGGAGATTTGGTCATTGGAAGAACCAGTGCCCAGAAAGAAGACAAGAAGACTGCCAGAACAGAGGAGACCGAGAAAGAGGGAGAGTGGTTGTGTTATGATCCAGTTTTAAGGTTCTTAGAAATTCTTCTGCCCGAATTAAGGTGCAAACGAGACCATATGCCAGTGACAATAGTAAGGGTTTTATTTGATGGTAAATATGAGAGAGAGAGAGAGAGAAAGAATGAAAGAAGTAGAAAATAGGTGGGGGGACAAAAAGAGTGACAGGGACAGAATAAGGAAAATATCACCACTCCGTGGATCCCAAGATGTTCCGTTGATCTTCTGCAGCTGGTCTTCTTGGTGGTGAAAGTCCCCCCAAAAGGCATAGAATCTGATGGGTTTATATGCTCAGGCTAGGTAGGCATGTCCGGGCATGTCCCCCTGGAGGTGGGGGGGGCAGTCTCTTACAGCAGACTCTAGGTCTGTTGCATCACTTGCAGGCCTGTGGGGCCAAGCCTCTCACATGAAAGTCCCGTGGATGTGGCCTGTGGGGTTGGGGGTTCCACAGCTGGGCCAGTTTGTGTAATCGGAGGATGGGTGTTTATTGCCTCTCACCAGAGGTTACACCATGCACCCAAAACCTCCTCCTCCCCCCTCAGTTGGGGGGAGTCTGTGTAAACCTGGCTTCTGTGAGCTGTGCTCTCCCCCCACCCCAAACGCAGCCGGGGATAGTTGCAGCTGGTGGCATCTTTTTGTGGATGCATACCTTTCCTTCAGTTTGAGATGACTGAACAATGTGTTTCCCTTTATCTAATCAGCAGTTTGACTTTCAGTTCAAAGTCCCAGTCTTCAGAGAGGCTTCTTCGGTTGCAGCTTCCTTGTCATGAACAAAACTTTCAATGTTTGAGGCATGAACTATTTTCAGTCTCTGACAGGTTGCACATGTGAAAGAAGATTGAAGAGGACCGGGGGATTCTACCCTAGCAGATCCACTGGTTATAATGAAGCTAGGGGAAAAGGAAAAAGAAATAGAATTTTTGGTTGATACGGGGGCAGCATATTCGGTTTTAAATAAAGCTTTAATGCCTGTGGGGGATGACTACATTGTAGTACAAGGAGCAACTGGTCAATCTGAAAAAGCATATTTTTGCAAACCATTGAAATATAAATTTGGGAAACAATGGGGTATTCACAAGTTTTTATATTTACCCAATTCTCCAAAAGCACTTTTAGGAAGAGATCTATTGGAACAATTACAAGCAACCATTACATTTAGGAATGGGGAAATTATTCTGGAAGTAAATGACCAAGAGTATGTAGAAATACTGAGCCTAATACTAACAACTACAGGCTCTGCAGAGGAAATTAGAGAAGAGATAATGAGTCAAGTGTTCCCAGGAGTCTGGGCCACAGATGTACCTGGGAGAGCCAAAAATGCAACCCCAATACAGATTAAGCTCAAGGAGGGAAAACAACCAGTTAGAATTAAACAATACCCCCTCAAAAGAGAAGACAGAGAAGGAATTAGCCCAGTAATTGAAAAATTCTTGCAGTTAGGACTGTTAAAAGAGTGCCAGTCTGATTTTAACACTCCTATCTTGCCTGTCCGTAAACCTGATGGGTCATACCGGGTGGTACAGGATTTACGGGCTGTTAACAAGATAACTGAAGATCTCTATCCTGTGGTAGCGAATCCTTACACTCTGTTAACATGCTTAACACCAGAGCTAACTTGGTTTACTGTTTTAGATTTAAAGGACGCCTTCTTTTGCCTCCCTCTCCATGAAGTCAGCCAGAAAATTTTTGCATTTGAATGGGAAAGCCCTAAGAGTGGGCGTAAAACTCAGCTCACATGGACGGTGTTGCCTCAAGGATTTAAAAACAGTCCCACTCTGTTTGGAGAACAACTTGCAAAAGACCTGGAGTCCTGGGAAGCCCCACCAGGAGAAGGGAAGCTATTGCAGTACGTAGATGACCTTTTAATAGCTACCCGGACAGAGGAAGCTTGCGTAGCCTGGACGGTAAGCCTCTTAAACTTTCTGGGACTCCAAGGGTACAGGGTATCTAAGAAAAAGGCTCAGGTGGTGAAACAGAAAGTGATCTACCTGGGCTATGAAGTTAGTGCCGGGCAACGAACTCTGGGGCAAGATTGCAAAGAAGCGATATGCCAAACCCCTAAACCCCAGACAGTGAGAGAGTTACGGACTTTTCTGGGGATGACAGGATGGTGCAGATTATAGATTTATAATTACGGGCTGCTTGTGAAACCGCTATACTAGTGCATTACAAAGGAAAGCAGAGATCTCCAGTGGACAAAGGAGGCCACGTGGGCCTTCAATCAGCTAAAAAATGCCCTCATGTCAGCTCCAGCTTTAGGACTTCCAGACGTGAGTAAACCATTCTTTCTATTTTCCCACGAGAAACAAGGGATTGCCTTAGGAATACTAGCAAAGGACCTGGGCCCATACCGATGGGCAGTTGCTTATTTCTCTAAGCAGCTAGATGCAGCAGCCAAAGGATGGCCTGGGTGCCTCAGAGCCGTTGCGGCAGTCATGCTAAATATCCAGGAAGCACGCAAATTCACCTTGGGTCAGAAAATGACTGTGCTGGTGTCCCACATGGTGTCTGCAGTGCTGGAAGTGAAAGGTGGGCACTGGCTCTCCCCACAAAGGTTCCTGATATATCAAGCCATCATGGTGGAACAAGATGATGTAGAAATAGTGGTAACTAACATTGTCAACCCAGCTTCCTTTCTCAGTGGAAATCAAGGGGAACCGGTGCGCCACGACTGCCTGGAGACTACCGAAGCCACCTACTCCAGCCGCCCGGATCTGAAGGATACCCCTTTAGACGATGCAGAGACCTGGTTTACTGATGGGAGCAGCTACGTCATCAGTGGAAAGCGGCATGCTGGGTATGCAGTTACCACCTGCCGGGAGGTAATAGAATCTGGACCCCTGCCAACAAACACCTCTGCACAAAAGGCTGAAATAATTGCCCTAACCCGCGCCTTAGAGATAGCAAAAGGAAGGAAAATAAACATTTATACAGACTCAAGGTATGCATTTAGGGTTGTACATGCACACGGGGCCATTTGGAAAGAAAGAAGACTGTTAAATTCACAAGGAAAAAAACATCAAACATGCACAAGAAATACTGCAACTGTTGGAAGCAGTCCAGCTACCTGAGAAGGTAGCAATCATGCACATTAAGGCACATCAAAAGGTGAGCTCAGAATTGGAAGAAGGAAATGAACTGGTGGACAGAGAGGCAAAAGAAGCAGCAAAAGGTGAGGTAACAACAGCTGGATCCTTGATCCCAGATGGACAACTTTCCCTAGAGGGTAAGCCAACATATAACAAAAAAGACAAGAAATTGATTAAAGATGAAGGGGGAACATTTAACCAAGAGGGGTGGGCTATCATCGCAGAAGGAAAACTGGTTATTCCCTCCCATTTGCTATGGTCACTAGTAAGAGAGGAGCACCAGAAAACGCATTGGGGAATTAATGCCTTATATAACTACTTAATTGGAAAAATTATCGCTAAAAATTTATGCGAAACTGTTGTACAGGTAACCCGACAGCATAACCTTTGCCTCCAGACTAATCCCAAAAATACCCCCAAACCAAAAATGGGTCAAATTGGAAGGGGCTATGGGCCTGGACAGCAGTGGCAAATTGGTTTTACGGAACTTCCAAGAAAAGGGGGGTACCGATATTTGCTAGTGTTAACAGATACTTTTTCAGGATGGCCGGAAGCTTTTCCTACTAGAACTGCTAAAGCTCGGGAAGTAACCAAAGCGTTACTACAAGAGATAATACTGCACTTCAGAGTTCCAGCCACAATATCTTCAGACAGGGGACCACATTTTATTTCAAGGGTGGTGCAGCAAATTAGCCGTCATTTAGGCATAGATTGGGAACTCCACACTCCATACCACCCCCAGTCAAGTGGTCAAGTAGAGAAAATGAATCATTTGATTAAACAGCAAATTGTGAGACTAGGGCAAGAAGCTAACCTACCCTGGCCGCAATCTCTTCCACTCGCATTGTTACGAATTCAGACCAAGCCCAGAATTAAAGAAAAGCTAAGTCCCTTTGAAATTCTTCATGGGAGACCATATAGGGGTACGGAAAGGAATATCTACCCAAACTGGGGAGGAGACGTTAACCACCTATATGATTGCTTTAGATAAACAGCTTAGGGAAATTGAAAAACATGTGGCTGGAACCTGAAGTCGAGGCTTGGATGGTCCTGTACATGACATTCAGCCTGGAGATTATGTATATCTTAAGTCTCTTACAGAAAAAACTCTGGAACCACAGTGGGAAGGACCATTCCAGGTACTTCTTACCACATACACCGCGATTAAGATCGGAGAACAGAGTGCTTGGATTCACCATACTCGAGTAAAGAAGGCTCCAGAAGCCCCTTGGAAAGTGACCCCTGGTGATGATGAACTGAAATTGAAGTTTACCCGAACAAAATGAAAATGTTATGGTGGCACGCAAGTATAACCCAGAAAATCGTTTTTTTCACAGTCATAATTGTAGCCTTAAGCTAGGAAGTTATTCATAAGAAAGAAGACACATGGTCCCAAGCCTTTATGCGGTTTACTGGACTCATGGGAAAATATTCTGATTTAAAGGATTTAAACCTACTGACTGTGGTCATGCACGGAAACCAAGTGTATACAAAACTAGAATGGGAAAAACAAAAAACTTGGCAACTTCAGGGAACTGTAGGAGAAGAAATCAAAATAGGATGCCAAATGATTAATGGAACTACTCATAAAAAAGCAACCCAAATTAGTGTTTCGACTACTCCTACAGACAAACATAATGAAATCTGTTGTCATTCAAGTGAAGTAGATTGTTGGTATAATTTTACATTAGTACAGACCGTTGAAGTAGTTTGTCTTTGGGCCCAAGACAGTAATGGGGTCTCATTCAAATTCCAGATAAATACCATGGCTAGGCCTGTTACAGCCTACGCCAGCACTCAAATCCAAACCCAGGTCACACCACTTAAGCCTGAACCAAAAATTTATGAGATTGGCCCTTATGTAGTGAAGAACACAGGCCAGCAATTATTGCTGTTTAATCCAGAGTGGTCTCTTAAGCGTGTAGAACTACTAATGCAAATTAATATTTCTGAGATCCAACCAGCCTGCTCCCCATTAATACAAACATCCTTTGAAGGGTGGACAGCCTGGCTGCAAAAGCAAACACCCCTCAAAGGCAGAATGCGGAGAGACCTGACTGGCATGAATGACACTGTGAAGGTAACAGGAGCAAAAGGAGAAGGGTTTAAAGTTCCTGTCATTAAAAATGTAGTAATTGAAGGGGAAACCAGAATAGGGATGGGAGATTTTTTATTAGTTCCTGGAGCAGGTTGCAACTTATTGGGGAGAGACTTACAGGTACAATTATGAATAGGGGTCATACCAAAAGAAGGGAAAATGACAGCTAAAGTGTTAAATCTTGGCCAAGAAGATGAGGTAAAGATTAACAAAGAGGTTTGGGCTGGGGAAGGAAATAGGGGAGGATTGAATATTGACCCCATAAGGGTCACGATTGAGAGAGAAGAATGCCCCATACGTGTGCGTCAGTACCCTATATCCTTAGAAGGAAGAGAAGGCTTAAAGCCAGTAATAGAAGAATTGATAAAGGATGGGACATTGGAACCTTGCATGTCTCCTCATAACACCCCTATTCTCCCAGTAAAAAAGTCTGATGGGACTTATAGATTAGTACCAGGCTTAAGGGAAGTTAACAAGAGAACTCGGACCCGTTACCCAGTGGTACCCAACCCCTATACCCTTTTAGGTAAAGTCCCACCTCAGCATCAGTGGTTTAGTGTAGTATGCAGTAATCACGCAAGGGCATGACTCCGCACACAAGATGGAGAAGTGCAAAGCGTTTATTGCACAGTAAAATATTCCCTGAATACCAGCACCTAACAGGATATCACATCATATAAACAGGAAAGATGTTCACCTCAGTGTGCCCAATCACCTGGGATAGTGCACAGACATTGCCTATTATGGTAACAAGTAAACAATACCCTATAAGGTCACAAACTACAATTATCACATCTCATAGGTCCAGCACTGTCCCGAAACCCACAATCCTCTCTCAGCCCATCCTTGGTGACCTGGATGCACTCCCAGGGTCACCTCCGGGTCCAAGAAAGAGGCTCTGTCTCCAGCTCTCAGGGCCTGTCTCTCTTCCAGCACATAGTGCACCCCAACACATTTAACTCATTGGATAGAAGCTGTTCCCACTGTCAGAGCTACAGCTAATGTGGTATGTAAAACCCTTTTGGAACAAATTATTCCCAGGTATGGAATGGTTAATAGAATAGACTCAGATAGGGGGACACATTTTACATCAAGAGTTTTACAGCAAATAACTCAAGCCTTGGGAATAAAATGGGAATTACATACCCCATGGCATCCACAAAGTTCAGGCCGGGTAGAGAGGATGAACCAGACTTTAAAGAGAACTTTAACAAAACTAATGATTGAAACACAAATGTCATGGGTAAAATGTTTACCTTTGGGTCTATTGAGGATCCGAACACAACCCAGGTCAGACCTGGGAGTGTCACCCTATGAGATGATGTTTGGATTACCCTTCCTGACCACCCAACATGAAACTGCTACTTATAAAGTAGGGGAAATGAGTGTTAGAAAATATGTCACCACAATTGCAAGAACGCTTGAAAATTTGCGGTTGAAAGGGATAATCCCTTAAACCACACCTTTAGAATTTAAAATCCATAATATCCATCCAAGGGAATGGTGTCTTGGAGTGACTCCATGATGGGTATCCCTAATCACGGCTTTATGCTAAACAATTAATTGTGTGCCTTTTCTGTGCCTTTAAACTGAGCATGAGAGGGAAGAAAAAAACCAAACGAACTTTTCAAAGCAGTTTCTCAAGGACATGGAGATACACTCCTCTGCGTTCTCCGGCTGCAGTAGCACGGGGGGAGCACCCTGCTTGCTTTCTTTGGCCAGCTGGTTTTTTTTCCTTCTCTTCCCGGCGTGAGACTGAAAGCTGAACTTTGTTTCCTGGGACTTAGGTTTTTCCCTTCTTCTCTTCTGGACTGTTTCAACAACATCAGAACACATAGGGAGAATTTTGCCCCGAGGCCCGGGGGGTGGGGAGGTGGGCCCTCACCAACCCAGCTCCGAGGAGGAGAGAGACCACACCTACAGAAGGACTCTGAAATGTTCCCAGGTTTCTCTCTATAGCGAGAGTTTTATTATTGAGCATTATTATCCTTTTCCTGTGTGTTTGTTAAATAAATAGTTTTTACCTCTTTCGCTTTCCTTCGAGGAAACTTTCCTTTTTTCCCGAACCTGGTGGGGGGAAGGGTGGTTGTAACCTGGTTTTCTCTCAGAGGATATATTACTATATTTTGTCCAAACGGGCACAAATGGGTACTAGTGAAAACATGGAAAGAGCAATCTTTAACTCCACAATGGGAAGGTCCTTTTCAGGTACTACTGACAACCGAGGCAGCGGTCTGAACCAGGGAAAGAGGGTGGATCCACGCCAGCAGAATTAAAGGACCTGTGGAAAAACTGAAGGAGTGGACTGTAACATCTAAGCCGGGTGATATCAAGTTGACTCTTAAGCGAGGACTGGGTGGTAATGAACTGGGAAGACCCAAATGATCCAAGGAATGTACCAAGAATCACACCTAATTGGGAAATAAGGCCAAGCTTATATCAAGTGCCGTCTGGACAAGTTTTGAGGAGCCTCCAACACCCCCTTGGGGAGGAATACCTCCACTGCAAACTAGAGGATCAGGACTGTTTCTGTCAGAGTCCTCATGTTTTAGCCTTAGCCTGTGATTTGTATAAAGAAGAGAATAGAATGTATCCTAATCTCGAGGAGATATCACAACCTCCATCAGTGCCATACCATATACCCTGTCTGATTCATCCCAATACCAGACATGCTAGCTGGGTTAGATGTAAATGCATAAGTTTTGAGAAAAATTGGTACTGCAGTTCACAAAAACGGCACCCTCATTGTATAAAGTGCCGAATGACAAATTTATTCCCTATCCAGATAGAACTAGGAATAACCAAGATAATAACTTTCCCCTGTGGATGGGAATTACTAGTGCCTGTTGAGTGGGAGGTACCTGAGGAATGGTGGGAAATTACGGTGTCAAAAGCGATTTGCCTGGAAAATAGCAAAAAGAAGTGACAAGGAAATAGAGGGCAAGACCGGATTGGCCACTATAACTCGCCACCGAGAAGATCATATATACCTGCTGTGGGTAGCAACCCCATAGGCATGGGAGGTGGGGGTATAAGCCATACCGAACCTCTGTTATTCCTCCTTCTGTCACTCATTTTTTGTCTCTCTCCTTTCGCGATACCAGCAAAATCATGTTGCAAGTGCTATCGAATGCTTTACATGGAAAGAAACCGAGGTTTCTTTTTTTATTACTCACACCCACGTCAACAGTCACTGTTATAAACCCATCCAAACTAGGTACCTGTACGCAAAACGGGAAAAAATACTGGATTGCGGAAAACTTAGCAACAAGTGGTAATAGGTTGGGAAATGAATGTCCAAGGGGGGAAAGATGGGTTTGTTTCACATTTGCCCTTAAGGGTAGAGTCCAGGATTTGGTAAAAGAACAAGTAGTAAACAAAAAGGCAAAGCCAGCACAGCAATCTAACTCTGTGTCAACCCCATGTCAAGATTTGTATATGAAACTTAGACAGCAATTAGAAAAGGAAATAGATATCTCAAGATTTGGAAAAAACCTGTTTGTAGAATTGGGGGAAAGAATAAGTAAGGAACTAAACATAACCAACTGTTGGGTCTGTGGAGGGGCCTTAATGACAGAGGAATGGCCATGGAAAGGCAGTAGCTTAGGCCCGGTTGAACTCCTTAAGTGGAACCGGAGAAATATAAGCGGGGAAAAACGACCAGAAGGGTGGATTTTAAGTTCAACAGTGATAGGAGAAGAATGTCTCTGGCGCACTGGAAAGAATTTTCTTAGCAAAGTAGGAAATACTCCCTGTAAGAGATATAAAGCTAGTAATGGAACTTTTACATGGTGGATCCCAGAGGAACCAACTCTGTATTGGACCCAGAGCAAAACAGAAGGGAAAAATTGCAAGTATAGTAACTATTGTATGCCTTTTTTCCGGCACTGCTTTCACTGCCGTCGGAGTTCTTATTAAAGAGATGGGACTATCGCAGTTATACATGATTTATTACTTAAAACAACAAACAAGGCATCAGTGTCAGAGGCGTGAGATTAGCAACAAGTCGCCATAATGAAGGATAGTCACGAGTTTCAAAGTTACATGGCAATTTATAACTTTCTAATCGAATAAGCACTTAAAACGGAACTTTGTTTTGTCTTTATGACCTATCACCTGTAGTACTTTTTACTGCAATGCAGCTGTTTTAACCAATAATTTGTCAGGTCACGTACACACATATACTTCTATTATAACATCTAAATTCTTAACTCAAACTATAAAATCACATTACTATACTACAAGTTCATCATTGGTGATCCCTAACGTAGATCTGATCCAATTTATCTCTCCCAAAAGCTGCTGCAAATCCTGCAAGGTATTAATTTTAATTCAAAGCTGTATTTTCTGTGGCACTATTGCTTGTTCTGTCATTTTCCATCCCAAATATCTCCACGGTGGAGTTTCCTGTATTTTTGATGTCGAAATCTCAAGGCCAGCATTTTTAATCTCTGTTACAACACTGTCATGAGCTTCCTCCATCTCCTTCTGTGTTGGTGCTGAAATCAACAGATGGTCCATGTAGTGCAGAATCTTTGCTTTAGGATGTTTTTGTCTAGCTGGAGATAGAGCTTTTGCCACAAACCATTGGCGTATAGTAGGTGAATTTTTCATCCCTTGAGGAAGCACAACCCAATGGTACCTTAACAGTGGCTCCTGTCTATTGATGCTTGGGACAGAGAATGCAAAACATGGGGCATCGTCTGGATGAAGTGGAATATTGAAAAAACAGTCCTTTAAATCAGTGATAACCAAAGGCCAATCTCTTGGGATCACAGAGAGAGAAGGAAGTCCAGGTTGGAGGGGTCATGTTCTTTCATCTGTATCAGCTTGTGGCATTGCTCTGGAATTGCTTACAGCAAGAGCATTAAGTGCTGTTGTAAGTCTTTTATCCAGCACTTCAGCTTGAGTAGAAAACCTTTTGTCCATCATTTCAGCTTGAGTGTTAATAGCTCTTTCAAGCCTTTCTCCTAATGTATCTGCTTGAATGATGGTCATATGGTGTGCAGTACCAATTTTACTGCAAGCTTCAAGCATGTCCGAAAGACTTGGTTGTACCCCTGACAGAGCTCTAATAGTTCGCTGACACTCCTCATTAGCATTTACATAAGCAAGATTCTGTAATAAATTTGGACGGGCCGTATCGTCATCACGCTGCCTCTCCAAAGCCTGGGTCAGCCGATCAATAAAAGAAGAATAGGTCTCAGTAGGACCCTGCTTTATTTGTGTATAGGCACCTTGTGGAGTACCCACAGGTTCGACTTGCAAAAGTGCCTTTTTGGCTGCACCTTTGATGTCACCAAGGACCGCCCTCGCCAGGTCTGCTTGATCTTCTGGCCTGTCATGAGGTGGGTCCCCTGCCAGATGTGCAAGTGTCAGAGCTGCATTAGGACCTCCTGCATAATTCTCTATCAATTTTCCGAGAAGTCTGCGCCACTTTAAATCCCACAATATGTACTGTGAATCGGTCAAAAGCATTGAAGCAATATTTCTACAGTCAAAAGGTGTCAAATCCAAATGATCGAAAGTCGCTTTTAACAGCTGCTTAAAATAGGGAGAACTTAAGCCACTCTCTTTTAATGCCCTCCTTAAATCTTTAACGTCCTCATGTGAGACAGCTTCCCACCTCGGGTTCACTCCCACTCTTCCATATTTCACCGGCATTGCTAACAATGATTTATGAGCTAAAGTGAGATCACCATCCTTAAATATCTTATGATGTATAGCATTCCAATTCGCTAAAACAGGCTTATTCCCAGATTCGTCTCTTTCTGCTTGTCGGCAGAAGAAAGCCTATTCATATCTTGAAGGCTTAAATCAAATTCATCCTCCCATGTTAAACACTCATCCTGAATTTGCATATCTGCCCTGTTACTAGCAGTTCCTGGGTTTGTTTACACAGCATCCATTTTTATTTTTGTCATTTCAGGAGTTGTCATTTCCGGGGATGTAATTTCCAGGGCCTCCCGCCCTCCTGCACTGTTCTTCACTTCAGGGGGCTCCCCCCTCCTTTCTTCTCCACCCCCTCTTTTGGGTGCAATACTACAAGCGGCCGGAGGGGGTGACTGTGGCGGAACTTGTGGCACAGTTAGAATTTCAGAAGGTGTCACAGAGGGTCTGATGCTGGTCAAGCACCAGTATGCCACAACCTTCCTAGAGAGAGCGTCCTGCAAAGAACAACTCTTCCAGGGGCGAGGGCAAGCCTCCCTGGACAGCGAGTGATCTCAGCAAGTGTAGCGATTTCTCAGCTACAAGTGATTCCAGCTCTTGTGATTGAGCTCTTTGTGAAATCACCCGAGGCAAACTCAGAGACAGAGAGACAGGAGCCTTGTATGGCAATTCCACAGAGGTAGCTTTAATTGTCCAGCAGTCCCTGTGAAGGGGAGGCCAGGGACAAAGGCTCCCTATCTCCAGGGCAGACTCAGGGCCTTTTTATGGGAAAGGCAGGGGGTGGGGTAGAAACCAATTAGCCAACTGGGTACAAGGTATTACCATAAGGAAGCAAGGCATGCTGGGGGTGGTTCACTTGGTCACCATAACCTAGAAGTAAGTTGCTTATCTCTGGAGAGAGTCCTTTTGCCCTCAGGCCTCTCTTCTACAAGGGAGCACAGAGGGCTCTTTTGCCAAGAGTTCACAGCCCTCCACAAGAAGGGTCACCATTAATCACCGAGCTGTTAAGTAGTTCAATTAGGACTCGGCAGGTAGGGAGTAAAAGAGCAGCTGTTTTATCTCTCTCAGTAGAAAAGTCAAAAAGATGGATTGCAATATCCTCCCAAACAGATTTATGGTCCAGAAGGGTAAAGTCCACATCTGGACAGTTTCTAAGAACCCAAAGCAATAAATCTTTATGTTCCTGCTTGGGAACTGTCGCGGAATGCAACGTTATCAAAGCTTTTAATTTAGTATAAACATCTCTTTGTTGTTTGGAGATATTTTCACCCATCTCCTGCCCTTCGGTGCTCACCTTGCCTCACTCGCAATGTGAATCTTCTACCAGCGTGCTAGGGGATACATCGCTCTGTGATTATCCATGAAGCTTCCTTTCAGCTTTAGCTCAGACGCTTGATCAGCCTTCCTTGCAGGCTACGGATCAAACTGTCTCACATCCACCAAGGGTCTCCTCCATTCCGACCTTTCTTCAATAAATCTGCCTCACCGAGGCACCAATTATTGGATGCCTTTTTTCCGGCACCGCTTTCACCACCGTCAGAGTTCTTATTAAAGAAATGGGACTATCGCAGTTATATGTTGTAATGTATTTGAACCCTGAAAGTGTGCCCCAGCCAAACCACCCTTAGTTATTCTTATCAGAGCACTCAGGAATTCATCAAGGTTACTGAAATGTAAACTGCGATAAATTAGGAAAGAAAAAGCTGAAGAACAAAATACCAAGACAGCAAGAAATAGATAAAGAAAGACTGTGCCGCACTGGACTAGAACCAATCATATTATCAGAAAGGTGCGTGCAGAGCGCATGGACAAGATAGAGGGACCAATCAAGTCATGAGTTCCATGTGTACGGCAGTTGTAAAATGTATAAGTAAAGTTTTATGTAAACAATCAAGTGGCTTCTGTGAAATCATATTGATTCGTTGTTCAGAAGTCCTAAGATCCCGCAGTTATACATGATTTATTACTTAAAACAACAAACAAGGCATCAGTCTCAGAGGCGTGAGATTAGCAACAAGTCGCCATAATGAAGGATAGTCACGAGTTTCAAAGTTACATGGCAATTTATAACTTTCTAATTGAATAAGCACTTAAAACGGAACTTTGTTTTGTCTTTATGACCTATCACCTGTAGTACTTTTTACTGCAATGCAGCTGTTTTAACCAATAATTTGTCAGGTCACATGCACACATATACTTCCATTATAACATCTAAATTCATAACTCAAACTATAAAATCACATTACTATACTTAAAGCCCTCCACCATAACACCCAATACATATTCTTACTTCTAACTATAGCAACATAGGTTTGTAATTCTCTTGCTTAAGGTTTATATATCTCTGTCATTACACCAGCCCAAATTTCTTCCAGGGTTGTAAATCAAACCCACCATTAACTGCAGAAGTTTTTACTCCTCTGTTTCCCACAAATAACGAAACCAGACTTTTTCAATGTAATGATACAGGCAAAAATCCTTATTTTGGGATCCCAGAAATATCAAAATTTTGGGATAATATAAATCAACAGAAAAATTATTATTGGAAAGCACCAGACGGCTTATTTTGGATATGTGGGAAAAGAGCATACCCAAAACTTCCCCCCCGGAGGAAAGGGAGTTGTACTCTGGGGATCATACAGCCAGGATTTTTCCTTTTACCAGGACCAGATGGAGATCAATTAGGAGTACCTGTTTATGAGGACCTAAAAAGAAATAAAAGGGAATTGATTGGAGGATTTCAAAAATGGGGACATGAGGAATGGCCCCCTGAATGCATACTGGAAACATATGGGCCAGCCACCTGGGCACAAGATGGGGGTTGGGGATATTGAACCCCAATTTATATGCTGAATCGTATTATAAGACTCCAAGCAGTTGTGGAGATAATAACGAACAAAACTGCCCAGGCATTGGAATTGATATCAAGTCAACAAAGCCAAACCAGAGCTGCAGTGTATCAGAATAGGTTGACTTTAGACTATTTATTAGCTGAAGAAGGGGATGTCTGTGGAAAATTTAATACATTAGATTTGTCACGATCCCCGGCAGCTTGGCTGTGCCGGATAATGAGGTGTTGCGACCTTCCTAAAAGCATCTCCAAAGCGAAGCCGCTCCGGCAGGACCACCACACACTCACACACACGTACATGCGCACACACACACGGATAGCTCCTTAGAATAGGTTGATGGCAAAGAGGCAGGAAGGGTCCTCGTATAGAGTTCCACGGGAGGAGTTTAATGCAGCCACGCACGTGAAGGGTTCCAGGGACAAAGACAAAGAACACAGGAGGGTCCAGGTTTAAGTACGGGAGTGGATCAAGCATCAGGGACCAATGATCTGAGGGCACGGGGGCGGTACACAGGCGGGACTCGGGTAAGGGAGCCAATAGGGAAACTCTGGGGGAGTGGCGATGGGGCAAGGGCCAATGGGGGGAACTTGGAGTGGAGAACCTTCTAGGGCAGGAACATATAAGGTAACAAGGGGCGGGGAGGCCAACGGGCCAATAGGAAAGCAGAACTGGGATACATTAACATAGCAGGGCAAAGCATCCTGGGGGAAGCTTCTTTTCTCACCCTAACCTGGGGAGGTTCTCTGATACTAGGGACTGTCTCACCAGTGGACTCTCTTTGCCCCTTGTACCATAGGCTCACCGGCCACCACATAGATTGTTGTTTGAAAATAGATGACAATGGGGATGCTGTCCTAGATATAGCCAAGGATATCAGAAAAATAGCCCATGTACCAGTCCAAAAATGGGAATCAATGTTAAAAACTAGCTGGTGGGATAACGTATTGGGAATAGAATGGTGGAAGAAGCTAGGCTTCTTCCTTTTATGTGCTACAGCTGGTTTGATATTTCTTCCTTGCTTGATCCCCTGCTTTATTCGACTAATCACCAGCATAGTCCAAGGTATGCAAGTGGCAACAATGCCTATGGACCCTAAATTTGCTACATCTGTGTAAGAGACGGTCCAAAGATCCCTCATCTGCCTCACGATCATTGACGAGGACAGAGACTGAAAGATGCTAAAAACCCCAAAGGGGGAAAGAGGGTACAGGAGTCCTAGCCAGACCGAGGTGGGATGTCTGCCAAGTGCCTGCAGGAACGCACGCTGAACCGATTGCTCTGGTGCTGTTTCCTTGCTGCCCAGGCAGGAAGGGCTGTACTGGAGCGAGAAGGAATGTCCCGTGCACCTGCCCTGCACCATTACCCCAAAAACAATGGGTCTTATTCCCCCACCTTTTGGCCAGCTGCCCCTCGCTTTCGAAAAGACTATAAAGGGACTCTCTGAAAAGACCCCTATGAGTACTCCCCACGGAAAGAAGACAGATCTATTGGCAGGACGACGAGGATTCCGCCTCGCCATTGGTAGCTATTTACTCCCCCCCCTTCTTTTTCTCTCTATACTTTGTTTCTTTATATCTCTCTCTCTCCTCTATCGCATAATCGTGTTGTTGGCACTCAATAAAAGTGCACTGTTTTGATTTTAAACTAAAATCCCCGTTTGTGTTTCTTTTGCACTCTGAGATCGGTTAACGAACCATCACGACTCCCGCTTGCGTTAAGCGGATTGTGACAATCTGGAACAGCACAAAAGATAATGGTGTTAAAGAAACAAAATAATATGGAAGACTCATTTGAAGAAGCAAAATTGATTTGTGAAAAAAGTGAGCGAATGATGGACGTTAGAAAACAAGAATTATTGCTGAAGCCAAATGATTTATAAAATTAAAAGAGGGGGGATTGTGATAGATACATATTATAATATTGGCTTTCTGCAAATGTTAAAATGAATGCTATATGTATAATGTTAAAGTAGCTTTGTTATTGTGATAGATACATATTATAATATTGGCTTTCTACAAATGTTAAAATGGATGCTAGATAATGTTAAAGTAGCTTTGTTATGAAGATGTAGTTTTGTAACAATAACTAATGCCTTTAGTTCTGTCATTAGCTAAACTTAGACATAATAGTGAAATAGCTAATATAGTTATGCTTGTAGTAATTGAACTGTCTGCTTGGTTGAATAACATCCAATGAACATGTGATGAAGCCGACTAATGGCATAAAAAGGCCGGTTTTTTTGTAAATAAGGTTCCTCCTTTGCACCTGCCTGGGGACTCCTCGCTGCTCCTTATCGCTACAATTTTGATGTTACAATAGTTTGGAGGGAGGGGTTGTCTTTCCATTCCAGGAGGGTTCCTGCCTTCCTTGGCAGACATTTGTATTTTAAATCAAGACAACAGGCAATTCAAAGAGATCCAGTAGAACAACTCAGGTGAACCTGACTGCATGTAATTGGATACAGTATTCTGGCAGGGCGTCCCCCCTCTGTCATGGCTGGGGCATTTGGAAGAGTTAACTGAGGCCAGACTAATAGCCCAGTGAGGAGCCAAAGAGCCCAGCAGGAGGTCAGAGAGCTCAGCAGGAGGTCACCTCCAGGCTCCTGAAAGTCTGAGACCAAGCCCCAAGTACATATCTTGGTATGAGAGCAGATGTGGAAAGAGATAAAGAAAAATAAACATCGGTGACCAAAAGACATGGTTCTTATGTCTATAAAAGCCCACACAAATTATCATAGAGCAGAAGTCTCTTACACACTCCTCTGGAACATGTGAGAAGATTTCTCCCCAAAGCTGGACGCAGTTTTGAGGTAACTTTTCCGGAAATTGAGGGAAAGGACTTCGATGTATACCCCATCAAGAACTGGATGGCAAGAAACATTGAATCCTAAGTTATACTATTTCTTAGCTAGCTGTAATTTTAATGGTACCTTTAATCTCGTGTCTATATACTAGTATTGTCTTTTTGTTTTATCCCTGTGTAGTAATAGTCTGTTTTAAGTCTTATGTCTGTTAGTTTTGTGTCTATTGATAAATAATTCATTTTATAATAGACCAAATCAACCATTATTAAAGAACTTGCAAATAAGAGCGGATCCTTGGGGTGCTGGCCACCTCAATACAGCTACCGCCTGCTGCCAGAGGCCTGGGCAAAGGCAACAGCTGATTTAAAACTTACATCATCCATTCATAACAAGTACTGGACCACATCTGAAATAAGAAAAGCGAGTTTATGCAATGTGCACCTGGGAGCACAAAAGGAAACAGAAATATTAAGAATTGGATATACTACTTTGTCCTCATCTTTTGAAATTTAGACATCAATTCTGTGTTACTGAACTGATAAGTAGTCAATTCAACACCTTGCTGTCCCTTTGTATGTGCAAAGATGAGTTTCCAAGCTGTCAGAGACTGAAATAGTTCATGCCTCAAACGTTGGTATAAAGTTTTGCTCATTATAGCGCAAACTGTATAAAGAAGCTACAACCACAGAAACCTCCTTGAAGAACTTTGGACTGTAAGTCAAACTGCTGATATGAGATAAAGAGAAACCCATTCTTCAGTCATCTCAGGCCCAGGGAGAAACAAACAAGGCTGAGGGAAAGAAATGCATCCACTAGAGAGCCAAAAGCAACAGAGACACTTCCCTGTCTGGGTTTGGGGTGGGGGAGACCACAGCCCACAGAAGCCAGGTTTACACAGCCTCCCTCCAAAATGAAGCAGGGGGAGGAGGTTTCGGGTACATGGTGTAACCTCTGGTTAGAGGCAGTGAACACCCATCCTCCCTTACACAAACCGGCCCAGCTGTGGAACCCCCAACCCTGGGAAGGCCACATCCACGGGACATTCATGTGAAAGGCAGCTGAGGGGGTGTCATAATCCATCAAAGACCCCCCAAAGTGCCTCCCAGAGTCATTCCTGAAGCCTTGCACGCAGGACTGCAAGTGATGCAACAAACCTGGAGTCTGTTCTAAGAGACAATGGCAAACTCCCCTCCCCCCCACCTCCCAGGGAGGTGCCTGGGTTTTCCTACCTAGCCCTAGCCTGAGCATATATTAACCTGATGCCTTATCAGGCCTCCTAGACACAGAGACTAGACAGAGTAAAGGAACAAAAGTAGGTATTTATTTGAAGGGCCTTCAAGGTACACCCTGGGGAGCCAGAGGCTATTGCCAAGATGGACCCCAAGATGGACGACAGGTCATGAATTTTCTGTTAAGGGGGAGCGAGGGAAGCAAGACCCCAACTCAGTATGAGTGATAAGCAAGCTTCTACTTTATTAGTCTCGGATAGCTCTTTTTATACTAGGTACAGCGAGATTATTTTTAGCTAGTTTCTTTTTCTCATAACACACAGCTGCTCTTTGTTTCTTCTGGCTGCAGGCCAGGGACTTTCTGCACACTCTCAAGGTCGAACCATTCTCCCACAATTCCCCCTTTTTCTTTTTGCACTGCGTCAGTGCACCCATCACTTGCGCGGGGCTCATAAGGATGGTGACGTCTACCGGTACATCAGGATCACGGCGGTCGATCCATCGAGTAGCAACTTGTGTAGCGATTCGCTGAAGTGTTTCTCGTTGCACTTTGGTGAGCTTGACTGGTGCCGCCGGGTTCGTGCTCGCTAGCAACAGGCGAAGCATGTTTAGATCATCGGTAGAGAAGCCTATAACTGGACATAGCCATTGCAAATCTCCAAGCAATTGTTGAGCATCTTTGAGGGTAGCAATACTGGTGTTGAACTGGATCTTTTGTGGCCAAATCTGGGCATCAGTGATCACCCAGCCAAGGTACTTCTAAGGAGAGGTCTTTTGCACTTTTTCTGGGGCTATACAAAGTCTCTGGGCCCGTAAGATGTTTTCTAAGTCCTTTTCTTGCTCAGTAGTAAAGGCATTCTGCTGAGCTAACAAGATGTCATCCATATAATGATAGATAAGTGTGGTGTGCCACTTTTGGCACAGGGGTTGCAAGGCTGACCCCACAAATAATTGACATAGGGTGGGACTATTCTTCATGCCTTGCGGCAATACTGTCCACTCAAAGCGCTGACTTGGTCCTTCGCGGTTGATGGGGGGTAACGTGAAAGCGAATTTCTGTGTGTCTTCTGGGTGCAACCGAATGGTAAAGAAGCAGTCCTTTAAGTCTACAATTAGCAGATGCCATTTCTCAGGATCATGGCGGGGTTTGGCATTCCAGGTTGTAAGGCACTCATGGCTTGCATTTTGGCGTTCACCGCTCGAAGATTATGTAGGAAACGCCATTTTCCTGACTTTTTTCTTATTACAAAAATTGGAGTATTCCACGGGCTAGTAGACGGCTGCAAATGTCCTTGTCGTAATTGTTCTGCTACAAGCTGGTGAGCTGCCTCTAGGTTTTCTTTCTTCAGCGGCCACTGCTCGATCCACACTGGGTTAGGGTCTGTCCATGTTAGCTGGATCGGGAAAACCCAATCAACAGCGACTGCTGTTAAAAAGGCTCGTTGGTAAGACGCATTCTTAGTTGCTCGAGCACATCTCTGCCGATTAAAGCGTTCACCCCAGGAGGCAGCGGTAGAATGTTCACGGGTGCATGAGCTCGTTGTTTGTCTATTGTTGCACTCGGGTAAGGCCATGGGTTGAGGCGTTTACTTTTGCAACTATGGCTGTTTCATTAAGAACACTAGCATTGCCCACCCATCCGTTGAAGCGTGCGGGCTCCCAGGTGGGTGTGCCTATGAGGCAGGTTCTAAAAGGAGATGCAAATGATCCTAGTGCTAAGCAAATAGAAGACTGATTGGTTCTAGTCTAGGATGGTACAGTCTCTTTTTAACTACTTTCTTGCTGTCTTGTTATTCCATTTCCCAGCGTCTTCTCTCTTGATTTAGCACGGCTTACATTCTAGTGACTCTGATAAGGGTAGCTGGAGATAACTTGGCTGGGGCACTCTGACAGGATTTGAGTGCTTTACAACAATTTCCCCCTTTTTGTTTATTTGCACCAGCCAAGTTCTCTCTACTATGTTTTCTATCAAGCGGATCATTGATTGTCATTATATTTAGAATAACACTAAACAATGCATATATAGAATAACACAAAGCAACACAGTAATGACTAATAGTAAGTACAAAATTCTCTTCACCATTCTTACACCCGTGCCCATGGGCCAATAACAAAATTTACTTCAGTAAATATCTGATTTAACTGTTTACTTATCTAATATCTTAACTTATCCATCTTAACTTATCAAATATACCTAAAGCTCGAGCAATAGCAATATCTAAAAGGAAAGGCACAATGTTTATTTTTCAGCAGAGATCGAAGTATCCTTTTTAAGCCACGAGCGAATCTACTTTGTTGGTATCTATTGTGGTCTTCTATCTGTAATGACATAAGCATAACCTCTTCTCCCCTTATCAGCAACTCTACAGGTCTTTCTCATGACCCTGACATAGGATCTTTAAAACGAACTTTTGGTCGGTGCTGTGACAATTCAGAATCTTGCTGCAAGCTTGAGTAATGGGTTAATGCTGGTGGGTCATTACGAGTACTTACTAAATGTAGATGGTTCACAACATAAACTGCTTTCAGTAAACTGATGACTTGCTTTCAAAAACTTTTAGCGTAAATATTGCGCTATCTAAATGCTCTTGAGGAGCCATTCCCTCTTTTGTTCTGTGATAACCTGTGCAGCTGTCACTGTAAACATGAAGGCAACATAATAGCAAGCGAACACATGCTATGAGACAGCGAAATCACACTAAGCAAGAACAAACAAGGATAGTATATATAATTCACAGCACATGATAGAAGGATAGCAACTTAGAACAATACACTTCTACCTGTCTAAATACTGAACTATCACCCAGAGTCTGCCACAGCTGGTGACCCCTTGTTCCACACTGAGGACTTGGAGAAACCTTTCCCGGGCAAGGCTCTCAACCGTACCTCAAAAGGGGTCCAGCTTTCACATATCTGAATCAGCAAGTCAAAGTGACTTAACTACGTTTTTAGTGCAGAAACACCTGGGTCTGTAGGTATGCCTCCTAACCAGGTAGGGCCAGGGCGTGGCCAGAGCCAAGGCCTTAGCTGGAAGGGTTCCCCTAACCTATCTTACAAACAAGCCTTTATTAATAGCAGCTGGAAAAATTTCTTAAAAGGATACATGTCTTGCAGATAGCTACACAACGATATGTAAAAGTCTGTAAAGCAGCCGGCTTTGTCATTTATCTTCAGCTAAGTAGTCAATGGTACCATGAACAAACTGCAAACAACCTAAGAAATGCATATGTGTAACATGGAATAATATCTTCTGGATAATGCTTTTCATAACATGTCTGCAAATTCACGATAGGACATTGAGAATATTAACTGACTTAAGAAATTGCAGTTATACCTTCTCACACACTTATGTATATATGACAATAAAGCAAAACAAAAGCAAGAAAGAAAGCACTAAACACCTTGCAATCAATCATATGCATAATCTGGAATTGTTACTCATCTTTCTCTGCTACCTATGAAAGATAAAACAGCAAAGATTGTTATAAATAATTATCACAATTGACTAATGCAGAACACTTATAGAATTTTCAATTAACTTAAGGTTTTAACAAACCCCATCTTCTCATACTCTTACAACTTATTATCTTGAACAGTTGCTCACCGATTCGTCATAAGTGTTTTAATTTGGTTCAATCTTACTTCTATAACAAAGGAACTGTATCTTTTAATTTTAAGTTAACATCACTGAAACTGAACAAAATTTTATCTGAATATAACTTAAACTTAGCAGAAGTTAAAATAACAGAACTTAAATTTAACATCACTTAAATACAACAAAACGAGTCAGAGTTGAGTCGTCTCTTTACAACTGATCTTCAAAATTGGCCTGATTCAATTAATTTCTCTCAAGAGCTGCTGTAGATTTGTAGATTGTTGACGCATGTTCTAAGTTGTATTTTCTGTGGCTTGATGTTGTTGTTTCTCGTTGATGTTGTCGTATCTTCTTATTTTCTGTGGCTGCTTATTATATATATTTGAGATTGCAATAATAGAAGCGGCCACAGGTGGCGCTGTAGCTGGAGGACAAATAACTTGTTGGTCACAAGATGGCGGAGACGGAAGTACGTAGGCATTGTTTACGAAGGTAACCAGGGCGCCGCCATTTTGTTGTACGGAATAGTGCCTAGCTTTGTAGCTGTATTTAAAAGTTTCGGAGCAAGTCTCTAGGGTTGAACTCTGCAGAATTTTGCGTAAAAACAGGCAACTGAGGGGGACCGCGCATCGCAGACGTGGATAAGGGATCGCATCTTGTTTTTCTTTGCTTGTCTACGGCTGCTTTTGTGGTTTTGTTTGCTCACGCCCCGGTCCGACTCGCTTTCGGACCGCGAATCTGCCAGGGTCGAGTCCGCATTTCCCTGCACGCCCTCAGATGCTATGTGCTTCTCTTTTGCCGTTTTTGCTGTGCTGCCAATTATATCTAATGCTCTGGGCGGCTTGCGATCTGTTACAGTTTGAATTTCGGCTCTCGCCGCTTGAGGAGCAGGCGGGGCTCCCTCCGCTGCTTCTGTGCAGGCTGCAGAGGCTGCGCGCCAGCCGTGCTTGCCTTCGGAAACTGCTCGTTTATCTAAAATGCCAAATTTCTCAATTGTTGTTTCGGGATAGCTGTGACATGTTTTATAACTGTAGATTTTGGCTTTTTACGCGAGTCTCTCTGCGCTTTTGACGTAATTTTCCTAATTTTACAATTAAAAACTACTTTTTGAAGACACAGTTTATACCTGACTTTACCGTCAGAAGTCTTTTTCAATCGCAGCCTCTCGTACACTTCTTTGCCACCGCCGAGCCGGATCGCCGACACAAAGCGGCTCGGGGAGCCGCGATCAGGACCTCCCCTTCTCCGCTCCGGGCCCCGAGCTTCATCATCTTTTTTGCCGTTTTATCATCATCTATTACTGCATCCCATAGCGCGTCTCCAAACTTCCTCCACTCCGATACCTCGAAGAATGTATTCGGATCCTTAAAGAATCCCTTAACCTTTCCTAGGGCAACTAACCCCGGGATATGTTTCAAACCCTGTATTCCCCGCTTTTCTGAAAAGCATAAAAGTAATTCGCAGGCTACCTCACGTTCCATTTTTTTTTCTCGGCCGGCCGACGTGAATCCAGGATCACCCTCTGGCTCGTCCCTGCACGTAGTTCGGGATCACTCTCTGGTCAATCCCCGTAGCTCCCGAAGACGGCGGGCTTGGCATATGCCCCGTGCCCAGGCGCGGATGCGGAATCCCACTGCTTAGCAGATCGCCGATCTTTCGCCCCCCGGCTCGCTACCGCCGGTGCTTTTCTGCTCTCGCCCCTCGTGCCATAGATAAGGACCCCCTCGTCTTGGTCAGAGTCCCTGTTCAGAGTCCCGGTTCGGGCGCCAAATGTTAAGAGGGGGGCGAGGGAAGCAAGACCCCAACTCAGTATGAGTGATAAGCAAGCTTCTACTTTATTAGTCTCGGATAGCTCTTTTTATACTAGGTACAGCGAGATTATTTTTAGCTAGTTTCTTTTTCTCATAACACACAGCTGCTCTTTGTTTCTTCTGGCTGCAGGCCAGGGACTTTCTGCACACTCTCAAGGTCGAACCATTCTCCCACAGTTTTCCACACTTTTATAAGTTTGGTTCATTTGCATATCAGGGTCAATTCTCCAATTAAAACCCCAGTTAAATGATGTAATTCCCCTTAGCTACCCCCCCCTTCAGAGACTCCTTGGTTTACACCCCTTGGGCTCAGGATGGTCCAGGTGTCCTTGAAGAGCAGCCCGGAGAGGCTTTGTTATGTCTAACTAGCATGAGAGAGCAGAAAGTAACAGGGTACAAGAAACTTCAAAGTTGCACACTAAGCAGTACAGAGTTTAAAAAAATATAAAAGTTAAAACCTAAGGCATCAAACCCATCGGATTCTATGCTTTTCAGGGGGACTTTCACCACCAAGAAGACCAGCTGGAGGGGATCAACAGAACATTGTTGGGATCCACAGATGGTGATATTTTCTTTATTCTGTCTCTGTCTCCTTCTGTCCCCCCCACTATTTTCTCTTTCTTTCTCTCTCTCTCATATTTATTATCAAATAAAACCCATACTATTGACATTGGCATATGGTCTCGTTTGCACCTTAATTCGGGCAGAGGCATTTCTAATAACTTTAATAACCAGATCATGACACAAGCTCAGCACCAGTAACTGAATGTAGCTTAGAAAACCAGACCAAATCAAAACAATATCTATGAAGGTAGCAGTTTTCTTGGTGATCTTCTTGTTTCACATAACACTACCATAAAACAACTGACAAAGAGCATTAAAAAGAATAGATTGACATTTCTTTGCTTGAATACTTTCTGGTGTTGAACCTTTTTGCTCAGGTTTCTTTAGCTATTTAAAGCCTTTATGATCTGGCATTTTTACATACTGAGCAATATCCTACTCCACATGCAGACATACAGAAATTAATGGAATTCTGAGAAATTGTCATGGAACAAGTGGGAGCTTCAGACAAGCTGTCTCGGTTTGAGAAAAGTTTAGGGGGAAACGCTTGAGAAGGAAGGTCTCCTCCCCAGAAGACAGGTTTCAGCACTCCCTCCCCCACCAATACAAAAGGAATTTCTCGGATGAAAGTGAAAAAACATATTTATTTAACAAGCAGAGTGCCGGCAAGGCACAGGAAACAAATGAGTAATGTTAGATAATAAACCTCCTCAATGCGGAGAAAGCTGGTGGTTTTAGAGTTCTGTCTGTAGCTGGCTCGGCCCCTCCTGAGGCCCAAGGCCGGGATGCAGCGTCCCCGCAGCCTCCCTGCCAGTCCACGGGGTCCGATGATCTGGTTCTTGGATCACAGCTAGGCCGAACAGTTCCAGAAGAAGAAGTTCCGGAGGATTTCGGTATGCAGTCCTGGGAAAATTTCTTGCCTCAGCTAACAGGCTAGCTAAAAGCAGGAAGGTGCTCCCTCGGCTCTGCAGCGGTGAGAACATGGGGGAGTGTGTGTGAGTCCTTGAACACAAACTGTGCTGAAGAATTCGCCTGGCTTCTCTCCCCCCTCTCCTGGACCCAGCTTGAAGCTTTGCGACCCATTTCTGGGCATAAAGGAGACGATAGGGAAATACAATATTTTCATAAAATCACCCCAAGACACAAGCCCTGCCTTAGCCTCAGATTTTTGGCAACAGCTTAAATTTAAGAAATCACTCTGTCATGCAAGTTCTAAGGATGGCAGATCAGGTCTATTTATAAAATGAGCTATTTATTGAACAGACAGGAGATAACAGACAAAAGGTCTTAATCAGAGTTACTACACAGTATAAAACTAAAAGAACTACTAGTAGATTACATAAAACAGTGCACAATATCTAGGTACCTATATTAAAGCTAGCAAAAGAAATAGTATTGATTAAGAGTCAAATGTAACTTACCACCGAAATGACGATAGCGTATACAGTCCTTTCACTCAACCTCCAGAGGAGTAACCACAGCAGGTGGCCCTGCTTTGGGGAGAAACTCCACACATTTCCAGGGAATGTGCAGAAGATTTCCTGCTTTGTGAAAGTTTGGTGTAGCTTTTATAATTTGTAAAGTGAGGTGTCTGCCAGTCAGAAATCCATCTTATCTTTCCAGATCTCACTTCCACAGCAAGATGTTTATTGTCAGCTGGGGGTATGTCTTGGGGTGACTGTATGATGTTGTATCCCCTATTGCTGCTCTATGCCCAGAAACTAACTTTGTGCCTTTTCTGTGCCTTTAAACTGAGCCTGAGAGGGGAGAGAGGAAAAAAACCCAGCGAACTTTTCAAAGCAATTGTTCAAGGACACAGATACACTCCTCTGCTTCTGCTCTGGCAGCAAGGGGGGAGGAAAACACCCTTGGTGCTTTTCAGCCAGTTTTTCAGCTCCTTTTTCTCCGGAGAGAGATGGAGAGTTGAACTTTGTTTTCCTGGGACTTTGGTTTTTCCCTTCTTCTCTTCTGAACTGTTTCAACATCAAAACACACTGGGAAAATTTTCCACCAAAGCCCTGGAAGTGAGCCCACACCGACTCAGCTCCGAAGAAGAGAGAGACTACACCTATAGAACTCTAAAATTTTCCCAAGTTTCTCTCCACAGCGAAAGTTTTATTATTTAGCATTATTATCCCTTTCCTGTGTGTTTGTTAAATAAATAGTTTTTCTCTCTTTCACTTTCCTTCGAGGAAACTTTCTTTTTTTCCCGAACCTAATGGGAAAAGAGTAGTTGTAACCTGCCTTCTATCAAAAGATATTTCCTCCAAATTTAGCCAAACCAGCACAGGGTGTGTATTGGGTCTGACTGAGATAGAGTTCATTTTTCCTTAGCAGCCCTTTACAGTGCTGTGCTTTGCACTGGTAGCTGGAAGGGTGTTGATAACACACCAGTGTTTTGGCTACTGCTGAGCAGTGCTGTCCCTCTAATATTCCTTCCCCCATCAAGGGGCTTGGAGTGGGAAAGATCCTGGGAGGGGACACAACCAGGCCAGCTGACCCAAATTAACCAAAAGGATATTCCATACCATATGACGTCAGCTCAGATATAAAAGCTAGGGATGAGAGGAGGAACAGGGGGCATTTGTTAATCTACAATGTTTGCCTTCTGGAGCAACCACTACGCGTGCTGTAGCCCTGCTTCCCGGGAAGTGTCTGAACATCACTCACTGATGGGAAGTAGAAATTAATTATTTTCCCTTTGCTTATGCGCAAGCAAACTTTTGCTTCTTTTTTCCTTTGCTTTAGTAAACTGCCTGTGCCGGTTTGGCCAAAATCTAGTAATATATGCCCTGAGAGAAAACCAGGTTACAACCACCCTTCCCCCCACAGGGTTCGGGAAAAAAGGAAATTTTTTCCTCGAAGGAAAGTGAAAGAGATAAAAACTATGTATTTAACAAACACACAGGAAAAGGATAATGATGCTAAATAATGAAATGAAATCTCTCACTATAGAGAGAAACCTGGGGAGATTTCAGAGTCCTTCTGTAGGTGTAGTCTCTCTCCTCCTCGGAGCTGGGTCTGCGAGGGCCCACCCCCGGGCCTCGGGGAAAAATTCTCCCAATGTGTTTTGATGTTGTTGAACAGTCCAGAAGAGAAGAAGGGAAATACCAAAGTCCCAGGAAACAAAGTTCAGCTTTCCGTCTCATGCCGGGAAGAGAAGAGAAGAAAAAACTGAAACCGCTGGCTGAAGAAAGCAAGCAGGGTGCTCCCTCCCGCTCCTGCAGCCAGAGAATGCAGAGGAGTGTATCTCTGTGTCCTTGAGAAACTGTTTTGAAAAGTTCGTTTGTTTTTTCTTTTCTCCAGCTCAGTTTAAAGGCACAGAAAGGGCACAAAATTACTTTTTGGGCATAGAGCATGATAGGGGATACACGATAGAGTCACCCCAAGACACTGCCTTATCTCAACCTACAAGTTGTTTTCCATCTTTTCTCTCCCCTGTCCCACTGGGGAGTGATAGAGTGACTTAGTAGGCATCTGACACCCAGCCAAGGTCAAACCACTACAGGGTGTTAATCCCATGGCGCCAAAATAACTCACTACAAGACAGCTTGTCCTGTTTGAGTTATTTCACCAGTTAACAAGCAACAGAGAAGCTCTTGTGGGGGGCAAGATGCCCTGCTACAGAAGTGGCTGCTCTGGAGGTAAGGAATTCATGGTGTGATTCCAAAAGAAGGTAATAACAAGCAGTGAGAGAACTAGCCTTTGCAAGACTATATATTTTACTTTGTGTCTCTTCTGCTTTCTTTTGTTTAAATTCCAGGGACAGTCCATTGTAGGTAACCACCTCGTCTTCAATGCAATAATGAAAAATACATTTCATAGTAGGTAAAGCTCCTCATATACTTGTCTCCCTTGACTTCTCCAACACTATGACTAACCAATAAACCCCTACAACAGAAGAAGATTCAGAGGAGCTGGGCAAGGGGATGTGCCCATGAAACTCAGAGAATAATGTGGGGTGTAACTGACCACAGCTGTTGCAAAGAAGTTGACTTTATCTCAACACAGAAGGGACTGGAGGGTTGTAACGATATGGAGGAGTGAGGAGTCCCCAGGCAGGTGCAAAGGAGGAACTTTATTTACAAAAAACCTGGCCTTTTTATGCTGTTAGTCGGTTGTTAGTTTGCATAGTTTTAAGGCACAACAAACCAAATTTAACCAACCACCATACACCACGGTGCAGGCACGAGGCATTCACGCAGCAAGCCTCACTTCCCCTATTCTAGCTGAGTCATTCTCCCACAGTCCGTTTCTACTTAGACTAAGTAACAGGCCGGAGCCATGATTTTACCAGGCTTTCCCTTTACAAAGCTTTACCTATCAGTCACACTTCCCCCTTTGTCACTGCCCTGGGAGATGGGTCAGCCTCGGGGGGTACTCATCCCGCTTAGGAGGCTACAGTGACCTTTTCCCGCAGACAGACACTGAAAAGTGTCACGTCCTGGCGGCCGCTTGGAATGGGCTGCACTGGCTCGGTATCAGCAGGCGCACCCAAAAGCGAGGGGACCAGGTGGTCTCAGTCTCTCAGGAATTCCGGGGGCGAAAGAGGCAAGGGAGAGGACCAGTCCGTGAAATCTTCCAAGGTTTATTACCCCGAAAGCAAAGGGGAGGAACTGGCCGATGAGAGCCAGAGGCACCGAGGTTTTCTACAGGGGTGGCACCGAACAAACAACCAATAGAAAGTAAGCTTGGAGCGGAATCCCGGGGACACAGAACCAATGGCTAGGTTACAGAGGAGGGAATTTACAGAACAAACCTATTAACAACCGAACTTACCAGAACTTTCTGGAGAAGTGGTACGGGCTCAGAACCGGGTCTCGCCCACGGACTGGTCCTCGCTCTCTGAGTCGTCTGCCCATTGGGTAGGCATGCCGTGATGGACATCGGGAGGACCCCAAGTGGTCCGAGGCACCCCAACACCCCTTCTTTGTTTTTTAAGTGTTGCACAGCTAGAACTGTCTGTGCCGGTATGGCCATTATCTTATTAAGACTATTATTGATCATTTGTTGCACACAAGATAAAATACATGGGATACATATCATAATCATTAAGAACACACCAAGGATAACTATGCCATACATTGCTAAGCGTTTAAACCATGCCCCAAAGCCAAAGCTGAGGTTGTTGAGCCATGAAGACACCCCCCACCAATCACCCTCGTTATGTTGCTGTAACTGTTTAATGAGCTGCTTCAGATTACTGATACTCTTATGAATAGACTCTAAATGATCACTTAAGTTCATGCAGCACATGCCGTCAAAATCTTCGAATCCATGGCCTTGAGCCAACAAGCAAGAAGTCAATGGCCACCCTGTTTTGCAGTGTTGCATGTCGCACCGATTTAACGTCCATTAGCATAGCTGAAAGAGCGGCACTAGTGGCGTTAGCTTCCCTTGCAAGCCAGCAGCCAAGCTTGTTTAAAGAAGCCAAAGCGTGAGCAGTACCGATTGCTGGTACTATGTCGCTGCCCTGGGATGTGGGTCAGCCTCGGGGGGTGTTCGCCCCCACGCCGGAGGCTGCAGTCACCTCCCGCAGGCAGGCACTGCGAGATAAAAACTTCCCGGCGGCCGCTTGGAAACCGGCTGCCGCTCTGGCTCGGTCCGAGCGCACCCGGAGCGGGGGGGCTGGTGGTCTCAAGCCCTTCAGGAACTCCGGAAGCAAAAGAGGCAAGAGAGAGGATCAGTCCATAAATATTCCGAGATTTATTATCTTGAAAGCGGTGGGGGGGTGAACGGGGCGAACTGGTCAACTCGTCGAACTGATCGAACTGGTCGAACTGGTCAGTGGGCACCGAGGTTTTGAATCGGGGCGGCACAGAACAAACAACCAATAGGAAACAGACATAGAGGTGGACCCCAGGGACACAGAACCAATGGCTAGGTTACAGAGGAGGGAATTAACAGAACAAACCTATTAACAACCGAACTTATCAGAACTTTCTGGAGAAGTGGTGTGGGCTCAGAACCGGGTCTCGTCCACAGACTGGTCTTCACTCTCTGAGTCGTCTGCCCACTGGGCAGGCATGCTGTGACAGACAGCGGGCGGACCCCGAGTGGTCCGAGGCACCCCAACAGTACTAAACTGGCAGAGATGCGCTCTGTAGCATTCCAGAAAGTTGCCGTCAGATCGCACTTCTCGTTAAGAACCTGCGTGCTGCACCTAACCCGACCCTGTGCTGCAACAATCAGAGCAGTCCGATTTGGATGAAACAAGGTTAGTTGGCCAATGGTGCAAGGTCCGCCAACAGCTTTGCCTGGTATACCTTTCCAGACGTGCTCCCCACATATCAAGAACAAGTCCAAGGGGAGAGCAATAGCGCTGATGCCGGATGCCAGTTGACTTTCCAAGGTCCGATTACACCACAAGGAAGAATTGCTGAAAACACCTTTAGGAGAGACATCAAAGTTAACACTGTTCATATAAACACCAAACGTACCATCAATGTAAAAGCATAGCAAAGCGCGCAAAGTCCCTAGCATGTCTAGTTCTTGTGGCTGCGAGGGCAAAGCTGGAAAGTCATGAATCCTTCTCAGATCTTTATACCATGTCTCATCTTGTCCTGCGGTCTTCTGCCAGGGGTCCTGGCACCACCACATAGGCCGCAATATACCCGGGGCCGTGCAGTTTTGCTGCACGCTTTCATTATACAGCTTACCAAAGCGTTTCCTGTCAATGGGTGCTCCTACCAAGCACGTGTGAAAAGGATCATTAGGAGTTGTCATAGAGATGCTGTCACGATCCGCTTGAGACGAGCGGGGGTCGTGATGGTTCGTTACCAGAATCTCAGAGTGCAAAAGAAACACCAACGGGGAGAAGCGTAAATTTCAATCATCACAGTGTATTTTATTGCGTACCAACGCGGTGTAATTGCGATAGAGAGGGAGAGAGATGTAAGGAAACAAAGGATAGAGGGAGAGAAAGGGGGGGTTATAGCTACCAACGGCCAGACGGAGTCCTCTTGATCCGTCGTCTTCCGTGGGGGGATCCCAACTGGGGTCTTCTCAGAGAGTCCTTTAATAGTCTTTTTGGAAGCGAGTGGCAGCCGGCCAACAGGTGAGGCAAGCCTTTTCGAAGCGAGGGGCAGCTAGCCGAGAAGTGGGGGGCCAAGTCCCATTGTTTCGGGTTAACGGCACAGAACAGGTAACAGCATGGTCCTTGGTCTGGTAACAGCAGGGTCGACACGTCTCCTTGCCCACTGTACTCAGGCACGTACACCGGCTCCGACATGTCCCGTGCTGTTCCTATTGTGATGGCAGCAGGACCAACACAGCTGTGTTTGGCTAGCTTTCCACCTCGGCCAGGCCCAGGCTCAGCGTCTCGCTTTCGGCAGATGATCGTGAAGCAGATGAAGGGTCCTCGGGGAAGGGTCTTCGGACCGTCCCTTACAGATGCACATAGTATCAGTGTGCGTAGCATTGGCAAGGGTGATCCATACATTTGCGCTGTCCAGTGTAGGGAGTGCGACACTCGCAGTGCCTTCGCCAATCAGGATGATGCAACAAACAGTCGCACACACCGCGAAGGAACCCATTTCATGTGGTGACCTGTGGAGACACAAGCATAACCCCTTCCCCATGTCAACAAGTCTAAAGGTCCTGCCCACTGCCCTGTTACTGGGTCCTTTACCATCACCGGAGGCCTGGGACGAGCCTTTGTATCAAAAGAATATTGCCTTTCGCATGCTGTTTGGCCAGCTTCATCTCGATTCAGGAAATTGAGAACATACAGGGCTTTTGCTAACCTATCATGTGGGCACTCCAACTCCATCTTCTTTTGTTTCTGAAGCATAGTTTTCAGTGTTCTGTGGGCACGTTCAACAATCGCCTGACCAGTGGGAGAGTGAGGGATACCCATGCTGTGGGAGATACCCCATTGCTGTAAGAACTGGCGAGTCCGCTCAGAAGCATAAGCAGGGCCGTTGTCAGTCTTTAGAGCGTCTGGGAGGCCCAAAGTAGCAAAGCATGTGAGCCAGTGTCGAGTAACATCACGAGCCTTTTTCTCCTATGTGGGCAGTTGCCATCAAAAAACGTGAGAAAGTGTCAACAGTTACATGAACACACTTTAAACGACCAAATTCTGGAACATGAGTAACATCAGTTTGTCAGACAAAATTAGCAGTTAGGCCTCGAGGATTGACACCTTCTGCTAAAGGAGCAGGAGCAATTCTACGGCAAGAGGGGCAGGAAAGCAGAATGTCTCGAGCTTGCGAGGCAGTCAATTGGAATTGCTTTCGTAAAGAGCGAGCATTCTGATGAAAGAAGTCATGAGACAGCTTAGCCTGAGCAAACTTATTAGGCACATTTGGCATGACAGTGAGATCAGCACAAGTATTACCTTCCACGATAGGTCCAGGTAAACCTGTATGAGAACAGACATGAAGCACATAAAAGTCATGCTGCCGGTTGTTAATCAAAAGCCACAGTATATGTAGCTCTGCAAATAAAACTGGGTTATCAACACAGCGCAAGTATGAAGATTCCAAACGAACAACTACATTAGCAGCATATGCAGAATCAGTTACAATGTTGAGCGGTTCCTGTGAAAACAACTGAAAAGCATAGCGGATAGCAGCTAACTCTAGGATTTGCACTGAAGCATTTTGCACTGTCAGAACCCTTTTATGCCATCGGGCAGAGTCACCCTCATGCCATACTACTGCAGCTTTGCTGGTTCTGCTGGATGCATCCGTAAAAACTGTCATTCCGTTGACGGGAGTCATGCTGCAGCAGTGTTTTGCATATAAGGGGAGGCTACCCACCTCCGTCCACAGGCGATGGGAAGGGTAGTGGATAGACAATTGTCCTGAAAAGTCTGCAAGTGCAATCTGAAAGTTAGTGTCCTCTGACAACAACCATGACAAGTTTTCTTTGTTCACAGGTACATAGATTACATGTGGATCATGGCCACTGAGCGTCTGCAGCCGCTCGCGGCCTTTCATGATTAGCTGCGCAAACATGTCATGGACAGTCCATACAGTTTTTGTTGCCATGTGAGGTAAAAATAGCCACTCCAGCACACGCAAGGGATCACTGTCATCAGGAAACCACTGAAACAAGACAGCAAAGGGTTGAAACTTGCTAGCCACTATAGCAAGAGAAACAGGTTCATCAGGGTCCCATCTCCAGCCCTGACAACTTTCCAGAGCCTGAACACAATTATCTAGGGCTTTCTTAGCCTCAGGAGTCAGCTGTCAGGGAGAATTGAGATTAGGATCACCCCTGAGTAAAGCAAACAGGGGGTGCAAAAGCTCTGTGGATAAACCTAGAATGGGACGTAACCAGTTCAAGGAACCTAACAATTTCTGCAAATCATTCAAGGTCAGGTTATCCTTAACAGAAAGCTTTACAGGCTGAGGGCAGATAGTCTGCTGAGTAATTTTCCACCCTAGGTAATGCCACGGGGCCTGCCGCTGCACTTTCTCAGGTGCAACGACCAAGCCAGCTGCTTGAACTGCCTGAACGACAGCCACCTGTATGGAACACAAAACAGAATGATCTTTAGCTGCAAGTAAAATATCATCCATGTAGTGGTACACGGTCGCTTCAGGAAATTGGCAGCAGACAGGTTGCAGAGTAAAGTCCACCACTCTGGCATATAGTTGGGCTGTTGCACATGCCTTGTGGCAAAACTGTCCAGTGATACCTTTTTATTGGCTCTGCATGGTTCAGGGTGGGCACTGAAAAAGCAAAACAAGGTGCATCATCAGGGTGCAAGGGAATGGTAAAAAAGCAGTCTTTCAAGTCTATGGCAACGAGGGGTCAATCGAGAGGTATCATTGCAGGAGAGGGAAGTCCAGGTTGCAAGGCACCCATGGGTTCAATGACCGCATTTACCGCGCGCAAGTCATGCAACAGTCACCATTTACCACTTTTCTTGGGAATGCAGAATACAGGAGTGTTCCAAGGGCTAGAGGATGGCTGTATGCGTCCTTCCACTGTAGACGCCCTACCTGAGACAGGCAAGATGAACAGTAGTCCGAAAACCAGACAAGATACTGGGTCATCGTCAGGACCATTCTCATCATATTTTTCCAGTCAGCAGGAGTGAGAATATGGGCAGAACTTAATGTCTGTAGATATGTAATGAGTTGCTCAGAAGTCGCACCCATGTCTTGTGCCAACTCCTTCAGGACAGAGTACTCTACATCTTTATAGGATGGAGGCCTGGCCTGCTCGTAGACAACTGGGTACACAGTTAGATATGGGGGGACCCTGTCCTGATCCTGTGTAGGGTACAGTTGCCGTACCACCTGGGCATCAGAAGATGCCGTGTCTGAATAGCTATTCAAAGTAACAGCCTCCGGAGGGGCAGCGGAGCTGACCGGCAGCTCCTGGCGTGGCCTAGGCGGGGGGGCGGCTTGGCCCGGGGGCCCCCATGAGGTAGCTGCAGCATTCCAGAGGCCCTGCGAGGGCGGGGGACTAGTCGGAGAGGCTTTGATATTCACCGCAGCTGTAGGGATGCCTGCATCCAAGGCCGGGAGGCCACAGTCGGCCGCAGAGGTTGGCAGACGTGAAGTAGCCGCGGAGAGGGCTTGTGACGCAGCCGTAGGGGAGGCCGGTGACGCAACCGTAGGGGGGGTGTGCCAAGAGGGCGGGCGGCAAAAGAGGAGGCACCACGGGAGAAGCCGTGGGCGGTGCGGAGGCGGGGCCGGGAGGGCCAGGCAGCATGGAGGCCGTGGGAGGAGTAGGCAGCACAGAGGCGGGGTTGGGCAGGGCGGGGGTGGGGAGGGCGAGCGGTGAGGGAGCTCTAGGACCCGGGGGAGACTGGAATGCGGGGGAGCTGTTATGCAGGAATGCGTCTCCCTGGGAGACAGCTGCCGAAGAGGGCAGCTGTGTGGGGGGAGAGACAGGTTCCCAGGAGAGCGGGACAGCCGAACCTGCGTTAGATTCTGTAAGAGCTGACATGATTCCCCAAGTCGCGAGATGCCTGGACGCACAGACATCACCCGCACTCGCGAGGTAGAAGTTTTTGCCCCACTGTTTGCCAAGCATCTAGGTGATAAATGCTGGCTAGCGGGAGATCATTGATATGCGTAGAAAGCCAATCTAGGAAAGAAAGAAATTTAGCATCGGAAACGTCTCTGTTCTGCCTTCGTAAAAGCTGCCGCACCGTCTCTAGGGTCTGTTTCTGGTCAAGAGACAGCTTAGTACCCATTATCAATCGCAGCTCACCTCAAAGTGTCCAATGCGCGCGCCGAAGTTTGATAAGGTGAAGATGAGAGGTCGCTCGGGTTGTCTAAGCGTGCCGCCTGCGTTTGCCGCCGGAGCTCGCCGCCAGAGTTCACCGTAGGGATGCGCTGCCTGGAGCCGCCGCTGGAGTCCTTTGCGTGGGCTTGGGCGCTGCCTGGGGCCGCTGCGGGGGGGCTGCGGGAACCGGTGTAGGTCACGGGCCGGGGCCGCTCCTGGGGCCAGGGGGCTTCAGTCCCGGGCGAGGTCCGCTCTTCGTCGTAGGGTAGTCTTCCGCGTTCGGGCGTGTGCCAGTTTGGCCAAAAATCTAGTAATATATCCTCTGAGAGAAAACTAGGTTACAACCACCCTTCCCCCCACCAGGTTCGGGAAAAAAGGAAATTTTTCTTCGAAGGAAAGTGAAACACATAAAAACTATTTATTTTAACAAACTGTAGTGGGTTTTTTAAGCTAAAAGATATACATACTTTTCTTGATGTTTTTTCTGTGAGATAAGCATTAGGAGAAAAAGCAAAGCAGGCACACGACAGAATATAGAGAGATTTATTAACAGACTTAGATGGAAAAGGCTACAACAGAACAAACTTTCAGAACTCTTTCTCTCCCCCACTTTTCTCCCAATTAGTATTACAATTCTAGGAAAGGAAAAAAGGGGTTTCTCTCTTGCCTTGCCTGGTTTTACAAACTGCCACCATTTTGCAGGTTTGCTTAGAATTAACAATCTCTGCTAAGGTGTAACACATCTCTTTTCCATGAGCCCTCTCACAGCTCTTTTAATTGCAAGACACAGGCCCTCACATGGGGTTACTACTCGTTTAAGGATGAATTATTTTTCTTTTTGGCTTGAACATAAGGCTTTTTTTCTGCCACCAGGCTGTAAAAGCCTCTCTCTGCTTTATATACATAGCCTGGCATCGGCATTCTTCAACCTTTTACAAGCTACTCGAGAAAAATATGCCCATCCCCCCACGTACTTTAACATGGATTAAAGAGACAAACAGTTTGCAATATTACAGTTCATACCACGGCAAGGAAAGGAGATTTTTAAGCTCCGCGCGGGACCACGCAGCACCGCCCTTGTAGCTTCGTCTCACGTGACCCCGTTTTTCTTCCTCTCTGGCTCTGAAAGCCGCCATGTTGTAGGGTGTTATCAGGCTCTAAGGTGGAGAGAGAGCCTCCCCTTGCTCTTTCTGCACTGCCGGGTGCACAGTGTGGAAAAGGGGTGTCTTCCTCTGTTCGTTGCCAAGTATGCTGGCTGCACTGAAGGCTCCGCTGGCTCTCCCTCTTCCTCAAGATACCGCGTCGGATGACCTCAGCCCTGTGGCCAGCTATAGCCACTCGCGGCTCAGGGAAATCGCTTCCCTCTCCACAGTCTAGAGTCCGTGCTGCAGCGTTAAGAGAAGGGGCAAGAGGCAGAGAGGCAGGGGCAAGGGCGCCCGTCCCCAGCCCCGTGGGCCGGGCAACGGGGCCCACCCCTCCCCCTCTCCCCTCCTGAAATCAGCCGGAACGGGGGAAAAAACTTCTCCTAAATCCCGCCTTCCACAGGGTTTTTTATATGTAGAATTGAGAGAAGCGCGATTGGTCTGAAGAACTGCCTGTCAGTTCAAGTCAAACCACGACAGGAAAATGATAATGATGCTAAATAATGAAATGAAATCTCTCGCTATAGAGAGAAACCTGGGAAGATTTCAGAGTCCTTCTGTAGGTGTGGTCTCTCTCCTCCTCGGAGCTGGGTCGGTGAGGGCCCACCCCCAGGCCTCGGGGAGGAAATTCTCCTGATGTGTTCTGATGTTGTTGAAACAGTCCAGAAGAGAAGAAGGGAAAAACCAAAGTCCCAGGAAACAAAGTTCAGCTCTCCGTCTCACACCGGGAAGGGAAAAAAAACCAGCTGGCTGAAGAAAGCAAGCAGGGTGCTCCCTCTGTGCTACCCGCAGCCAGAGAACGCAGAGGAGTGTAATCTCTGTGTCTTTGAGAAACTGCTTTGAAAAGTTCGTTTGGTTTTTTTTCCTTAAGCTCAGTTTAAAGGCACAGAAAAGGCACAAAATTAATTTTTTGGGCATGGGGCTCGATAGGGGACACACATCATAGAGTCACCCCAAGACATTCCACCCCGTATCCCATATCGTCGGCTCAATGCCTAAACTAATATATTTTAATTTTACACACACACATTAATACATATATACAGCTATGTACAAACAGTGACAGTGACACTCAGCAAGCAGTGGTATACAGGTATTTCGCATTACAGATCGTTTTCACTCAACAATCAGATCTTCTTGCGGTACACAATATGTTTCATTTCTCTGCATTACTCACCATGTGCAACCAGGTCTCTGAGCAAAGACAACCCCACGGATGGGTTTGTCTGTACTCGAGGCAGAACTAACCGAAACAGTTTTTCTTAACAGTCCCCTGACATGCACTACTGGAACCTTATCTCCATCTACTGTATGCAGGGATTCAGATTGGGCTGGACCAGCTCTATTGGTGGAACCTCGGGTGTTGACTAACCAAGTGGCCTTTGCTAGATGCTGCTCTTAATTTTTGAAAATTCCCCCACTTAGTGCCTTCAAGGTGGTTTTCAACAATCTATTGCACCGTTTCACTTTCCTAGCTGCTGGTGCATGATAAGGGATATGGTACACCTACTCAATGCCATGTTCCCTAGCCTAGGTATTGATAAGGCTATTCTTGAAATGAGTCCCATTGTCAGACTCAATTCTCTCGGGGGTACCATGTCTCCAGAGGACTTGTTTTTCAAGACTCAAGATGGTGTTACGGGCTGTAGCATAAGGCACAGGGGAGGTCTCCAACCATCTCGTGGTGGCTTCTACCATTGTGAGCACATAACGCTTGCCTTGGCGTGTTTGAGGCAGTGTGATGTAATCAATCTGCCAGGCCTCCCCATACTTGTATTTGGACTATCGCTCACCATACTATAGGGGTTTCACTGGCTTGGCCTACTTGATTGCAGCACATGTCTCACAATCATGGATAACTTGGGAGGTACTGTCTATGGTTCGATTTACCGTTTGGTTTCGTGCCCACTTATAGGTGACATCTCCGCTTTGATGACTTGAGGCATCATGGGCCCATTGAGCTCGGAACAACTCTCCCTTGTGGTTCCAATCTAAGTCTATCCTGCGACACTTTTACTTTTGCAGCTTGATTTACTTGTTCATTGTTTTGGTGTTCTTCATTAGCTCTACTCTTGAGGACATGAGCATCTACATGGCGGACTTTCACAAGTAGCTTTTTCACTCAGGCAGCACTGTCTTTTTACTCTTCAGCAGCCCAGATGGATTTTTCCCTACGCTGCCAATTAGCCTTTTCTCAGTTTTCTAGCCATCTCCACAGAGCATTGGCTACTATTTATGAATCAGTGTAGAGGTAGAGCTGTGGCTACTTCTCTCTTTCAGCAATGTCCAGGGCCAGCTGAACGGCTTTGAGTTCGGCGAGTTGGCTTGATCTACTTTTTCCTCCAATAGCTTTTGCAACCCGTCGTGTGGGACTCCATATGGCTGCTTTCTACTTTCGTTTCATCTTTACAATGCGACAAGAACCATCGGTGAAAAGAGCGTAGCATGTGTCTTCTGATGGCAGTTGGTTGTACGGTAGAGCTTCTTCAGCACATGTCACTTGTTCTTGTTCTTCCTCATCACTGAGACCAAAGTTTTCACCTTCGGGCTAATTTGTGATTATTTCTAAAATCCCAGGGCGATTCAGTTTTCTGATACGGGCGCGCTGTGTGATGAGAGCAATCCATTTGCTCCGTGTGGCATTGGTGGCATGGTGGGTAGACAGAACCTTTGCTTTGAACATCCACCCCAGCACCGGTAGCCGGGGTGCCAGGAGGAGCTGTGCTTCAGTGCCAATTACCTTTGAGGCAGCTTGGATTCCTTCACAGGCTGCCAAGATTTCTTTCTCTGTTGGGGTGTAGTTGGCTTCAGATCCTCTGTAGCTTCGATTCCAGAATCTCAGTGGTCAGCCTCGAGTCTCACCAGGCACCTTTTGCCAAAGGCTCCAGGACAGACCATGGCTCCCAGCTGCAGAGTAGAGCACGTTCTTTACTTCTGGTCCTGTCCTGACTGGGCTAAGGGCTGCTGCATGAGCAATCTCTTGCTTGACCCGGGCAAAGGCTTGTTGCTGTTCAGGGCTCTAATGGAAATTGTTCTTCTTGTGGGTAACCACGTAGAGAGGACTTACAGTCTGGCTGTATTCAGGAATATGCATTCTCCAAAAGCCTATGACACCTAGGAAAGCCTGTGTTTCCTTTTTGTTGGTTGGTGGAGACATTGCTGTGATCTTATTGACAACCTCAGTGGGAATCTGACACCGTCCATCTTGCCATTTCACTCCCAGGAACTGGATCTCTCGAGCAGGTCCCTTGACTTTGCTCCTCTTGATGGCAAAACCAGCTTCTAGGAGAATTTGGATGATTTTCTCTCTGGGGAACGTCCTCGTTGGGTATCAGAATCTCTGATCTGTACTGCTGAGATTTGGAGAAAGCCTTCTTTGATCTCCTTCTTGATTTCCTGGAGATTCTTCTCCATCCTATATTCCAAATTCTGCACACGTGTTTCCACAGCTGCGATTTTCGCATGTGTTGGGCCATGCACGGAGTCCGCATATGCTCGGAGCTTCGTTGCCATTTCCTGCATGGTTTCATTTGCACCGTAATCTGGTTTCATCAGTGCTAAAGCAGACTTATATTCTGATGGCCCAAGCTGTATGAGCTTTCGCCACATGAATGGACCAACTCTGGCCTGGTCTGGACTTCTCAGTCTTGGGTCATCTGTGAAGGCAACCTCTACCACCCCTAGTTCTCTCAGGCATTGGATCCCTTGTTCTATAGTCTTCCACTGGGTTTGCTGCATATAGAGATCATCTGCACACAGATATCTTTCCCTCACACCACTCAAGAGCCGTCTCCAGATACTGGCAGAGTCAGCCTCCCTTATCATCCTTTGGTCGATAGCTGGATCACGTGACAGGGATCCTAAATGCCTCGCTTCAGCATCGTCCAGCATTACATCATCACCTGCAGCATCCCAAATACGGACCATCCAACTTATTATGGATTCATTAAACCGTCGGGTGTAGTCCTTTCTTAGGCTGTGAAGGTCTTTTATGGACAGGGACTCAGTAACAGTTTCTGTGCCTGAGTCAGTTGGTGGCTTTGAGGTTCCTTCCCCGGCATCATCATCATCATCTTTCACTGGGTGATCAGTTTTGGTTGTGTGCTTTTTCCTTGTGACAGGAGCAACTGTCACTGACTTAGGTTCTCCCTCTGGTTTGGCTGCAGCCTGAGTGACTAGGGTGTCTGCTGATTTATCTTCCTGCCCCTCTGCCTTTATCTGCTGCTCTACAGTACCTAGCAGTGTGCGATAGGCATATGCCAAGGCTCAACCTATTACAATGAGCTTTTCCTTATTAGAAGTGTCATTGTATTTCTCTTTCAGATATTTCTCCACCTCAGCTGGTTTCTGAATTTGTTCAGGGGGGTAATTGCAAATTATTGGGTCAGAGAATTTCTTCAGGATTTTGCCCATATCCTCCCATTCTCCACCCCACTCAGGATTTTTCACCTTTGGGTTAGATGTCTCCTCAGTCACCCTGGAAAACTGAGCCTTCATTCTAGACAATCTGCAAACTACATAAACGAAGCTTACTAGATAAACTACTAGGAAGATGGTCTCTTTAACATCCAGGGGAAACTGAACATTCTCAAAAGATAATTTATCAAATTTAAAGGGGAGGGAGATGAAAGGCTGGGAAACCCCATCTCCTCCTAACAAACTGAGTGCAATTACCAATAAACTCCCAAAACAGGCTACTGAAACTAGGACTGGGGTTAGGATGGAGAAATGTCCTATCATACACACTTTGAACAACTGCCTGTACCTCTGGTAACTTCTTATAAATCATTATCACCAAGCAAAGCAAAATGGAAATCCGGATTCGTGCCTCTGCTCTGTAAAAGTATCTTATCAGCAATAGGATCAGACCAAGTTGTGGATAGGCAAACAGGCCTAGGGACCAAAAAGGCACCAGTACTTCAAACAGGCCTAGGGACCAAAAAGATGTGAGTATATCCAGCCAGAGAGACATTATGAACTCAACCAACATGATAACTACTTTACCCCAACACGATAACTACTTTACCCCAACACAAAGTTGTTAAATCCTAACCACGATGTCATTAGTACAGGTTTTTTCACTTTCCTTCGAATCCTGTCCGTGTCACCAATAAGTATTTGTGCCGGTTTGGCCAAAATCTGGTGATATATCCTCTGAGAGAAAACTAGGTTACAACCACCCTTCCCCCCACCAGGTTCGGGAAAAAAGGAAATTTTTCTTCGAAGGAAAGTGAAAGAGATAAAACCTATTTATTTTTACAAACACACAGGAGAAAGAGAATTATGCTAAATAATGAAATGAAATCTCTCGCTATAGTGAGAAACCTGGGAAGATTTCAGAGTCCTTCTGTAGGTGTGGTCTCTCTCCTCCTCGGAGCTGGGTCGGCGAGGGCCCACCCCCCGGGCCTCCGGGAGGAAATTCTCCTGATGTGTTCTGATGTTGTTGAAACAGTCCAGAAGAGAAGAAGGGAAAAACCAAAGTCCCAGGAAACAAAGTTCAGCTCTCCGTCTCATGCCAGGAAGGGAAAAAAACCAGCTGGCTGAAGAAAGCAAGCAGGGTACTCCCTCCGTGCTACCCGCAGCCAGAGAACGCAGAGGAGTGTAATCTCTGTGTCTTTGAGAAACTGCTTTGAAAAGTTCGTTTGGTTTTTTTTCCTTAAGCTCAGTTTAAAGGCACAGAAAAGGCACAAAATTAATTTTTTGGGCATGGGGCTCGATAGGGGATACACATCATAGAGTCACCCCAAGGCAGGGCGCCAGATGTAACGATACGGAGCAGCGAGGAGTCCCCAGGCAGGTGCAAAGGCGGAATTTATTTACAAAAAATCCGTCCTTTTTATGCTGTTAGTTGGTTGTTAGTTTGCGTAGTTTTAAGGCACAACAAACCAAATTTAACCAACCACCATACACCACAGTGTGGGCATGAGGCATTCATGCAGCAAGCCTTACTTCCTCTATTCTAGCTGAATCATTCTCCCACAGTCCATTTCTACTTAAACTAAGTAACAGGCCGGAGCCATGATTTTACCAGGCCTTCCCTTTACAAAGCTTTACCTATCGGTTGCAGAGGGTGGCCTTCGTTTTAGATAAACAGCTATATGTCAGCTGAGTGAATCAACTGGTGGTATAAATGTTTCTTACTTGATTTCATAAAAAACGTGTAAATCTTTCCCTGAGTTGGACATACCACCATGAGGTAAGTGAATACATGGCTCAGCCCAACATAGAGTATAAAAACTTGGCAGCTAGCAAAAGAATTTAAAAGTCAGCAATGGGCTTGAACTGACTTCAACCCATGGATTCCTTCCTGGTGACTGGGGATGCCCAGAATTGTGACAGTAAGCATCTTCTAAAGATTGGTAATGGGAATAACATTGGTATTGTGATTAAACTGTTTATTGCAATTGTTATATATCTTTTTCTAAGTGTAACTTACATTTGTATTGTGTTATGGAATGTGGAGGGCTGTGAGCCCTTGGCGAAGGAGCCCTCTGCACTCCCTTGGAGAGAGGCCTGAGGGCCAAAAGAATCTCCCCAGAGATAAGCAACCTTCCTCTGAGTCATGGTGACAAAAAGAGCCACTCCCAACATGCCTTGCTTCTTTATGGTAATATCAAGTATCCCATTGGCTAATTGGTTTCTACCCCACCCCCTGCCTTCCCCATATAACCTCTGCTCCTACCCCTGATGATAGGGAGTTCTCATCCCTGGCCTCCCCTTCACAGGGGCTGCTGGACAATAAAGGTGACATCTGTGGAATTGCCATATGAGGCTCCTGTCTCTCTGTCCCCGAGTTTTGCCTGGGTGATTTCACAAAGAGCTGAATCACAAGAGCTGATATCACTTGTAGCAGAGAAGTTGCTACACTTGCTGAAATCACCTGTCGCCCAGGGAAGTTGCTAAAGCCTCTGGAAAAGCCTTTCCCTGGTGGAACGCTTTCTCTAGGAAGGTCACAACACACCCGGTTATCCACCACCCGACCCAAGGCAATAATGGAATATGTTTTGTATCACTTTGCTAAATCAGAAATCCTGTGCAACATCAACTATCATTAAATAAGTAAATTTGATATTAAACATTATACTCTCCAAGTGTGGAATATCTAAAAAAAAAAAAAGATCAGAGAGTACTGGACTGTGACAAACACAAATCTAACAATGTTTTGTGTTTTGGCCATCAGTGGGATTTGCCTCACTGAACACATTATTTTTGCAATTGGGGTTTTTATTTTTTAGTTTTCTCAGTGAAAGATTTTTTAAAAATTATTCTCTTACTTTCACTCTCAAAAATTAAAGATCATTTATAGCCAAAGCTTTGTCTTGCAAAATGATCAGAAACATCAGTATAAAATTTAGGGATTGTCAAGGGATGTTTGGTCTCATGGCTTTGTGTCTTGGGGTGACTCTATCATGTGTATCCCCTATCATGCTCTATGCCCAAAAAGTAATATTGTGCCTTTTCTGTGCCTTTAAACTGAGCTGGAGAAAAGAAAAAAAAACCAAACGAACTTTTCAAAACAGTTTCCCAAGGACACAGAGATTACACTCCTCTCTGCGTTCTCTGGCTGCAGGAGCGGGAGGGAGCACCCTGCTTGCTTGCTTCAGCCAGAGGTTTCGGGGTTTTTTTTCTTCTCTTCCCGGCGTGAGACGGAGAGCTGAACTTTGTTTCCTGGGACTTTGGTTTTTCCCTTCTTCTCTTCTGGACTGTTCAACAACATCAGAACACATCAGGAGAATTTCCTCCCGGAGGCCCGGGGGTGGGCCCTCGCCGACCCAGCTCCGAGGAGGAGAGAGACCACACCTACAGAAGGACTCTGAAATCTCCCCAGGTTTCTCTCTGTAGTGAGAGATTTCATTTCATTATTTAGCATTATTATCCTTTTCCTGTGTGTTTGTTAAATAAATAGTTCTTATCTCATTCACTTTCCTTCGAGGAAAATTTTTTTTTCCCCGATCCCTGTGGGGGGGGAAGGGTGGTTGTAACCTGGTTTTCTCTCAGAGGATATATTGCTAGATTTTGGCCAAACTGGCACAAATTCTTATTGGCGTAGTCGGCAGGATTCGAAGGAAAGTGAAAAAACCTGTACCAATTACATTCTTGGTTTGAATTTAACTACTTTGTGTTGGGGTAAAGTAGTTACAATGTTGGTTGAGTTCATAATGTCTCTCTGGCTGGATATACTCACATCTTTTTGGTCCCTAGGCATGCTTGAGGTACTGGTGATTTTTTGGTCCCTGTTTGCCTATCCACAACTTGGTCTGATCCTGTGGCTGATAAGAAACTTTTACAGAGGCACAGGCAGTTGTTCAAAGCGTGTATGATAGGTCATTTCTCCATCCTAACCCCAGTCCTAGTTTCAGTAGCCTGTTTTGGGAGTTTACTGGTAATTGCACTCAGTTTGTTAGAAGAGGAGGAGACGAGGTTTCCCAGACTTTCATCTCCCTCCCCTTTAAATTTGATACATCATCTTTTGAGAAGGTTCAGTTTCCCTTGGATGTTAAAGAGACCATCTTCCTGGTAGTTTATCTAGTAAGCTTCTTTTATTTAGCTTGCAGATTGTCTAGAATAAGCACTCAGATTTCCAGGGGGACTGATGCGATACCCGACCCAGAGGTGGAAAGGCCTGAGTGGGGTGGAGAATGGGAGGATATGGGCCAAACCCTGAAGGAATTCTCTGACCCAATAGCTTGGAATTTCCCCCCTGAACAAATTCAGAACCCAGCTGAGGTGGGGAAATATCTGAGAGAGAAATTCAACGACAATCCTAAGGAGGAAAAGGTCTTTGCAATATGCTGGGCCTTGGCATATGCCTATCGCACACTGCTAGGTACTGTAGAGCAGCAGATAAAGGCAGAGGGGCAGGAAGATAAACCAGCAGACACCCTAGTCACTCAGGCTGCAGCCAAACCAGAGGGAGACACTAAGCCACTGACAGTTGCTCCTGTCACGAGGAAAAAGCACACAACCAAAACTGATCGCCCAGTGAAAGATGATGATGATGCAGGGGAAGGAACCTCAAAACCACCAACTGACTCAGGCACAGAAACAATTACTGAGTCCCTGTCCATAAAGGACCTTCACAGCCTAAGAAAGGACTACACCCGACGGCCTAATGAATCCATAATAAGTTGGATGGTCCGTATTTGGGATGCTGCAGGTGATGATGTAATGCTGGACGGTGCTGAAGCGAGGCATTTAGGATCCCTGTCACGTGATCCAGCTATTGACCAAAGGATGATAAGGGAGGCTGACTCTGCTAGTGTCTGGAGACGGCTCTTGAGTGGTGTGAGGGAAAGATATCTGTGTGCAGATGATCTCTATATGCAGCAAACTCAGTGGAAGACCATTGAACAAGGGATTCAATGCCTGAGAGAACTAGGGGTGGTAGAGGTTGTCTTCACAGATGACCCAGGATTGAGAAGTCCAGATCGGGCCAGAGTTGGTCCCTTCATGTGGCGAAAGCTCATACAGCTTGGGCCATCAGAATATAAGTCTGCTTTAGCACTGATGAAACCAGATTACGGTGCAAATGAGACTGTGCAGGATATGGCAACAAAGCTCCGAGCATATGCAGACTCTGTGCATGGCCCAACACATGTGAAAATCGCAGCTGTGGAAACACGTGTGCAGAATTTGGAAGATAAGATGGAGGACCTCAAGAAGGAGATCAAAGAGGGCTTTCTCCAAATCTCGGCAGTACAGATCAGAGATTCTGATACCCAACGAGGACGTTCCCTAGAGAGAAGGTACATCCCACGAAGTGAGCTGTGGAAATTCCTGTGTGACAGTGGGGAAGACATGAAAAAGTGGGGCGGACAGCCCACTTGTGCTCTGGCAGCACGAGTGCATGAATTAAAGGAGCGCAAGTCTCAGAAAGGAAATTTTACTAAAAAGAAAGTAGCTCCAGTTGCCCGTAGCCAATCTGCCGGAAATGATAGACAGAAGGATAACCAGAATTAGAGGGGCCCTGCCTCTAACCAGGTAGAGGCCAGGGAAAACCGTATTTTTTGGACTGTGTGGATTCGTTGGCCTGGTACATCAGAACCACAAAGATATGATGCTCTGGTTGACACTGGTGCACAGTGCACAATAATCCCATCGCAACATGTGGGGGTAGAATCTGTTTCTATTACTGGTGTAAGAGGTGGGTCACAAAATTTGACCCTAGTGGAAGCTGAGGTGAGCCTGACTGGAAATGAGTGGAAGAAACATTTCATTGTGACTGGCCCAGAGGCCCCGTGCATTTTGGGCATAGACTTCCTCCAAGGAGGGCATTTCAGAGACCCAAAAGGACTCAAGTGGGCTTTTGGAATAGCTGCTGTAGAGACAGAGGGCATCAGGCAATTAAATACCTTGCCTGGACTATCAGAGAACCCATCTGCAGTAGGCCTTCTGAAGGAGGAGGAACAAAGAGTACCAATTGCCACCTCGACAGTGCATCGCCGACAGTACCGGACAACTCGAGATGCTGTGATTCCCATCCACAAGATGATCCGTGACTTGGAGAGCCAAGGGGTGATCAGCAAAACCCACTCACCCTTCAACAGCCCCATCTGGCCTGTGCGCAAGTCTGAAGGAGAATGGAGATTGACTGTGGACTATCGTGCCTTGAATGAAGTGACTCCACCGCTGAGCGCTGCCGTGCCGGACATGTTGGAGCTCCAGTACGAGCTGGAGTCCAAGGCAGCGAAGTGGTACGCCACCATTGACATTGCTAATGCATTTTTCTCCATTCCTTTGGCACCGGAGTGCAGGCCTCAGTTTGCCTTCACCTGGAGGGGTGTGCAGTACACCTGGAACCGACTGCCCCAGGGGTGGAAACACAGTCCCACGATCTGCCATGGACTGATCCAGACTGCACTGGAAAAGGGTGAGGCTCCAGAACATCTGCAGTACATTGATGACATCATTGTGTGGGGGAACACCGCAGCAGAGGTGTTCGAGAAAGGAGAGAAAATCATCCAGATTCTCCTAGAAGCTGGTTTTGCCATCAAGAAGAGCAACGTCAAGGGACCCGCTTGAGAGATCCAGTTCCTGGGAGTGAAATGGCAAGATGGACGGTGTCAGATTCCCACTGAGGTCATCAACAAGATCACAGCAATGTCTCCACCAACTAACAAGAAGGAAACACAAGCTTTCCTAGGTGTCATAGGCTTTTGGAGAATGCATATTCCTGAATATAGCCAGATTGTGAGTCCTCTCTACGTGGTTACCCGCAAGAAGAACAATTTCCACTGGGGCCCTGAACAGCAACAAGCCTTTGCCCAGATCAAGCAGGAGATTGCTCATGCGGTAGCCCTTGGCCCAGTCAGGACAGGACCAGGAGTGAAGAACGTGCTCTACTCTGCATCTGGGAGCCATGGCCTGTCCTGGAGCCTTTGGCAGAAGGTGTCTGGTGAGACTCGAGGTTGACCACTGGGATTCTGGAGTCGAAGCTACAGAGGATCTGAAGCCAACTACACCCCAAGAGAGAAGGAAATCTTGGCAGCCTATGAAGGAATCCAGGCTGCCTCAGAGGTAATCGGCACCGAAGCACAGCTCCTCCTGGCACCCCGGCTACCAGTGCTGGGGTGGATGTTCAAAACAGAGGTTCCCTCTACCCACCATGCCACCAATGCCACACGGAGCAAATGGATTGCTCTCATCACACAGCGCGCCCGTATCGGAAAACTGAATCGCCCTGGGATTTTGGAAATAATCACAAATTGGCCCGAAGGTGAAAACTTTGGTCTCAGTGACGAGGAAGAACAAGAACAAGTGACATGTGCTGAAGAAGCTCCACCATACAACCAACTGCCATCAGAAGACACATGCTACGCTCTTTTCACCGATGGTTCTTGTCGCATTGTAGGGATGAAACGAAAGTGGAAAGCAGCCGTATGGAGTCCCACACGACGGGTTGCAGAAGCTATTGAAGGAGAAGGTGGATCAAGCCAACTTGCTGAACTCAAAGCTGTTCAACTAGCCCTGGACATTGCTGAAAGAGAGAAGTGGCCAAAGCTCTACCTCTATACTGATTCGTGGATGGTAGCCAATGCTCTCTGGGGATGGCTGGAAAAGTGGGAAAAAACTAATTGGCAGCGTAGGGGAAAACTCATCTGGGCTGCTGAAGAGTGGAAAGACGTTGCTGCCCGAGTGAAAAAGCTACTTGTGAAAGTTCGCCATGTAGATGCTCATGTCCCCAAGAGTAGGGCTAATGAGGAACATCGAAACAATGAACAGGTAGATCAGGCTGCAAAGATAGAGGTGTCACAGATAGACTTAGATTGGAAACACAAGGGAGAGTTGTTCCTAGCTCGATGGGCCCATGATGCCTCAGGTCATCAAGGCAGAGATGCCACCTATAAGTGGGCACGAGACCGAGGGGTGGATCTAACCATGGACAGTATCTCCCAGGTGATCCATGATTGTGAGACATGCGCTGCAATCAAGCAAGCCAAGCGAGTGAAACCCCTATGGTACCGTGGGCGATGGTCCAAATACAAGTATGGGGAGGCCTGGCAGATTGATTACATCACACTGCCTCAAACACGCCAAGGCAAGCGCTACGTGCTCACAATGGTAGAAGCCACCACTGGATGGCTGGAGACCTACCCTGTGCCTCATGCTACTGCCCGGAACACCATCCTGGGTCTTGAAAAACAAGCCCTTTGGAGACATGGTACCCCTGAGAGAATTGAATCTGACAATGGGACTCACTTCAAGAACAGCCTTATAAACACCTGGGCTAGGGAACACGGCATTGAGTGGGTGTACCATATCCCTTACCATGCACCAGCAGCTGGGAAAGTGGAACGGTGCAATGGATTGTTGAAAACCACCTTGAAGGCACTGGGTGGGGGAACTTTCAAAAATTGGGAACAGCATCTAGCAAAGGCCACTTGGTTAGTCAGCACTCGGGGTTCCACCAATAGGGCTGGTCCAGCCCATTCTGAACCCCTGCACACAGTAGAGGGAGATAAGGTTCCAGTAGTGCATGCCAGGGGACTGTTAGGAAAGACTGTTTGGGTTAATTCTGCCTCGAGTACAGATAAACCCGTCTGTGGGGTTGTCTTTGCTCAGGGACCTGGTTGCACATGGTGGGTAATGCAAAGAGACGGAACAACACGTTGTGTACCGCAGGGAGATCTGATTGTCGGGTGAAAACCACATGTAATGTGAAATGCCTGTACACCACTGCTTGCTGAGTGTCACTGTCACTGTTTGTACATAGCTGTATATAAGTATTAATGTGTGTATGTGTAGAGTTAGAATGTATTAATTTGGGCATTGAGCCGATGATATGTGATAAGGGGTGGAATGTCTTGGGGTGACTCTATCATGTGTATCCCCTATCATGCTCTATGCCCAAAAAGTAATATTGTGCCTTTTCTGTGCCTTTAAACTGAGCTGGAGAAAAGAAAAAAAAACCAAACGAACTTTTCAAAACAGTTTCCCAAGGACACAGAGATACACTCCTCTGCCTTCTCTGGCTGCAGGAGCAGGAGGGAGCACCCTGCTTGCTTGCTTCAGCCAGCGGTTTCGGGGTTTTTTTTCTTCTCTTCCCGGCGTGAGACGGAGAGCTGAACTTTGTTTCCTGGGACTTTGGTTTTTCCCTTCTTCTCTTCTGGACTGTTCAACAACATCAGAACATATCGGGAGAATTTCCTCCCCGAGGCCCGGGGGTGGGCCCTCGCCGACCCAGCTCCTTGGAGGAGAGAGACCACACCTACAGAAGGACTCTGAAATCTCCCCAGGTTTCTCTCTGTAGTGAGAGATTTCATTTCATTATTTAGCATTATTATCCTTTTCCTGTGTGTTTGTTAAATAAATAGTTCTTATCTCATTCACTTTCCTTCGAGGAAAATTTTTTTTTCCCCGAACCCTGTGGGGGGGGAAGGGTGGTTGTAACCTGGTTTTCTCTCAGAGGATATATTGCTAGATTTTGGCCAAACCGGCACACTTTGATCCTTCAGAAAGCTCCAACTTGCTGCCAGGATCTTCCTGTCTTGGTGTCACCGAAAACCAGGAAATAAACTCTCCAACCAGTCGGTTAGGTTAGAAAGCTGACATTACTTTATTCAGTGCACTGGGTACATGTGGAATAACTTCACCAAAATGCATGTGCAGCAGCCTAACAGACCAGGTTTTATTCATAAAACTAGCATATATTCACTACATTTTTATTACGTGTTCATTACATTTCCTGAATATGTGCATATATAGGCTAATTATTTTTGTGGACTTATTTGGATATGAGTAGGGGTCTTTTGAGAGTCTTTGGTGGTCATTTGGGAGCATCCCATTCCCCAGATTTCCCTTTTATGGTTCTGGATCTTCTAACAAATCTTCTCTCCTTGAGAGGATCTCAAATATGTGGTCAGGTCATGATGCACTTCTTTTATCATTCTTTGCTCTGACACACTATCTTTGTTCTCAAAACTAAGACATCTGCTAGTACATATTAATCACTGCTATAAGTAAGCAAGGAAGCATTATCTGGCACAACACTATTAGTCACAGATGTAGGGAGTTAACACAAAGCCACATTAATCTCTGGTATTTGTACTAAGCACTATATGGTAACCATGGCAAACACTATTGAGCTAAAGTTAAAAGAATTTTTCAACATCTTCCCCCACTGCTGCATAGAATCCTTTTAAAAGAAATACACCTTGTTTGGTAACATTGGCATCCGTTGGCAGATCTGGATTCCAGTTATTGCTGGCTGTTAGCAAAATTCATGCTTTGGAGTTTTTTCTTCCCAGGAGTGGTTTGGGTGCACTCAGGGCTGAGGCTTTCCCATTGTAATTTGAATTAATGGCTACAGGCTATGCTGATCCTGTATATTCGATTGAGTATATGGGCATTGTAAGAATGAAACATGCATTTCAGCACACTTAATGCATGCTCCTGGAATTTAGTTGTGTGATTGTTGACCAGTGTCCCACAGATCCTGCCTCCTGATGGTTCCTCTCTCTTTCTCTCTGCCCTATGCATGCACTTCTCTGCAGATGTAAGACTACTGTTGCGTTTGTCTCACAGAGAATGACTTGCTTCTGAACTTTGGTAAAGGGACACCACCTCTCTGCTAGGCTGTTTTCCCAACCTACAGGAATGACTCCTTGGACCAAGGGACACTCTGATCAGGGCAGGGCTGTGATATGACTTAGACAGTCCTGTTGCTTCAACCTGGCCCTTACCCAGAGCAGCAGAACCTGGTCAGAGGTCACAGGAGGTGTAGGAAGACAAGCCACAAGAAGGCAGAAGCTAAAGTAATCTCTCCTCCAACTTTTGTCTACTGGACAAAAGTTGTCTGCAGTGATCATGAAATGGTAGAGTTCAAGATCCTTAGGGCAGTGAGGAAGATGCACAGCAAGCTCACTACCCTGAACTTCAGGAGAGCAGACTTTGGACCCTTCAGGTATCTGCTTGGTAGAGTATCATGGGATAAAGCCCTGGAGGGAAGAGGGGACCAAGAGAAATGGTTAATATTCAAGGATCACCTCTTCCAAGCTCAGGAGTAATGCATCCCAGAGAAGAGGAGGTCAGACAAAAATGCCAGGAGGCCTGTGTGGATGAACAAGGAGCTCCTGGACAAACTCAAACACAAAAAAGAAACCTACAGAGAATGGAAGTAGGGGCAGGTAGCCTGGGAGGAATACAGAGATTGTCCAAGTAGATAGGGATCAGATTAGGAAAGCTACATTCCTGATAGAATTAAACCTGGCCAGAGATGTCAAGGGCAACAAGAAAAGCTTCTATAGTTGTCAGCAATAAAAGGTAGATCAGGGAAAATGTGGGCCCTCTCTGGAAGGAAATGGGAGACCGGGTTACCCAGGACATGGAGAAGGCTGAAGTTCTCAGAAACTTTTTTGCCTCAGTCTTCATTGACAAGTGCTCCAGTCACGGTGCCCAAGTCACAGAATCAAAAGGCAGGGACTGTGAGAAGGAAGGACTGCCCAATGTAGGAGAGGATCAGGTTCAAGACCATCTAAGGGACCTGAAGGTGCACAAGTCCATGGGACCTGATTAGATGCATCTGCGGGTCCTGAGGGAACTGGCAGAGGAGATGGTTAAGCCACTATCCATCATATTTGAGAAGTTGTGGCAGACTGGTGAAGTTCCCACTGACTGGAATAGGGGAAATATAACCCCCATGTTTAAAAAGGGAAAAAAGGAAGAAAAAGGAAGACCCAGGGAACTATATGCTGGTCAGTCTCACCTTGGTGCCTGGCATGATTATGGAGAGTGGTCCTCCTTGAAACTATGCTAAGGCACATGGAAAATAAGGAGGTAATTGGTGACAGCCAACATGACTTCACTAAGGGCAAATCATGCCTGACAAATCTGGTGGCCTTCTATCACGGGGTTACAGTGTAGGTGGATGAGAGAAGAGCAACTGACATCACCTACCTGGACTTGTGCAAAGCATTAGACAAAGCACTCAACTACAATCAACTGATGGAAGTCCAAGTGGAGTCAAAGTGGAGTGGAATTCCTCAGAGGTTGGCATTGGGACCAGCGCTGTTTAGCATCTTTGTCAATGACATGGACAGTGGGATTGAGTGCATCCGCAGCAAGTTCACTGATGACACCAAGCAGTGTAGGGCAGTCAACATGCTGGAAGGAAAGGATGTCATACAGACGGACCTTGATACGCTTGAGAGTTGAACCCATGTAAATCTCATTAAGTTCAAGAAGGCCAAGTACAAGGTCTTTCACCTGGGTGTCATGGTTTAAGTCCAGCTGGAAATTAAGCACTAAGCAGCTGCTCGCTTAATAAGCTGATAGTTTATCCACAGCCACAACGATGGCAGAAGAAATACTGTCTTCATATTCCCGGAGTTGCCAAATCGCGTCACCCACTGTTGGTGGTGCATCATCTTTCCAAAGTAATGTTGCCAAGGGGTTTCATGGGCTGTTGGTGCACTCTGGATAAATTTCTGCCACATGGGTCATTGACATAAGACGTCATCTGGATCTATGGGGAGCTGCACATTGTCCGGGTCAAAATATATAATTTCTTGCATGGCTAATTCCCTCAGGTAATGAATACCTTTCTCCATTGCAGTCCATTTGCCTAAGATACATGGAATATCATCTTTATAGGGATACCTTTCTCTCACACTTGATAGGAGTTGCCTCCAGAGACTGTCAGGTAGTTGCGGAACTCCCCCCAAGGCAGTCCAGGACTGCGAAACGCAGCCTCTCAGGAAAAAGAAACTAAAACACCTGGAGCAACCCCCTCAGAAAGGAAACAAAAGAAAACCCAAAAGGGGAGCCTCCACCAGTGCTGCCTCAGCTCTATGGCAAAAGCCAAGAGGCAAGAAACAAGAGCAAGAGCCATGAGGCAAGAAAGCTCTGCTTGGGTGACTCCAACTTTTAAAAGGGACCAGAACCCCCCTGCCCCACAGTTCCATTTCCAGCCACAGGGTCTTAAAAAAACAATAACAATTTTGGGCACAGATAGATATGGAATACAATAACATTTTGGGTTACCCAGGACATTATCCACCATTACTCCATATCATTTGAGTCATGCCGAAATGAATATCTTTCAGTTTTACACACACACACACGCGCATATATATATATATCTCACTATATACAAATGCAATTATTATTTCAGTAGCCACTGACCATCCCCCAGGATATGGATTGAGTTCATTTGGTCCATGACTGATATAATGGGAGCAGTCCATTCTTGTTGTCCATGGTATTTATGACATGCAGTGGCAGTGCAATTCAGCAACCCGTGTTATATATGCATTTCAACATTACAGGCTGTTCTCACCCAAAGTCAAATCCCCCTGATGTTGGAGAAGATGAAACAGGAAAGACTTATAAATATGATTGCCTGGCAAAAGATGCTGAGAATATGGAAACTATAAGAGAGACTGGAATGAAAGCAAGCTTTGAGATACCAAGCCTTAGTTACTGAACAACTGGAAAACAATGGTATGGCCAACTGAAGGTAATCCCCTTTTGATTGAACAATACCCTCTGCTTGCAGACAGGTCCAAGGGTCAGAGCAGACCCTGCTAGCTTGGCAGAAGGGGTCCAAAGAGTAGTTTTAGAGTTTAAAATGTAACGCAGTATGGTAATGCAATGATTCTTATAGGCTGCATGTAAATGCTATAGGATTTGTGGCTTGTACTAGATTGGTTAATGAAAATTAGAATATTCAGCACAGAAGATGATTTACTGTATTGTAAACGAGAACCACTCACTTCTACTGCTTCTTCTTCTACTGCCTCTCTTGCTCTCTCTCTCTCTTGCTTCTCTTGCTCTCTTTTGCTTTTCTGGCCTGCTTCGAGCTGCGGCTGGCAGCTCCAAGCAGGTCCCCTGTACCCATGCCCTTCGCAATAAACCTCACACTCTAACACCTGACTTCAGAGATCTCTCGTCACTATCCGCCCGCTCAGGAGATCTTACACCCTGAGATACGCAATGTACTGTGTCCCTCTGCATTACTCATCAACTGTAACCAGGTCCTTGAGCAAAAACAATCCCACGGATGGGTTTGTCTTTGCTTGAGGCTAGGTTAATCCCAACAGTTTTTCCTAACATACCTCTCATATGCACCATGGGGATTTTATCTGCATCTGCTGTACGCAAGTGTTCGGATTGGGCAGGGCCAGCTCGGTTAGTGGAACCTCTAGTGTTAACCAACCAGATAGCCTTTCCTAAATGCAGATCCCTCTGCTTGAAGGTCCCACCGCCCATGGCCTTCAATGTAGTTTTTAACACTCCATTGCACTGTTTGACTTTCTCAGCAGCTAGTACATGATAAGAAATATGATGCACCCACTCAATACCATGTTCTCTAGCCCAGGTGTCTATGAGGCTATTTTTGAAATGAGTCCCATTGTCTGACTCAATTCTTTCAGGGGTGCCATGTTGCCACAGGGCTTGCTTTACAAGGCCCAAGATGGTGTTCCAGGCAGTGGCCTGAGGCACGGGGTAGGTCTCCAGCCATCCAGTGGTTGTTTCTACTGTTGTGAGCACATAGCGCTTGCCTTGGAGGGTTTGAGGCAGTGATGTAATCAATCTGCCAGGCATCCCCATACTTATATTTAGACCACCGCTCCCCATACCAGAGGGGCTTTACTCACTTGGTCTGCTTGATTGCAGTGCACCTTTCACAATAATGGATTATCTGGGATATAGTGTCCATGTTTAAGTCCACCCCTAGGTCACAAGCCCATCTGTATGTTGCATGTCTTCCCTGATGACCTGAGGCATCATGGGCCATCGAGCTAGAAATAATTCACCCTTATGTTGCCAGTCCACATCTACCTGTTACACTTTGATCTTGGCAGCCCAAACCACCTGTTCGTTGTTATGATGCTCCTCATTAGCCTGACTCTTAGGCACATGCGCATCCACATGATGGACTTTCACTGTCAGCTTCTCTACCCAAGCAGTGATGTCTTGCCACACTTTGGCAGCCCAGATGGGTTTCCCTCTGCACTGCTAATTGGCCTTTTTCCATCTTTCCAGTGACCCCCACAGTGTTTGCTACCATCCATGAGTCAGTGTAGAGGTAGAGCATTTGCCACCTTTCTCGCTTGGTGATGTCCAAAGCCAGCTGGACAGCTTTCAGCTCTGCAATCTGATGCAATACACCTTGTCCCTCAGTAGCTTCTGTGACTAGCCATGTAGGGCTCCATACAGCTGCTTTCCATTTCCAATTGGTCCCTGTGATATGGTAGGAACCGTCAGTGAAGAGAGCATATCGCCTCTCACTCTCTGGTAGCTGGTTATATGGTGGGGTCTCCTCAGCACATGTCACCTGCTCTTCTTCCTCTTCTGATGATAGTCCAAATTTTTCACCTTCAGGCCAGTTCAGGATGACTTCCAAGATCCCAGGGCGATTCGGATTTCCTATTCGAGCTTGCTGTGTAACGAGGGCAATCCACTTATTCCACGTCACATCAGTGACATGTTGTGTAGCAGGGACTTTCCCTTTGAACATCCAGCCCAGCATTGGTAGTAGGGGTGCCAGAAGAAGCTGTGCTTTGGTGCCAGTCACTTCTGAGGCAGCTTGAACCCCTTAATAAACTGCTAGGATCTCTTTTTCGGTTGGGGTGTAGCTGGCCTCAGATCCTCTATATCCCTCACTCCAGAACCCCAGAGGTCATCCTCAAGTGTCTCCAGGTACCTTCTGCCAAAGGCACCAGGAAGGACCATTATTGCCAGCTGCAGTGTCCAGCACGTTCTTCACATCCTGTCCTGTCCTGACTGGCCCAAGGGCTACTGTGTGGCCAATCTCCTGTTTGATCTGTTCAAAGGCTCACTGTTGTTCAGGACCCCATTTGAAATTGTTTTTCTTTCATGTCACGAGGTAGAGAGGGCTTACAATCTCACTGTACTTAACTTATCACAAAATGGAATCACCATGTTGACAAACAGAAGAAAACATATTTTTGTAATAATTCATAGTGCATTTTTAAGTTGTACTTTATAAAATGATTGTTGAGGGACATACTTCTAAAATGCCCCATATGATCTGAGATGCCCCAACTCTTCTGCTGCAAAATAAAATAAACCCAAGAAAAGCTTAAAAAGTCACTGTAGTACAGAGTCTGGTATACTGGTACCATCTTGATTTTTTTATTCTTGGTATCAGACTTGTTTGCAAGTATCCATGTCCATAGGGACATACATTACTCCTTGCTATCAAAAGTAAATCTTTCCTGGTCCAATGCTATCTTTATAAACTGAATCTCACATGATTCTTAGACCGCACTGTTTTACAGAGAAACAGCTGAGCTTTGAAAAAAAGAACTCTAAAATCCCTTTGAATTAGAGAAAGTAAAATGGTAAATAGAGAGATGTCTTTATTCCTGAAGGTCCTATCCCTAATTGCTTTGATTACATAAACACAGAATACTATAAAAGGCTTGTATGGCTTCAATTAAATTTCTGCTAATTTGCTGAGCAAGCACAAAGCCCATGTTTCTTCCCAGAGCTCATCTTTCACAGTGTAGAAGGCTATAGACTCTTTTGGTTGGCAAAGGGAAGCCAAGACTCAGGTAACTACATAGAAAAAATACTTCAGTGGTAAAAATATTTCAGGAATAATGAAAAAAATCTAAAACAAACCTCTTAAAAGCTGATATCTTGGGTAGCTGTGATACATGGCTGTTCATCTTTCAGTTTTTAATTGGTTGGTATTTCATAATCAAGCATATGGATACAACTGAGATTCATACCTCATCAAATATTACTTGTTAAGTGTCAAAACTAGATGAGATACAATTACAGTGACAGTTTTATCCTAAAATCCTCAGTTATAAGCCCACTAAGTGTTTTCACTGGGAAGTCATTGTTAAATTGCTTTGATTTCTGAAAGAAAAAGTAGTTTACAGCAGCCTGTAAAATAATAGAGTTGTTCCCTGCTCCTTTGCCCTTCCAAAACTCCCTTTCAGTAGGTATGGTAGTCACTATGATTACCGCAGTAATCTTTCCCCATTGTAACAGTTTTATTTTTTGTCACAGAATTCACTGAGAACCCAGAAATAGCAACAGGAAATTCATACCCATTTTCATGCAAGGATGATGCTAGGATAATTCTTAAAGACTGTATTTTGTTTCAGTTCAGCACTTTAAATGATGAACAGTAGAGCAGGGACTGTATTAGCATATCATAAAAAGCATTTCTCAATTTTTTATTCATAGCTACAAAATATGCATATAATTTTCAACACTGAATGACTCACAACTCAGAAAATAAAGCAAACATATCATTACTTCTGCTTTTAGACTCACAAAAAGTCTACTTTTTGGGATGAAGTAATATGGTAACTTTGGAAGCAGCTCTCCTGTCTCAGGACCACCAAGAGAATGTGGACACTTCATGAAGATGAAAAGGTATGAGTAGCAACATTCATATTTTTCAATCTCAGCTGTTCCTCAACTCACAATAAGAACTGGTACAATCATTGATTTACCAAAATATTGGCACTGATCTAATATTGATACCCAATTAAGATGGACAAAGACTCTCTAACAGGGTTAGAAAGTGTATGTTTATTTTCAGTGCTGGGCAGCTGCATGGGATAGCTCCCTAATATGCAGTGCAAAATCACAGAACAATACAAGGTCTATTTATCTACAAAAGTTCTAAATATTCAAAATACAAATGCATATTTATAACATGGACACCTCCCATTCCCTGCTTCGTATGGTAATTAGCTGAAAAGTTATTAAGCATGCGTGGTTTGTTCCTTGAATTGAGTTGGTGGTCTTATTATTTGGGGAGAGGTCATAGATGATGAAGTAAAACTCATCTCCCTCGCTTTGACCTTTCTACCTTTCTGGTTTTTGACAATACATATTACCCTTGGAGGACCTCCAGTTCCTCCCTTCATCACTTCTGAATAGGTTTTCAAATGGAAAAATTAGTAATTGTCTACGTTTCTTTAGATCTATTAACCAGTGTTTTCTGTTTCTCATTATAGGCACAGCTAAACAAATATAAGACGATAAGCAATCAGTTACTTGCATCTTAAAAGCTTATTCCAGGCCTAACTCTCTAACTAATCATTAACTCTTTAATTAACTCCAGCTGGGTTTACTTATTAAATCTATTTTAATTAATTTCAACAAAGCTAATCTTTAACTAAAATCTTAATTTTTAAAACTCTGTGTTTCATCATTGCTATGATTTGGTTCCAACAGTTAATGAAGAAGGATAACAAGTCAAACTAGAGTAAGGTAGGTGCAAGCCTGAGTTGGGACCAGCTATAAATGAACTTTGATAATCCAGACAGTTGATACGCAGAAAAGACTCCACTACTCAGATAAGTAGTAAAGTAGGTATGTTTATTCCAGCACTGGGGCGCATGGGGGATTGCTCCTCCAAAGGCATGTGCACCGACAGCAGCATTTGGCTTGGTATATATTGAGTTACAGGTTATGTATTCATTAAGTTTCCCAATACACCTATACATATTCATTACCTGGCCCTGCCTAGCCTTGCTTCATATTATAATGAGCCCAAAAGTCATTTACATATGCGTTGCGCTTGCGCTGTGCCTCCTGGTGGTCATGGGCAGGGGTCTCTGGGATGAAGTAAGAGTCTTCCTCAGATGAAGTAAGGAGTCTTCCTTGTGCTGAACTTTTCACCCTGTCTCTTTACACATGCTCTCTAAGGTCCTGGCCCAAGTCCAAACTTCAAGGCTGGTTTGAGCTGGTTTCAGGGTCTGAAAGCAGGATCTTTGGTCACGGTTCCTTCCCCTTATCAATAGTCTTGCATCCTCCCTTTTCTGCTTGGTAGGCTCAATAAGTGTTGAGCAAGCTATATGCATTGTTTTAACAAGCAGCTCCTTAGCAAATCCTTTAACCTCTGCTCCCCCCCCCCCCATTCACAGTAACAAGCAGCTCCTTAGCAAATCCTTTAACCTCTGCTCCCCCCCCCCCCCCCATTCACAGTAACACTGCCTACAAAGGACTGGTCTATCTAAAACTAGGCCCTTTCCTCATCTCCAATCCAGGATGTGAAATCAGATACATTTACAAGAAGCTTACAAAAGACATAAACTACCATTACTGCCTTGACACTCTCAATGCTAAGTTATGAGCTTCTAGATTTATTCTTTAAAGCTCTTAGGAAAGGTATATTTATCCACCCCTAGAAAGAATCTACATTAATATATTTAATTTAAAAGAAGCATATGCTATTGCTGGTGTTGATTCATCTATGTAATGGTTTCTTCATGTGTTGCTTTAAATGAATGAATCTGTGCACTCAAAGCCTGCTCATTTAACAAATAAAGGTCAGAATTTCTAGGCAGGGGTAAACCTTCCCGAAATGTTCAAACAAGTCAACTGAATCTGCATTTGTTTATTAAAAAAAAAAAAAAAGTAAAAGATCAACTATGGGGGCAGAAATTTCATGTTTAAAATTGTCTTGGGGTACAATGTAAGGTGTAACCAAATGTATTCTACAGCCATCTACATGAGCTGTTAAAATGGGTGGAGCAGTGGTTTTTTATCTTCTCCATGACTCAACCATGATAACTCCCTCCGGAGCAGCAGCTGCCACCCTGAGGGGGCCATCTCTGCTAATGGGCCATCAAGGACTCCCCAGAATGACTCATAGAATTACATCACCCCATTGTGAAATTCCCTGCCCTGGGCGAGGTACCAAACATTCCCACCTGTATATAATCTGGGACTTGGGACACCATGATACCACCACTGGATACCCAGAGGGCAAGAGCTCTTGACAACCACCACTGGACCTCCAGAGAAGGACCAGACCTTTCTACAGGATTACCATTTTTGACAAGACCACATCCATCACTCCAACGGGACTGCAACCTCCGTTTAATCGGACTGCTACCACCACCCTGACCAACAGGGTGTCAGGTCATATTCTGACTTTGTCGGTTTAAGCCAGTGTTTCTGTACTATTGCCTTTATTGTAATTTTTCCTATTAAATTGTAGTTCTGACTTGGAATCTCTCGCAAGATATTTGTGTGAAGTTAATTCCTCCTGCTGGTTTACCTTCAAACCAGTACAGAGATTAATCGATTCAGAAAATTATCTGGAAGTCACAGAGATTCGAATTCTTAAAAATTGCATTATTCTTGGCCATTTGAGACCATATGAGGCTCAAATAAATACTTTTGTATACAGGAATATGAGGCTAAACATAAACCCTCAAATTCATTCCACCCTAATTTTAGGCCCTTAAAAACATTCAATATTCGTCAATGGATAAGGCAATCGATACCATACTGCAATCTTCTGAAGGCATCTCTTTTTCTGTCTGTCCAGTGACTTTCCTAGGAAACCTAGGCAGCTAATTTTTAGATGGCTAAATTTAGGGTAGGATGAATCAGAAAACAGTGTGGAATACAAATATGATCTAGTAGTATAATATTACCATTACAAAACAGCCTGTAATAGCATTAAAGTCTGAGGCTCCAACCCAGATATGCTTTGTGGTTAGTGACCCAAATGATCCATGTCTTTGCAATTCCCCAGTCTTGACAGGAATGTTCTAAAGATAAACCAATAAAGCTTGATTTTATGACCTTGTTTCCCTTGTTTGGTCCTTTGACAAGGAGATTTCTTTGAACACCAGAGATTCCCAAGAGTTGTACTATACTGGACTTCAGAAGCATTTTCTGCAGGGATGCTCTCTGAGTATATAAATGCAACAACAGAGTTGTATTTTAGTACAACAGAACTAGTATCACCAAACCTCACAGTGCTTTAAGAGCAGTGGAAAATAGCTGTATATTTCAAAAAGAATGCTTAGAAAGAGAAGCCCTCAGTGGAAGGTCTGTTTTCTGAGACAGTCAAAGGGCTTCAGATAAAGATGGTACATTTTTTTCCAGAGATCACAGCTGAAATAGTGTCAATAAGTCATTTGGAATACGATTGTTGTCAAGCAGCTTGTTGGATCTCTCATCAACAGAGACTGCTGCCCTTCTGAAATTATTTAAGAGGTTGGTTTTTAAAGTTACAAGCATAGAATCAGAATCATAGAATGTTAAGGAGTTGGAATGGACCTTCAAGATCATCTAGTTCCAACCCCCCCTTCCAAGGGCAAGGACACCTCCCACTAGAACAGGTTGCTCAAGGCCTTATCCATCCTGTCTCTGAACACTGCCAGGGTTGGGACATTCACAACCTTCCTGGGCAAACTGTTCCAGTGTCTCACAGTAAAAAATTTCTTCCTGATATCTAACCTAAATTTCTCCTCTTTCAATTTGTACCCATTACTCTTTGTCCTATCACTACAGTTCCTGACAAAGAGTCCCTCTCTGGCTTCCCTGTAGGCCCCCTTCAGATACTGGAAGGTTGCTATGAGGTGTCCACCCAACCTGAACAGCCCCAGCTTTCTCAGCCTGTCTTTGTAGGGGAGGATGGTCTGGAGAAGTTTGCATTTGGAATGATTAGTGGTTTGACCTTGGCTGGGTGTCAGATGCCCACTAAGATGCTCTGTCACTCCCTTTCCCAGTGGGACAGGGGAGAAAATAAGATGGAAAACAACCAGTGGGTTGAGATAAGGCAGTTTATTAAAGTGAGAGAAAGAAACAAGCAAAAGTTTGCTTGCGCATAAGTGAAGGGAAAAGTTATTCTCTCCTTCCCAGTATTCAGACACTTCCTGGGAAGCAGGGCTTCAGCACGGGTAGTGGTTTCTCTGGAAGGCAAACACTGTAGATTAACAAATGCCCCCTGTTCCTCCTCTCATCCCTAGCTTTTATATCTGAGCTGACGTCATATGGTATGGAATATCCCTTTGGTTAATTTGGGTCAGCTGGCCTGGTTGTGTCCCCTCCCAGGATCTTTCCCACTCCCAGCCCCTTGATGGGGGAAGGAATGTTAGAGGGAAAGCGCTGCTCAGCAGTAGCCAAAACACTGGTGTGTTATCAACACCCTTCCAGCTACCAATGCAAAGCACAGCACTGTGAGGGCTGTGAACTTTACCTCAGTCAGACCAAATACATCATCCTAAAACGGGACACACATGTTGGCATATTTATGAGGTTGTGGGAATTTTGCATTGCCATGCTTTTGAACTCTTCTGGTATGGCATGAAGTGGCTGTTTACTATAACTGTCAATAATTAAGCACTTGCTGAGAACAGGTGACAACTCTTCAGGTATACAAAAAGTTTGTGAGACTCCCTCAATACTATTACTTAAGGTCAGAGGCAACATCAAGATTTATATATATTTTTATACATTAATAATTGTTTTGACAAATTTAATTCTTGCTGATTTGAAATATTACTGAGGTTTTCTTTACTTTTAAAATCTGTATTTATATATTAGTTTCACTTATGATGGTGAAAGTCATTCTTTGTCTAAAATACTCTTACCTAATTGTTTAAATGTGACCTGCAAATACTTCTCTTTAATTGGGAGTATGCCCTGTTATTCTCCATGAAGGGTTAAATTAATCTGCAAAAACATTTTTTTGACCTCAGTAATTCAAGGAATTTATCTACAATTTGTCTTAAAGGTGTGAGGAATACTTATTGTAAGTACCCAAAGTTTTATGTGAAAGCGTGAAGATGCAAAGTCACTAATGAAGACTGTCTTTAAAACATTAATCTAGTAGTTAATCAGCAAAATGAAATAAAACACAAAAGTTCAAATGATTGAATTAAAAATCCCTTTCAACTTTCACAGGTTGTGTTTTCAGCTTTTTCACTCTTTTCCAGTCATCATAAAGTACTTCAGTCTATATGGGATTTGAATTTCTGATGTTAGAAATAAGCAAAGAATTTAAAGATATATTCAGGTCTTTGTTGTATACCATAAAATAGCAGTATAAAGGAATTAATAATTGGAGTTCTTTTCTTTCTGAATAAACAGATAAATAATGAAATTCTCCTTAAGACTGCCTCACATAAAGTCTGTGGTAGCTGAAGACAAGGGCACCATATGGAGAAATTGCTTCCTTACCTCCTGCATATCCCAGAGCTCAGTTTCTCTTCTGGCACCTACATAGAAGTGCAAAAAAGAGACAACAGAGGAAAAGCTAGCATATTTATGCTTATTTAGTGCAAGGAAGCTTGTAGGTTGGAAAATTTCTCTGAGACAATCTGCTGAAGTTATATAGCTTGCCTTGAGCAGAGGACAGTAGGAAGACAACTTTTCCTTGTTCTATAGTTCACTGCTGTTGGAGGTTAGGATTGTTCTTTTTTTTTTCTATCAGGGAATTTTTTCCCATCTGTTGCCTAAGAGATAATAACGACCGATACTGTACTTAAGAGAGACAAAAGAAGTGGCTAAGGTAGGGGGAAGGGTGCAGCTGCACTCTCGTAGCTGAGGGGCTTTCTTTTGGAAGGGCAGAGATACTTCAAGATTTTGGCTGGGGGGAGGGACTGGGCTCGGCTTCTCTCTCTCTTGCTCCCAGGATTGAAGGGGAATGGTTGAGTTGCTGTGATACAAGGGAACTAGGGGTTAAGAGATGATATATTAGGAGCTGCCTGTTAAATGATATATGCTGCTTGCTTAACATTTACTGTGCTTGCCAAAAGCAGGAAGGGAGAATGCCAGGCTATTGATAAGAAGAAGTAACCGTGACTGGGTTCCTGCTTTCTGGACCCCTAAACCAGCTGAAACTGCCTTGAGGCTTGGACTAAAACCAAAGGGACCAGAAAGCATGCGCAAAGAGGCAAGGTGAAAAGTTCAATCCTGAGGAAGACTTGTTTACTTCCTCTTGAGACCCTTGCCCACAACCACCAGGAGGCACTGCGCAGGTGCAAAGCATATGGAAATGACTTTTAGACTCATTATAATACAAAGCGGAGCTAGGCGGGGCTAGGTAATGAATATGTATAGGCATATTGAGAAACCTAATGAATACGTAACTTGTAACTCGATATATACCAAGCTGATAATCATTGATGGCACGCATGTCTTTGGAGGAGCGAGCCCCCATGCGCCTCAGCACTGAATAAACATACCTACTTTACGACTTTCAAGTTGTGGAGTTTTTCTGCGTATCAGCTGCCACCGCTGAGTCCAGCTCAGCACTGCTCCTTCTTTACCGTGGGTGAGCCTCTGCTCGTAAGAGCAGCTAGTGAACTGGGACTTTATTAACACCCTACCTCACTGAAAAGGACCCTCACCATCTACTCAGGTGCCTCAGGGGAAAACCCAGAACCCTGAGCCTCTTCCCCCTCCAAGGGAGCCTGTCCCGGCTGCGTTCAGGAGCCCGGCTGCCGCTGCCCAGCCCCGCCGTTTTCTGCCCCTGCTTTGGGTTTTTCGCTACACTTTAACCCAGCACCCTGTGCCTGCCGGAACACCCTGCGGCTCCTACTACAGCTGGGGAGTTTCTGCTACACTTTGCTACCCCTGTTCCAGCAGCTGCTCTGAGGTTCCTGCTACAGCCCATTTTGCCAGGTTGTAAAGGAAACCCCTTTTTCTCTCTCTTCCGCTGGCCCGCCCACCATTAACCACGTGAATGAGATTGCTGAGCTTGTGCCACAGCGCCCCCTGCAGTTGTGGGGGAATCATCGCACCTGCCCAGCCCAGCTGGGAGCCAACAGCGCCCCTGCTGGCTGTGACCATAACTACACCAAAGGGGAAAGTGCTTGACAGCCAAGAGAAGGCTCTTGTTGGGGTTTCTGGTTTTGTCTGTTGTTGCTGCCGTTGTTGTTTGTTTGCCTTGTTATACATATACATACTAGTAAAGAACTGTTACTCCTTTTCCCATATCTTTGCCTGAAAGCCCCTTAATTTCAAAGTTATAATAATTCGGAGGGAAGGGGCTCATATTTTCCATTCCAAGGGAGGTTCCTGCCTTCCTTGGCAGACTCCTGTCTTTCAAACCAAGACAACTGCACAGCCTGATAACTTAGGCTGTACATAGGCAGCTGCAGCTTGAAGGCATACACTGTATACATTGTACTGAGTAATGAAATGTGCTAAACTGCAGCTGCCTATCATCTGCTAAAATCTAACCCCAAGCTCTCAAAAAGGATATGAACTTGATGCGAAATTGATTTTTGCCTTTCTGCTTTTATATTCCCTTCATATATATTCGTAGTTCTATTGTATAGTTATATAGTTCCTAGTTAGCTCTAGTATGTTTCCCTACCCTGATAGGCCGAAAGACAAAACACATTCCAGAGGCTCCAAACCCTGAGGGGCCCAAGGCCCCTATCGTATCTTGGTTCTTCCTGGGACCCAAGGTTGAAACCAGCCCTTTGAGACACATTTTCATAAACAAAGTTTAGTTCCTATCTAAAGGAGGGCTACAGAAGACGTGGAACCAAAAAGGGGGAATTACTCCATCACTTATGCTTCTAATTGGGGATTCTTGTCAGTTATGCTAATTTGCTAAACTTATAAAACTGTATTCACCTCATGCGGGGGTGGGCATTTTCCATATCTGCCCCTTGGAGGCCTCCAATAAAGACCAGCCTTTATATTACCTCCTATACTAATATTATCTCAAAAGTATGTTGTTTCATTTCTAGGTTCTTTAAGTCATCAAACTGTGTTACATTTGAGTTAATATTTCTGTAAATGGCTTATATATTTGTTGCTTGAAATAAATTATGAAACCACTAAGTGTACTTAACAAGGCTTTAACTATATGTGAAGAGCAAGTTTTGAGGACAGAACAAGTTCTATTGTATATAATACAATCAAGACACCTCTTGCTTCAAAACAGGAATTTACAGTATTTACAGCAATGGTGACGAGGTTTCTTACACAAAACCTACAAGAACTTACAAAATATGCATGGATCACTGAGGTTATAATGCCAGCAGCAAAATAAAAAGTAAATCTTTACATAGAATATCTTGTGCAATGTGAACAAAGTTGACAATAGTTTACAAATGTTTTAAGTAATTCAGATAAATATGATAAACCACCAGCTATCAAATCTTCTTTCCCTCCTCACCAGAAAGAAGTGCTTTCCAAATGCATACATGGCAATTCATAAAAAGTTTACTTTTTTGTGGTTTTTGACAAACATGCACAAAACAGATGTGCTGCAATATTTTTGCAGGTGGATACTTGCCACAAAAGAGCCCTTAAATTTGGTCTTTAAACATATAGAGCATATTGATTTACACTTCTCAAATAGGCACTACAAGGCTAAGAAAGTTTCTTATAAGGATTCTTTTTGTCCTGAAAAATAAAATTACTTGAGTCTCAAATAATAGAAAGCCCCAGCTTTTACTTTGCTGATGACACTGTGTTTCAGGCCTTGTTGAGGAATTTGTATTACTCTTCCTTAACAAACAGTGTAAATTGTAAATCAAATCAAAACTAGGAGTTAATTAGAAAAGTTAGAATACATCTGGGAACAGCTTATAACCACTTTTGATGTTCATGTGTTAGAAATACAGGGAAAATAATGCTATGTGTGTATGGTAACACAAAGGAAAGAGAGAAAAATCATCTATACAAATAGATGATGGGATGAAGCTGCATCAGGGGAGGTTTAGGTTGGATATTAGGAAAGGTTCTTCCCCCAGAGGGTGGTTGGGCACTGGAAAAGGCTCCCCAGGGAAGTGGTTACAGTGCCCCAAGGCTGCCAGAGCTCAAGAAGCATTGGCACAATGCACTCAGGCACATGGTGGGATTGTTGGGATGTCCTGTGCAGGGCCAGGAGTTGGACTTGATGATCCTTTTGGGTCCCTTCCAACTCAGGACATTCTATGATTCCATGATTCTACTTGTTGGTAGAAATGCCTTGTTAAGGTTTAGGGCTTGGAATGTTTCAATGGTCTCAGACCTAGAGGGAGGTTAACAAAGCTTGAGAAGAAGGATGTATTGCTGATAGTGGACACAAAAAATGCAGAATTTACAGGTCACAAGGACATATGGCAGAGCTCCCAAGATAAGGAAGAAACTAATAAAGCCAATTCAGCCACTGTGCTGAAATCAGCTCCAACTGGGTAAAAGGTAATTCCGGCAGGGGGAGATTGTGACCACTGACTCACGGACCACTGACCCAAGAAACCCACCAACCCAAAAGAAGAGAAAGACTGAGCATGCAGACTAATTAGCATGAGAAGTGAGAGAATCATTTAACCAGTATGTCTTGGGGTGATTTTATGATAATACTGTATTCCCCTATCATCTGCTTTATGCCCAGAAATGGGTCCCATAGCTTCAAGCTGGGTCCAGGAGAGGGGGGAGAGAAGCTGGAGGAAATTCCTTGGCACGGTGTGAGCTCACCTCCCCATGTTGCTCAGCTTTAGCAGCGGAGAGGGAGAGTTACATTTCCTGCTTTTAGCTAGCCTGTTAGCTGAGGCAAGAGGTTTTTTCCCAGGACTGCATACCAAAATCCTCCGGTAACTTCTTCTTCTTCTGGAACTGTTCGGCTTAGCTGTGATCCAAGAACCAGATCATCGGACCCCGTGGACCGGCGGGGAGGCTGCAGGGACACCGCATCCCAGCCCGGACCTCGGGAGAAAACCTAGCCAGCTACAGACAGATCTCTAAAACCACCAGCTTTCTCCGTATTGAGGAGGTTTATTGTCTAACATTGCTCATGTTTTTTCTGTGCCCTGCCAGCACTCTGCTTGTTAAATAAACATATTTTTTCACTTTCCTCCAAGAAATTCCTTTCATATCGGTGGGGGAGTGGGTGCCAAAACCTGTCTTCTTTAGAGGAGACGTCCCTTTCAGGGCGTTTTTCTCTTAAACTTGTCTCAAACTGAGACACCAGTAGAAGATAGGATACTAATTAATAAGAGAACTATGTAATTTGCAGCCAATGAACATTAATGCCTTTGTTTGCTAAAATGTATAAATAGTGAAAAGTTTTGATAGTCATTGTTCTGGCTTTGTGCATTTGCCACCCAGTCCCGTTTTCTGCACAGGTCTGTAAATAAATCAAAAACCTTTACTCTGTGTGGGGATTGGCCTTGTGCACACCAGGTGAAAGAACCCTATATTGGGACAACAGTTTGAATGTCATGTTTCTAGACAGCAATTAAACAAACTCTGATTTTTCTTTTCACTGAATTTTCACCATGCTGTGTTCTTGTTAGAGATGAATGCTGACATCTGCTGAAAGGGTTCTTGTACTTTGCTCATTTTTAACAAAAGGTGTGGTCTGTGGATATTGCAGGCCCTTGTCCATAACCTTCAGTCTAGATCAAGAAACCTAACCCTCATGGAGTCTCTTGGCTGGGATGTAGAGATTCTGCAGGCTGCACTTCCACATTAAAAACAGAGGAACTACTGAATCGTAGCTCTCAGTTTTGTTGCTGTCCGCTGCTAACAAATTTATATTTGATATCATACTTTTCAAATTCTCCTGGTAAATTATATATTTAGTAAATTTCTAATTGTGGCAGGGTGTACCCCCCTCTCTCTACCACAGATGGCTGGTGCAGATGGAAGAGATAACCGAGGAGGGTCAAAGGCCCAGCAAGGGGTCATCTCCTGGCGCCAAAAGGTCTGCAGCTCGACCAAGAATCATCATCTTGGTATGGAGAGCAGATGTGGGAAGAGATAAAAGAAAATAAATATTAGTGACCAAAAAGGCCCTGTTTTACACTGTAAAAGCCACACAAATTATCATGGAGGTAGAAGCCTCTTACACATTTCCTGGAAACGTGTAAGACGGCTACTTCCCGAAGCTTGGACGCACCTTCATGGTTACTTTTCCGGAAAGTGAGAGCAAAGGACTTTGATGTGTGCAATTGGATGGTGTGGTAGTTTAAACTTAGTTCGATGGACAGGCTGCTAAACAAATGAAAAAGCTGGTACCGTCTCTACGATTTACACGTTTAAAGGAAGAGCAAGCGAGGGAAGTTCCTTTTTGTTCCTGTTTCCCCCCCTAGGGGTGGCGAAGGGAGGGGTCCCCAGGCCCCGTCCTGGAGCTGGCCTGAGCCCCCCCGGCGCTGCAGCGCAGGGCCGAGCCGCCGGAGAAAGCCGTCCCAGCTCCGCAGGCAGCCGTGAACAGCCTTAAACAACAGCGCAGCTGGAACCACGCGGCGCGGCTTCTGGGGCTGGTGGGCCCCTTCCACGCAGCCAGCATGGCTTGCGTCAAACCAAGCAAAAAACATCATGCAGCCGACGAGAGACGTGGCGAGTTTTCCCCAGCACAGAGCCCAGACGAGACAAGATCAACTTCTTAGCTGCAACTTAACAGGCACCAGCTTTCTTCCAGGTCAGAGAGAAAGGAAAAATGAGATCATATGAGATGAAGCCAACATGGCGGTGCCAAGGTCAGTAAAGGAAGGGAAAGAGAGCAGGTGCTCCCAGCACTGGAGCTGAAAATTCTCCTTGCAAGCCATGGTGAAGACTATAATACAACAATTTGTTTTCCCCATAATTCAGAAGATGAGGTACATGGGGGGATGTAGAAATCCACATGTAGTTCATGAAAAATACTCATGCCAGAATATATAGATGCTGTGAAAGCCTTTTAGAGATTGAGAGGAGAGCCTTTACTTTCAGGCTGGAATAGCTCATCCTTAAAAGACTAAACCCCATGTTATTTATGACCCATGATGGCAGTGGGGGAAGACTGCAAGATTCGTGGGAGGGATAATTTTTTTTCACTGCAGCAGATTCCGGGTGGACTGTTGCTTGTGAAAGTTTGAACCATGCTAGAGAAGTTCGCAGAGAGCTATCTCCCGTGGGAAGGATCCCGTGGCACAGCAGAAGAAACTCTTTTCCTTAAACATAAAGAAAGACTTAAGAAATTAAACACTGACCAAACCCCATGTTTGTTTCCCTTGTGCGGGTTGGTGGAAAGAGGGAGGTACTGGAAGAAAAAGGTGTTCTGGGAGTTTGCTTTAATTTCTTATTATTTCCTTTTACTTTTAATTCTGTTAGTAATAAATCTTTATACTGTAACTGTTCAAGTGTGTGTTGGGGTGCTTTGGACCACTTGGGGTCTGCCCGCTGCCCATCATGGCATGCCTACCCAATGGGCTGATGATTCAGAGAGCGAAGGACAGCCCGCGGGGGAGGCCCAGGTCTGAGTCCATACCCCTTTCTCTAGAAGGTTCTGTTAAGTTCGGTTGTTCGTTGGTTTGTTCTGTAAATTCCCTCCTCTGTAACTTAGCCATTGGTTCTGTGTCCTCGGGATCCTCCTCCAGGCTTATCCTCTATTGGTTGTTTGTTCTGTACCACCCCTGTTGAAAAAGCACCTGTAACCTTGGCCCGACGGCCATTCCTCCCCTTTGCTTTCAGGGGAAATAAACTCCTGGAAGGTTTCACGGAGTGGTCCTCTCCCTCGCCTCTTTCGCCTCTGGGATACCTGAGGGACTTAGACCTCTGGGTCTCCTCACATTGGGTACGCCTGCTGCCACAGAGCCAGTGCTGCCCGACCACGCGGCCGCCGAGACTCGACACTTTTCAGTGCGCGTCTGCGGGAAGGTCACTGTCGCCTCTCCAGAGCGGGACAAGTGCCCCCTGAGGCTGACCCCTCTCCCAGGGCAGTGACAGTGTGGACCTGTTTTGCCTTGAAGTTTTTCCATTTTCCTCAATAATCCTCATTTCACCTTGCTTTATTCGTGGTGCTTGGCGCCTAACCAGCGTCAAACTGTGACAGATGGTACATTGAATCCTAATCTATACTATTTCTTTGCTAGCTGTAATACAGGTACCTTTAATAGTGCACTGTATGTTATCTACTAGTAGTTCATTTTTGTTTTATTCCTGTGTAGTAAATAGTCTGTTTAAAGTCTTATGTCTTTTAATTTTGTGTCTATTAAATAAATAATTCATTCTATAATAGACCTATTTGGCCATTATTAAAGAACTTGGGAACAAGAGTGGGTTTTGGGGTGCTGGCCATCCCAATAAAGCTACTGCCTGCTGCTGGAGGCCTGGGAAAAAGGCAGGGACTTATCTAAGATCCCATATTCATTCATAACACTAATCAATCCAATATGCTTTATGTGGATTTTATTTTCTTCCATTTTGTGTGGCAAATATCAGCTTTTGGTTTTTGTCTTTTTATGTCATTGTTAAAAAATATCTTGACTAATGCATAAGACTGCAATACTAACTTTCCTAATATCTAACACTGAGGGCTCTCAGGATCTTGCACAGACACTTATTTGCTGTTATGTACAATGTTTTGAATGAAATAAACTATCTGTAGTGGGTCTCTACTTACAGATGTGAAGAACTTTACATATTTTTGACGTGGTATATGTATTGGGTCTGACCGAGGTAAAGTTCACAGCCTTTACAGTGCTGTGCTTTGCATTGGTAGCTGGAAGGGTGTTGATAACACACCAGTGTTTTGACTACTGCTGAGCAGCGCTTTCCCTCTAACATTCCTTCCCCCATCAAGGGGCTGGGAGTGGGAAAGATCCTGGGAGGGGACACAACCAGGCCAGCTGACCCAAATTAGCCAAAGGGATAATCCATTCCATATGATGTCAGCTCAGATATATAAGCTAAGGGAGAGAGAAGGAAGGGGGGGCATTAGTGAGTTTTCAGTGTTTGCCTTCCAGAGCAACCACTACGCGTACTGAAGCCCTGCTTCCCAGGAAGTGTCTGAACATCGCTGCTGATGGGAAGTAGAGACTGACCTCTTTTCCTCTTTAGCTTTTGCACGTGCAGATCTCTGCATATTTCTTTCTTTCTTTCATGCCGTGGTGCTGTGCCGGCTAGCACGCTGTCCTGGCACCGGGCAATGTTCTACCTGCCCCAGGTGGGGGGATGGAAGCTGATCGCGGCACTGGAGGGCAGGCGAAGCACCAGCACGGGTTCGCCTTGCCTACCGATGGCTAGGAGCGCGAAGGAGGAAGGAAAAAGTGGAGGGACTTCCTCGTGGGACAGGGAAGGGTTTATTCGAGGGAGAAGCCACGAGGAGAGCCCATAAAATTAGGCGGGCACGGGGTTTTATACCCCTACATAATAGGTGTGGAGAACATATAATAACCAATAAAATACCAGTTAGGGGGTCTTACAAAGGGGGGAGAAGGGATTAGGGCAAATGGGAGTAGGAGTGGGGGGTAGAGGATTAACATGGGCCAATTACCAACCGAGGAACATAGAACTTTCCAGAGAAATACCCAAATATGAACCATAAAGGGAGGAGGGGGGCCAGCAGCCAATGGTCAGCGTGCTTTACACAGCCTATTGTATGCTCACTGTCCTTGTGCTGTGGAGGCATCAAACCACTGGACCTTTTGGTCTGCTTGGTCCAGCTGACCATGGCTCTGGCCATAGCTCACCGCAACACTTTCACTGTAATAAAACTGCCTTATCTCACCCTGCTGGCTGTGCTCCATCTTATTCTCTCCCCTATTCCACTGGGAAAGGAAGTGATAGAGCAACTTAGTGGGCACCTGGCACCCAGCCAGGGTCAACCTGCTACAGTATAATGGGAAAATCCAAATCAGAGAGAAGAAAACATGAAGATTAAACAGCAGAAATAAAACCTGTAAATACTCAGTTCCTCCAGTTGATAATTTGGCTCCTCACTGATTTGAGTAGGATTACATGGCAATAGTTCTTCATATCAAAAGCGATTAGTGATGATTTCACTCTATCAGGACAAACATAGTTTTGTTCATGGTTACTGTTATAATTCTCTCCTATTCTGAGGAACTGTATATATCTCTGGAACAGACCAAATGTTTAAATTGTATGGTCTATTTTTGAGTTGTAGTGGGTTGACCCTGGCCAGTAACTTAGTACTCACAAAGTCACTTGCTGATTCTCCCCCAACACAGCAGCAGGATGGGGGAGAGAACAGGAAGAACAAAAGGGAGAAAAATCATGGGTTGAAAGACAGTTTAATAAGGGAAGGAAAGAGGAAAAGATCAAGTGATGCAAAGGCAATCACCACCTTCCACAAACAGACTGATGCCCAGACAGTCTCTGAGCAACAGTCACCTTGGAAGACAAAAAAACCAACCCTCTACACTCGGATTTTATTGCTGAGCATGACGTTACATGGCACGGAATATGCTTTTGGCCAATTCATATCAGCTTTCCCCTCCCAATATCTTGCCTACCCCTAACCTACTTGCTGGGGGACAACAAAGTGAGAAACACAGAAGGCCTTGATGCTGTGAAAGCACTGATTAGCAATAGCCAAAACATTGTTGTGTTATCAACACTGTCTTAGCCACAAATCAAAACCAGCATCATATGGGCTGCTATGAAGAAAGTTAACTCCATCCCAGCCAGACCCAGTATTAGTACACCAGGGTATTGAGAAAATGTGCAGCCTTTCAAAAAACACATTTTCAGATGATTCCCTATGAAAATTAGTCCTAAACTACCAGAATTTTCTGTTAGTAAAATTAAAGCCTCTTGTTTTGTCATTGCAAAATCTTATGGGAGTCCCTAGATCCTAATTGCAATACTGTATAGGTTCTTAAGAGAACAGCGAGGTAGTGTAAGAATACCTTGTTCTGAAAGAACAGTTGGGTATGCTTTGCAGATATATTATCCAGTACTTAATTACCAAACTCTGTGAACAAGCCTGCTTGACCCCTCAGTTGCTTTTCCAAGAGATACAAACACAGAAACTTACACAGCTGAGGCACATTGAATCATCTATTAGATACAATGAAAACAGAGTAAACAAATGAAACTTGACTTTTTTTGAATTGAGCTCTTATAAAGTCATACATATAAGATCTTAGGAAATCCATTTTTGAGGATGTGGAAGAAGCTTTCAACATAAAGTCCACTTTTATTATTTATAGTAGATGTGTAGTAAATCTTGGCTTGATCTGATTTCCCAAAAACCATGTCTTTCAGCAAGTATTTAAGATGCTGAATTCAAATGGAAAAAAAGGTAATTTGTCTTCTTAATTTCTTATGCATATAGGAATTAAATAGTGGTAAGAAAGTGACCATTTAAAATTATATATGAAAACTGTATTTTTATTAAACTGTGGTTATATCACCACTTACAGTGAATTAAAGAAAAATAAATGTACCTATACAGATCTTTTTTCATCACTAAACTCTTCTTGCTTCAGGTCCATGAGGCATTACACTCACAAGCTCTCATCCTGATGGGGGATTTCAACCACCTGGATGTCTGCTGGGAAAGCAACACAGCTGGCTGTAAGCAATCCAGGAGACTCCTGGAATGCACTGAGGACAACTTCTTGGTCCAGGTATTAGACAAACCAATCAATGAAGAAACATTACTGGACCTGGTGCTCACCAAGGCAGATGAGCTCATGGAAGAGTTTAAGATTGGTGGCAGCCTGGGCTGTAGCAACCATGCCCTGGTTGAGTTCATGATCTCAAGGAACATGGGCCTGAAACCGAGCAAAGTCAGGACCCTGAAATTTATAAAAACAAGCTTTCATCTGTTTACAGTGTCACTGCCCTGGGAGAGGGGTCAGCCTCTTGGGCACTCATCCCGCCTTATGAGGCTACAGTGACCTTTCCCGCAGACACGCACTGAAAAGTGTCGAGTCTCGGCGGCCGCGTGGTCGGGCAGCACTGGCTCTGTGGCAGCAGGCGTACCCAATGTGAGGAGACCCAGAGGTCTAAGTCCCTCAGGTATCCCAGAGGCGAAAGAGACAAGGGAGAGGACCACTCCGTGAAACCTTCCAGGAGTTTATTTCCCCTGAAAGCAAAGGGGAGGAATGGCCGTCAGGCCAAGGTTACCGAGGTTTTCTACAGGGGTGGTACAGAACAAACAACCAATAGAGGGTAAGCCCGGAGGAGGATCCTGGGGACACAGAACCAATGGCTAAGTTACAGAGGAGGGAATTTACAGAATAAACCTATGAACAACCGAACTTAACAGAACCTTCTAGAGAAAGGGGTATGGACTCAGACCTGGGCCTCGCCCGCGGACTGTCCTTCGCTCTCCGAGTCGTCTGCCCATTGGGTAGGCATGCCGTGATGGACCCCAAGTGGTCCGAGGCACCCCAACATTACAGAATTAATGGATGAGCTCCCTTGGGAAACTGTCTTTAGGGACAAAGGTGCTGAGCAGAGCTGGCAACTCTTTAAGGTCACTTTTCTTAGAGCACTGATTCCTTTTCACTGGTCCTAAAATCACAAGCCAGACATAGTTAGGTGTTAAAAAGGGGTTACCTTTATAAGGATCCTTATGGCGCACAACTCGCTGGATGGAAAGCACCGAAGATGTACATGTAACATAAACCACATACAATTTTTATATGTTTAGCAAATTAGCATAACTGACAAGAATCCCCAATTAGACATAGGTGATAAGGTAATTCCCCCCCCCAGATAGGAACTAAACTTTGTTTATGAAAATGTGTCTTGGAGAGATGGTTTCAACCTTGGCTTCCCAGAGAATCTAACCTTGGACCCCCAGGGTTTGGAGCCACTGGGGAATTTATTTTGTCTTTCTGTCTAATAGAGTAGGTAAAATGCTAGCTATGAATAATATAATAGGCTACAGAGCTACAAATATATATGTAAAGAATATAGAGAATATATAAAAGCAAAAAGGCAAAAATCAATTCAGCATCAGCACAAGAGCTCTTCATCTGCATGTGTAAGAAATCAAGCAAGGCAGGCTGGAAACCGGCATGGCTGAGCAAGGACCTGCTCCTCATACTGAGGAGTAAGAAAGAAATGCACAACCAGTGGAAGCAGGGACAGGTGCTAGGAAGAGTACAGGGATACCGTTCAGATGTGTAGGGATGGGATCATGAACACTAAGGCACAGATGGAACAGGACTTGGCAAGGGATGTGAAGAATAACCAAAAGGGATTCTATAAGTACGTAGGTCAGAAAAGAAAGGCCAAGGAGAGTCTACCCCCCTGATAAATGAGAAGAGAGAACTGATGACAACAGATATGGAGAAGGCTGAGGTGTTCAATGAGTTCTTCGCCTCATTCTTCACTGTCAGTCAGGCTTCCCACATCTCTCAAGTCCCTGAACTTCTAGGTGAGGGTTGGGAGAGAGAAGTCCCTCCCACTCAGTGAAGAGCAGGTTTGAGACTGCCTGATGAAACTGAATGTGCACAAGTCTACGTGGCCCGATGACATGCATCGGTCCTGAGGAAACTGGGTGATGTTGTTGCCAAGTCACTCTCCATCATATTTGAAAAGTCATGGCAGCCAGGCCAAGTCCTCAGTGACTGGAAAAAGGAAGACTCACTCCTATTTTTAAAAAGGGGAGAAAGGAAGACCCAGGGAACTACAGACCAGTGAGCCTCACCTCTGTGCCTGGGAAGATCATGGAGCAGATCCTCCTGGAACCAATGTTAAGGCACATACAAGACAAGGAGGTGATCTGTGACAGCCAGCACAACTTCACCAAGGTGAAGGTCATGCCTGACCAATCTGGTGGCCTTCTATGATGGAGTGACTGCAACAGTCAACAAGGGAAGACCAACTGATGTAATCTACCTGGACTTCTGTAAGGCCTTTGAAACAGTCCCACAAGACATCCTTATCTCCAAACTGAAGAGACATGAATTTGAAGGATGGACTTTTTGGTGGATAAGGAATTGGCTAGATGGATGCAGCCAGAGAGTTGTGGTGAATGGCTCAATGGCCAGGTAGAGGCCAGTGATGAGTGGTGTCCCTCAGGGCTCTGTCTTGGGACTGGTGCTCTTTAATATCTTTAATACAGAAAGCGAGATCGAGTGCACCCACAGCAAGTTTGCAGATGACATGAAGATGAGTGGTGCAGTTGACACAACAGAAGGAAGGGATGCCATCCAGGAGGACCTGGACAAGTTCGAGAAGTGGGCTCAAGGACCTTGTGAAGTTCAACAGGGCCAAGTGCAAGGTGCTGCAACTGGATCAGGGCAATCCCAAACATGAGTACAGACTGGGAGAAGAATTCATTGAGAGAAGTCCTGCAGAGAAGGACCTGAGGTTTCTGTTGGACAAAAAACTGGACATGAGCCAACACTGTGCGCTTGCATTCCAGGAGGCCAAATGCATCCTGGGCTGCATCAAAAGAGGCACATCCAGCAGGTTGAGGGAGGCGATTCTCCCCCTCTGCTCTGCCCTCATGAGAGCCCACCTGGAGTACTGTATCCAGCTCTGGGATCCCCAGCACAGGAAGGGCATCGGCCTGTTAGAGTGGGTCCAGAGGAGGCCACAAAGATGATTAGAGGGATGGAGCACGGTTGGTGATGAGTTTAAATGCAAAGGAAAATCTAAATATAAAAATAGATATATAGCGACCATGAAAATAACACACTGATGCAGTGTAATAGTGTTGGGCTTGGCAGGTGTTGTCTTTCTCCTTGTCTCTTTTTCTCATGCGAGCTCCCTTTTAATTAATTTTGTTACAGATAAACAATCACCTTCTCATCGGTCCCTATGATGCCAAAATGATTTTTGCTTTTATATATTCTTCATATATATTCGTAGCTCTGTAGACTGTTAGTATATAGTTATATAGTTTCCTTACTTCAGTACTTTTCCTATTAGATCAACAAATTCCTGATCTCACTTCTTATGGGAATCAAGGACAGGACACCTTCCCAAGACAATTTCCCATAAACAACTAGCAAGGAAGGGGGACTTCAGAAAGGGGTCAAACCAAGAGGGGGAATTACTTCATCACCTGCATTTCTAATTGGGGATTCTTGTCAATTATGCTAATTTGCTAAACTTATAAAACTGTACTTGCCCTATGTCATGTGTGCATCTTCGGTGCATTTTTGGCATGTATTTCGGCATGTTGGGCACCTGGAGGGATCCTTCATTAAAGGTAACCATATTTTATCACCTAACCACATCTGGCCCTCGATTTTAGGGGCTGAAATGGCAACACCTAGGGCCTCTTGCTAATTTTGTAACACACAAAACATGTCTCAAGCATTCCATGCATGTGATTGTTTTCAATCACAATGTCACATGCTCATACGGTGGTTTGCCACCAAGAAATGAGATTCCACAGCATCCTTCAGCAAACACACAAATTAGCAGGGCCTTTAGGGATAACATTCTCTTATTTTAATCTTGGTTAGGATGCCAGGTGTTCGGCACAATTCCCACATCTCCCCATTTTTTGTTTTTTGTGCAAAGGGTTCATGGCGATGGCAGCGAGCACCTGGGCTTCGTCTCCTCAGAGGCAGTCAATGTTTCTCTAGACAAGTCACGGAACTCTAAACACACAAAAGATTAAAAAACCTCCCACTGCCATAAAAACCCAAATGCGTAAATTAAGTCCCTCAAACCAGTGCTTGGGATTAAGTCATTGTACACTATTAGACAACTCATCCCATACATTTTGTTCTGCCAGCTTTTGCACACTTGTCATTTGCTGTTTTAGGGATTGGGCCAAATCTTGCACTTTGCCATTAAGGTTAGCAGCAAAGGCATCCTGTAAATGGGCTTTAACATGTTCCCAGCCACAAGTGGTTTGATTCCAGTGAAGGGGAGTAACACAATCCCTGATGCTGGTGTTCCCAATCACAGTGAAGTTTCAGGCCAGTGTTTAAAGCTTCTTGTCGATCTCCTAACCACACTAGTGCTGCTTCTAATGCATCTAATCTAGCTAATACTTGTTGATCAATACTCGTTTGCATGGCCATTTCTGCTGTAGAGTTACCTAACCCATTAGCAACAGCATGAGCAGTTTGCACAGCTTTTGTAAGTACCGTCATTGCTATAGCAGCCATAACTGCTATCATTTTTGCAGAGATAATAAAAGCTATTAGCCATCCAATGAATCTTTTTGATCAGTTTTTGGGTGTTTTAAGTAGTCTTGCCAATTGTCCTAATCCTGATTCTCCTTCCCATTCTCAGGTCAAATTCACCAGAAGCCATAATTCTGCTCGTCTTTGCACTGGTACAATAACAGATAAGTTTAATTGGGACACATTCTGATTAGTAATACAACTAAAATAATAGGGATCAGTGATAGTCATGTTAAATGTGTGATTCTCTACCTTGACCTTTACATCAGTTGCTGCCATGAAAACATATTGATGTGTAGTACATATTATTACAGAATCATTATGCCAATTGGTTAAGCTCAGTTGATATGCCTCATTTGTCTTTGTATAATAACCATGAGCTACATGTCGCAGCCACAAAAGGATTGCTAAGTGCCATATTTTGGTAAACCAAGGTCCAGAATTGTTCAAAAATTTAGCTTGCAACACAGGGCCTGAAAGCCCTCCTTCTGACCACTTCAATGTTCCCTTTTTCACTTCCGAGAAGTTTACTGGTTTTGAACTGTTGTTTATTAGGTATCCTCTCGGTCCCCAATCAATTATTTCTAGTCTGGTTACACTGATGGTCTTTTTACCTGGAGTAGGTAGTCTACATGAAAGCCAATTAAGATTTGACACACTGATAGTAGTGCCTCGAGGAATTTTGCAAATGGGAAGATGAGCTGGTGCAGCCAACATGGTGTTACTGATCACCTTGTTACTATTAATGCCCGATATAGACACAAAAGTAAGATATGCCGAGTGTTTTCAGGTGTTCTCACTGTCTTGATAGTGTAAGTGAAACTTTTCTGTAAAATCAAGACACCTTGAGATAGGTTTTTTAGCAACACAAATTGAGGGCAACTCAGTGTAAAATGTTTGGGAATCATTATTTTTGATCCATTCTTTATTTTCCTCCAAAGGTCCCTGTGGTGGAAGCCTCCTGTCCATTCTGTATCATTACTTGCTGTTGGTAGTTCAGCATCCCACCATGTAAGAGGTCTAAAAATGGGAGGATCAAAAATGTGAGCCCAATATACCTGTTCTGCAGTCACCAAAGGCAAGATAAAAAGAAAACAGAATAAACTTCTTATGGTACTGTTGCTAGCTACTATTGCTGGATAGGCCAGGAAGGTGTTCTCCAGGGTTGGTGCCATTCCTACACCATGCATCAGGATTTCAGCTCTTTGTTTTAGTCACTTTAGCATCCCCATGTTATCTCTGGATTTGTCCGCTTGCTGCTGGCTGGTGTCGGGTTGTTGGACTGATCCTTCCAGCTCATGGTATGGTTTGACCATAGGAGCAGGTAACTACTTTGGGCCTGTTGGCAATAGAATACATGCATACCCTCTCCCCCAGGTTAGTAAATCAGCTCGGACTTGCCATTGCACACCCAGTTGTGGATCCTTACATAAAACTTTTGGAAATTGGTTCTGAGCACACAAACCTTCAGAGCAGTATCACTCTGCCCAGGATCAAGATTGATGATCTGCATTCAAAAAATGTAGCGTAAATATTGCATTATCTAATCTTTCTTGAGGAGTCATATTCCCCCTTTTTTGTTTTAATAACATGTTCTTCTTATTTTACTATGAATATTAAGGCAACACAAAAGTAAAACGATACATGTAATAAAACAATAAGCTCATTATGTGCTCGGCTTTAGCACCAAGCAAAAATAAGCAAGGTAATACACATAATCATTACTACATGAGAGAAAGGATAGTGATTTAGAAAGATACATCATCAACTGCCTAAATACTTTACCATCATCCAGAGTCTGCAATTGCTGGGGAGCCCCATTTCACACCGAGGACCTGGAAAACCCTTCCCATGTAAGGTTTCCAAGTTCACCCCAAAAGGAGGTCCAGCTTTTATAAGCTCAAATCAGTCAGTCAAAGTGACTCGATTATATTTTTAGTGCAGAAACACCTGGGTCTGATGGCATACTTCCCGACCAGCTGGAGACAGGGCTTGGCCAGAGCCTAGGCCTTGATTGGGAGGGTTTTCCCTAACATATCCTAAAAACAAGCCTCTATTAACATCAGGTGGGAAGGTTTCTTAAAATGATACACTTCTTGCAGATAACTACACAAGGTTATGTGAAAGTTTCCAAAGCAGCCACTTTGGCTTTGTCATCCATTTTTAGCTAAATAATCAATGGTAACATGAACAAACTGCAAACGACCAAAGGAATGTATATGACTAACATCAAACAATATCTTATGGCCAATTTCCTTTATTAAAGCTCTGTGTATTCTCTTTATGACATTAACAACATACTCATAATCACTAATTATATTGACTGCTTCTTGTTTAAAAATCATTCAGTGGAACCACCTGTTTGATTTATTGCATATTTCCATTCATGATCTTCTTGCCATGTAATGACTGCCTTTGCTGCGCGTCCTGATCCGTCAATAAAAACATTACGTGCACCAGGAATAGGGCTACAGCACACAATAGTTTGTAGTGTTAAAGGCAAGTGAAGAACATTTCTGCAACAGTTTGTCTGAAGGTAAAGAGAAAGAAATTTGTCCTACAAAATCTGCCAATGCCATATGAAAAATATCCGAATTTTGTAACAAATACTCATAACTGTCAAGAGACAGTGATAAATGAATACCTCCCAAATCATACCCCATCAATTGCACTATGCAGGTTATGCCCTTCTTTTCTATAATCCAGTTTTTTTATTATTATTGTTAGTTCTCCTTTTGTATTCTGCTGCAAGGCTGTCTTTGTGAAGACTGGAAACAAATTTAAAATACAACTCAGTTTCATTAGTTAAAAAAGTTCTTTGAAAAAACATTCACGGATTGAGCTGTGAAGCCCTGGAGATTCAAGGCACCCCGGGCCCTCCCCGCTCAGTGCGGGTGTCCGTGTCTCCCGGCGCCAGGCAGAGCTGGGTGCACATAGGGTGGGGCAGCTGCCGGGGCTTGTCTGTTCCTTCTGCCGCTTCCTGGGCAGCAGATCAGGCCCGCAGCCATGCGCCAGCACTGCGCTGAGCACTGGAGGAGTGGGGCTGAACTGCTGTCACATCCCGCGGCTGCGTGAAGCAGCATGAGGATGAAGCAGGAGCGGGAGGCCACACGGGGGCTGCTGCTGCTGCTGCTGGGCGCCCTCTCAGGGCCCTGGAGGGAGCTGCTGCAGAAGGTTCTAAAGGTTGTGCTAAGGGTTGTTTTACAGGAAAATACAGGTTTGGCTCCTTTCCAGGATTAACAGGAGCTGATGGTAATATGTCCTCATCTGATTCATTATCAGTATCCTTTTCAGGACTCCCTGCCTCAGCTACTTGCAGGGGCTCTAAAGCACTCATGAGAAATCACCATGTTATTATTGCCGAATCAGGAATGGAAAAACCTAAGTCCTTATGATATGCAGGAAAGACTCCACTACTTGGAATAAGTAGTAAAGTAGGTATGTTTATTCCAGCTGGGACGCATGGGGGATAGTTCCTCGTGCAACAGCTGCATTCAGCTTGATATATATCGGGTTACAAGCTCCATATTCATTAAGTTTCCCAATACGGCTATACATATTCATTACCTAGCCCCGCCTAGCCTCGCTTCGTATTATAATGAGCCCAAAAGTCATTTACATCTGCATTGCGCTTGCGCAGTGTCATCTGGTGGTCGTGGGCAGGGGTCTCCGGGATGAAGTAAGAGTCTTCCTCCTTCTGAACTTTTCACCTTGCTTTCCTGCGCATGCTCTTTATGTCCCTGGCCCAAGTCTAAACTTCAAGGCTGGTTTAAGTTAGTTTTAGGTTCGAAAACATGATCTTTGGTCAAGATTCTTTCCCTTTATCAATAGTCTTATATCTTCTCATTCTGCTTTGGTAGGCACAATAAGTGTTGAGCAAGCTGTATGCATTGTTTTTAACAAACAGCTTCTTAGTAAATCATTTAACCTCTGCTTCCCCCTGATTCAGTCCTCCCTTTTCTATAGAGTTAGTAAATTCTTTTACTAATACATAAATTATTTTTCTAATAATCTTTTACGATAAGCATCCCTTAATGCTTTTCCATGCACATTTGACAAGGTAGTTAAAACTGATAGCTTCTTTAGCACTCTATAGTTCTAAACAAGCAACATAATAGACAACACAAGGCAAGCACTCACTAAAATTAATAAAACAATTATGGGGTGACATAGCGTATTCAGAATGCCAGTTGCGGTAGGTGACCACCCGAAAAGCGTGTCCCACCAGTTATGACTTGCATCTTGTTTTACTCTTTGCATGATTCTGCTTATTTTTTGTGTGTCATGATGGATGGTGACTAAGGTCTTTCTCCCGTTTTTTCGGATTTCTTCTAAAATCTCAATCAGGTCTTGATGTTTTACTAATTGCTTTATTAATGTGAGGTTCATCCCAATAGATGTGGGTAGCAATTCATGGTATATGGTGTAGTCAGACCTTATCAATTGATGAGACACAACTGGTGCTAAATACGAAAAGTCACACTCAACAATCATGGTAAAATTAGAAATACAAAAATTAGAGTGATTCCTGGCAGCTACATTTATATTACTGTCATCTATCATTATGAAAGTGCATATAGTTCTTAAGCGCACACAACCTTGACCAATATATACAAGTACAGTTTTCGGTGTAGTGTCTGGGTGGACCTCGAAGTGACAAATGCCTTGTTCCACATCAAGACATATGTCTTTGGCATCAAGTGTATTATTTTCACAAATAAATCCTTTTTCTCGTGTGATGCAAGATTCTAAATTTACCGTTTGCCATTTTTCTTTTACCAGCCGAGCCCATACTCGATGTTCAGAGGGATAAAAAACTGTTCCTTCATGGTTTAGTCCCAATGCAACAATAGGATGAATTGCATAAACTGTGGCATTATGTATAGTAAGCACAAAGGCAGTCGCTATGTTAGTAATTGGATCATAAGTGAAATTTACCAAGGTCCACCAGGATTGGAGCTTTCTTTCTAACTTAGTAGCATTATTCCAAACAGCTTCTCGGATTTCAACAGGGAAAACACCTTCATTTCCTTCTCTTATCATTAAGGAAGCTGTTGACTGCATCCATAATTGGGCGTGTATGCAGCTAAGGGCTAATGATATATTGCCTTGAGCTACACCAAGTGTGTTTAATATCAGTCTGTGGTCCAAGTCGCTGGTCTTTGCGAAGTCTGGGAGTATTTTTGAGACTTGCCACTGGCTGTTTCCTAATGCTAATAGGGAGGATTGTAGGGGCTGTTTTAATTTGATCAGGTCACTGGTTGCCGTGGCCAATTTATTCATCAGTATCTTTGAATCAATTCCGTTTAGGACTCCCAGTCCTGTTCCCAGCATGCCAGTCAGGTCTCTCCGCATTCTGCCTTTGAGGGGTGTTTGCTTTTGCAGCCAGGCTGTCCACCCTTCAAAGGATGTTTGTATTAATGGGGAGCAGGCTGGTTGGATCTCAGAAATATTAATTTACATTAGTAGTTCTACACGCTTAAGAGACCACTCTGGATTAAACAGCAATAATTGCTGGCCTGTGTTCTTCACTACATAAGGGCCAATCTCATAAATTTTTGGTTCAGGCTTAAGTGGTGTGACCTGGGTTTGGAATCGAGTGCTGGCATAGGCTGTAACAGGCCTAGCCATGGTATTTATCTGGAATTTGAATGAGAGCCCATTACTGTCTTGGGCCCAAAGACAAACTACTTCAACGGTCTGTACTAATGTAAAATTATACCAACAATCTACTTCACTTGAATGACAACAGATTTCATTATGTTTGTCTGTAGGAGTAGTTGAAACACTAATTTGGGTTGCTTTTTTATGAGTAGTTCCATTAATCATTTGGCATCCTATTTTGATTTCCTCTCCTACAGTTCCCTGAAGTTGCCAAGTTTTTTGTTTTTCCCATTCTTGTTTTATATACACTTGGTTTCCGTGCATGACCACAGTCAGTAGGTTTAAATCCTTTAAATCAGAATATTTTCTCATGAGTCCAGTAAACCGCATAAAGGCTTGGGACCATATGTCTTCTTTCTTATGAATAACTTCCTAGCTTAAGGCTACAATTATGACTGTGAAAAAAACGATTTTCTGGGTTATACTTGCGTGCCACCATAACATTTTCATTTTGTTCGGGTAAATTTCAATTTCAGTTCTTCATCACCAGGGATCACTTTCCAAGGGGCTTCTGGAGCCTTCTTTACTCGAGTATGGTGAATCCAGGCACTCTGTTCTCCGATCTTAATCGTGGTGTAAGTGGTGAGAAGTACCTGGAATGGTCCTTCCCACTGTGGTTCCAGAGTTTGTTTTTTTTTTTTGTAAGACACTTAACATATACATAATCTCCAGGCTGAATGTCATGTACAGGACCATCCAAGCCTCGACTTCAGGTTCCAGCCACATGTTTTTCAATTTCCCTAAGCCGTTTATCTAAAGCAATCATATAGGTGGTTAACATCTCCTCCCCAGTTTGGGTAGATATTCCTTTCTGTACCCCATATGGTCTCCCATAAAGTATTTCGAAGGGACTTAACTTTTCTTTAATTCTGGGCTTGGTCCGAATTCGTAACAATGCGAGTGGAAGAGATTGCGGCCAGGGTAGGTTAGCTTCTTGCCCTAGTCTCACAATTTGCTGTTTAATCAAATGATTCATTTTCTCTACTTGACCACTTGACTGGGGGTGGTATGGAGTGTGGAGCTCCCAATCTATGCCTAAATGATGGCTAATTTGCTGCACCACCCTTGAAATAAAATGTGGTCCCCTGTCTGAAGATATTGTGGCTGGAACTATGAAGCGCGGTATTATTTCTTATAGTAACGCTTTGGTTACTTCCCGAGCTTTAGTGGTTCTAGTAGGAAAAGCTTCCGGCCATCCTGAAAAAGTATCTGTTAACACTAGCAAATATCGGTACCCCCCTTTTCTTGGAAGTTCCGTAAAATCAATTTGCCACTGCTGTCCAGGCCCATGGCCCCTTCCAATTTGACCCATTTTGGTTTGGGGGTACTTTTGGGATTAGTCTGGAGGAAAAGATTACACTGTCGGGTTACCTGTACAACGGTTTCGTATAAATTTCTAGCGATAATTTTTCCAATTAAGTAGTTATATAAGGCATTTATTCCCCAATGCGTTTTCTGGTGCTCCTCTCTTACTAGTGACCATAGCAAATGGGAGGGAATAACCAGTTTTCCTTCTGTGATGATAGCCCACCCCTCTTGGTTAAATGTTCCCCCTTCATCTTGAATCAATTTCTTGTCTTTTTTGTTATATGTTGGCTTACCCTCCAGGGAAAGTTGTCCATCTGGGATCAAGGCTCCAGCTGTTGTTACCTCACTTTTTGCTGCTTCTTTTGCCTCACTGTCCGCCAGTTCATTTCCTTCTTCCAATTCTGAGCTCACCTTTTGATGTGCCTTAATGTGCATGATTGCTACCTTCTCAGGTAGCTGGACTGCTTCCAACAGTTGCAGTATTTCTTGTGCATGTTTGATGTTTTTTTCCTTGTGAATTTAACAGTCTTCTTTCTTTCCAAATGGCCCCGTGTGCATGTACAACCCTAAATGCATACCTTGAGTCTGTATAAATGTTTATTTTCCTTCCTTTTGCTATCTCTAAGGCGCGGGTTAGGGCGATTATTTCAGCCTTTTGTGCACAGGTGTTTGTTGGCAGGGGTCCAGATTCTATTACCTCCCGGCAGGTGGTAACTGCATACCCAGCATGCCGCTTTCCACTGATGACGTAGCTGCTCCCATCAGTAAACCAGGTCTCTGCATCGTCTAAAGGGGTATCCTTCAGATCCGGGCGGCTGGAGTAGGTGGCTTCGGTAGTCTCCAGGCAGTCGTGGCGCACCGGTTCCCCTTGATTTCCACTGAAAAAGGAAGCTGGGATGACAGTGTTAGTTACCACTATTTCTACATCATCTTGTTCCACCATGATGGCTTGATATATCAGGAACCTTTGTGGGGAGAGCCAGTGCCCACCTTTCACTTCTAGCACCGCGGACACCATGTGGGACACCAGCACAGTCATTTTCTGACCCAAGGTGAATTTGCGTGCTTCCTGGATATTTAGCACGACTGCCGCAACGGCTCTGAGGCACCCGGGCCATCCTTTGGCTGCTGCATCTAGCTGCTTAGAGAAATAAGCAACTGCCTGTCGGTATGGGCCCAGGTCCTATGCTAGTATTCCTAAGGCAATCCCTTGTTTCTAGTGGGAAAATAGAAAGAATGGTTTACTCACGTCTGGAAGTCCTAAAGCTGGAGCTGACATGAGGGCATTTTTTAGCTGATTGAAGGCCCACGTGGCCTCCTTTGTCCACTGGAGATCTCTGCTTTCCTTTGTAATGAGCTCGTATAGCAGTTTCACAAGCAGCCCGTAATTATAAATCTATAATCTGCACCATCCTGTCATCCCCAGAAAAGTCCGTAACTCTCTCACTGTCTGGGGCTTAGGGGTTTGGCATATCGCTTCTTTGCAATCTTGCCCCAGAGTTCGTTGCCCGGCACTAACTTCATAGCCCAGGTAGATCACTTTCTGTTTCACCACCTGAGCCTTTTTCTTAGATACCCTGTACCCTTGGAGTCCCAGAAAGTTTAAGAGGCTTACCGTCCAGGCTACGCAAGCTTCCTCTGTCCGGGTAGCTATTAAAAGGTCATCTACGTACTGCAATAGCTTCCCTTCTCCTGGTGGGGCTTCCCAGGACTCCAGGTCTTTTGCAAGTTGTTCTCCAAACAGAGTGGGACTGTTTTTAAATCCTTGAGGCAACACCGTCCATGTGAGCTGAGTTTTGCGCCCACTCTTTGGGCTTTCCCATTCAAATGCAAAAATTTTCTGGCTGACTTCATGGAGAGGGAGGCAAAAGAAGGCGTCCTTTAAATCTAAAACAGTAAACCAAGTTAGCTCTGGTGTTAAGCATGTTAACAGAGTGTAAGGATTCGCTACCACAGGATAGAGATCTTCAGTTATCTTGTTAACAGCCCGTAAATCCTGTACCACCCGGTATGACCCATCAGGTTTACGGACAGGCAAGATAGGAGTGTTAAAATCAGACTGGCACTCTTTTAACAGTCCTAACTGTAAGAATTTTTCAATTACTGGGCTAATTCCTTCTCTGTCTTCTCTTTTGAGGGGTATTGTTTAATTCTAACTGGTTGTTTTCCCTCCTTGAGCTTAATCTGTATTGGGGTTGCATTTTTGGCTCTCCCAGGTACATCTGTGGCCCAGACTCCTGGGAACACTTGACTCATTATCTCTTCTCTAATTTCCTCTGCAGAGCCTGTAGTTGTTAGTATTAGGCTCAGTATTTCTACATACTCTTGGTCATTTACTTCCAGAATAATTTCCCCATTCCTAAATGTAATGGTTGCTTGTAATTGTTCCAATAGATCTCTTCCTAAAAGTGCTTTTGGAGAATTGGGTAAATATAAAAACTTGTGAATACCCCATTGTTTCCCAAATTTATATTTCAATGGTTTGCAAAAATATGCTTTTTCAGATTGACCAGTTGCTCCTTGTACTACAATGTAGTCATCCCTCACAGGCATTAAAGCTTTATTTAAAACCGAATATTGCTGCCCCCGTATTAACCAAAAATTCTATTTCTTTTTCCTTTTCCCTTAGCTTCATTATAACCAGTGGATCTGCTAGGGTAGAATCCCCCGGTCCTCTTCAATCTTCTTTCACATGTGCAACCACCCTCCCTCTTTCTCGTCTCTTCAGTTCTGGAAGTCTTCTTGTCTTCTTTCTGGGCACTGGTTCTTCCAATGACCAAATCTCCTGCAAATCGCGCGCTGGTCTTTACCTAGCCAGGGTGGGCCCTGTCTGGGAGGTCCTTGTCTGGGGGTCCCCTGTCTAGGTCATTCCCTGTTGGGGTCACTGAGGCCAGCTGGTGGAAAAACTCAGGCATTTGAAAAATACCTTTTAACTCTGGAAAGGAAAAGCCTCTCCCACAAGTCCTTGCGATTGGGATGTAACCTTTCCCCCCCCAGACTCTGTATAAGGAAAACTACTACTCCCAGCAGCCTTTGCGGTTGCTCCCTTACCTGGTCCCCTGCCCTGCCCCTTACCCTGCTCATTTGGCTCCCTTCCCTGGCCCCGTCTCTGTACCGCCCCCATGCCCTCAGATGAGGACTATGTAAGGGGACAGACCGCGTGGTCTCTCTTCTTCGCCTGCTCACCTCTTCGGATGATTAAAGCTGTACCTGGAACACGGGCTAGCGGAGGGCCCTCCTTGGCTCCTTGTCTCTGGTAATATTTGAGCTATCCGGCTTAGGTGTGGGGTGCATGCCATCAGCGCCTTAGCAGCGCAGGGCAGAAAGGATGGTCTGCTAGTGGCCTAGTCCGCACCTGAATTGTCCCTCTCTAGAGACAATTTGGGGTACACAGCAGCTATCTCTGACCGCCCTATAACCCCCACAACCTTTTTAATTATATAATTCCCTATTTCCTTCTCTTACTACTGCTGCTAATTTCTTCATCCCCTGCTTGTAACTTTCTTCTCAATTACTGAACACTCTCCAGGCTGCATCTAATAGAGTTTCCAGGTTCCTCCCCTCTGGCCCCTGAAGTTTTTGCAATTTACATCTGATATCTCTTGTGGATTGCCCTAGAAACAAAGATACAAGCTGTTGTACCCCTACCTCGGTCTCAGGATCCAGCGATGTATTGCGGCGCATTGCGTCCCTCAGACGATCCAGGAATTCGGATGGTGACTCGGAAGGACCCCGTTTTACTGCATACAAAGCTGACCAATTTAGGGTTTTGGGAATGGCCCTTTCCACCCCTTTTGCTGTCCATTCTTGATAATTTTTTAATTTCTCTAATTCGGCTGTTCTATTTGGACTCCAGTGTGGTTCCTGGAGTGGGAAGTAATCTTTACATCTAATTGTTGCGTTTTGTAATACTCCTCTGCCAAATCTTTTGCTTTTTTCAAAACTAACTGTTTCTCCGTGTCTGTTAGTCTACCTAATAGTAATTGTATATCTTCCCAATCTGGATTATGCTGTTTTATTATGAGTCGCAAGCATTCAGCGGTACCTGCTGGATCACTTTGGTAATTTTTGGCAACTTTATACCACGCATTCCGCTCAGCAGTAGAGAAAGGTACTCTAACCAACACTGTATTCCCATCAGGTGCCACTGCCTCTCACAGGGGTGCCATCAATACCTGCTTCCTGGTTCGGGATGAGACAGGACTGCCCGAGGGAGAGGGGGTTGGTGTTGGTGTTCCTTCCAAGTCCACATCCTCTTCCTGTCTCCTAAGGGGAGGCTTAAGCAAATCGGTTAGTTCATCATCGTCTTGTCCCTGAGCTGCTGCCTGATAGACTTTGTCTGTCCTTGTACATCTCTGACCTATACTGCACGACGAACAACACCACTTAATTCTTCCTTGGTCTTTTTTATTTTCTTTTTCAAGAGCTAACACCATAGGATCACTGGGGGGTTTAATTCCACAATCTTTCTGCCATTCAGGATGGTTTCGGAGAGAGAAAAATGCGTCAGCGTAGGAAACTTCTTCCCATTTGCCCTCCCGTCTCAAAAATAACATTAGCTGTAGCAAGGTATTATAATCTAAAGCTCCATTCGGTGGCCACTTTGCTCCGTCTTCTAATTTATACAGTGGCCACCATTGGGTGCAATATTTTACAAGAGTTCTTTTATTTTCTGTGCCTCCAGTTCCTACTATCTCTTTCCAATGTGCCAAAACACAGCCAAGCGGGCTTGCTCTAGAGATTTCCTTACTCTGTCCAGTTCCCATCCTGTTCAGAGTTCGAGTTCACTCAAATATTGTGCCACCCACTCTGGGTCACCTGTATAGTGTATAAGCCACTCTTTATAAATTTTCTTATACTTTCGGCCAGGCCTGCTTTGCTGCCACTTAAAATCTTCCTCGCAAGCCTTTACTACTTCCTCCCAATCCTTTTCTAGCACACTACTATCTTCAGGAACGTGATGCTCTTTTCCACACAAAAGTTTTAAAACAAAATGGTCCTTGCTTTCCCGCACTCCGGGCATGGATCTCTGTCCGCTAAATAAATAGAATTGTAATATCTCCGACTTCCACAAAATCCGCACTGAGCTAAAACCCACAGCCGGTGTGGGGCTGGAGTCTTCTTATGCCCACACACAAAGCAAGGAATCCCTTCTATCACCCGTGCAGGTAGGACAAAAGAACGGAAAGAGTCGGGGGCTATACTCCTACCATACAACTGTTGAGGGATAGAGGGGGGCAACGACCTCCCTCCCTGCTTAGCCACTGTTGTTTCTATCTCCTCCTAGTTTTATCTCGCTTCCACCCAAACCTTTCTTCACACTTTCTCACAGTTCTTTCCCAGTTTTCTTCCTGAACCTCCCAAACCTCAGGTACCAAATGCGACTTCCCGCACGCAAGCTTTAAAATCTCAGGCTCAAAATCAACTTCACTAGAGTGCCTCCGATAACACTGAGAGCATAAGCTCTGCTGCCTGGCAGAGGAACAGTACCACTTTTTCTTACAAATTTTACACTGTATTAATACCCACGCAACATGCCACCCTCTCGCTGAACGAAAAATTTTAGTGCATCCACAAAAACAAGTTATTCCATGTATTCTTTCAAAACCTAAATCCTCTGCCGCTGGTTGTTCCCAATCTAAAGCTACTAATTTTCCTGCAGAAGTTCTATATATTCCCTCTAAAGCAACTCGTTCGCCTCTTCTATCTATCCAATGTTCTATCGGATTTACAAATTCCCAAGAATCAAGACCAAACCACTGAGGGGGAGGGGTTCTTCTAACCTCTCGCCTGGCCACGATTCTAATTCTATTAGCACAAAAATCAACAATCCAGCACCGCTCCAAGCAAATGCTTCAATACAACGTACTCAAACAACACACGGCAACATACACATCTCCGATCTGCAAACAAATAGGCGAGCTAATATACAGCCACATACACATAAAAGCAGTCCAACAGCAACCAATATCCACACAGACATATAAGCAACCCAACAACATTCAAACCAGCTACTAGTAGCCAAAATATTTATAGCACTCACTTTTAATAACTTCAGGGTCCCGCTTATTTATTTTCCTCAATAGTCATCAACAAGTTCTGGCGGAAACCCCCCCCCCCAAGAATCACCCAATCCGCTCACCGGACCGGTGATTCCCCCTTCCCGGCTTCTGTAGCCGGCTGCTTGCAAGCTCTACCTTTACCCACACAGGGACCAGGTTGTGAGCCAGACGTCTCTGCGCGTCTTACCAGCAGCCCTGGCCACGCGTACGTCTTACAGGCACCCTACATTCAGAACATACCGTTTATCTGCAGTCCTAGTAGGTTGCTGTCTGTTCCTGCAGTGAGCAAGCCGAGAGGCGGAATTCCTCCAGGAAAGCCTTGGGGCGCGCCTAGGACGTCCGCTCCTCAGCCGATCCTGCAGCCGGACAGAGTTCCTCTTGCTGGGTCGCCAAAATGATACGCAGGAAAGACTCCACTACTTGGAATAAGTAGTAAAGTAGGTATGTTTATTCCAGCTGGGACGCATGGGGGATAATTCCTCCAAAGTCATGCGTGCCGACAGCTGCATTCAGCTTGGTATATATAGGGTTACAAACTCCATATTCATTAAGTTTCCCAATACGCCTATACATATTCATTACCTAGCCCCGCCTAGCCTTGCTTCGTATTATAATGAGTCCAAAAGTCATTTACATCTGCATTGCGCTTGCGCGGTGTCGTTTGGTGGTCGTGGGCAGGGGTCTCCGGGATGAAGTAAGAGTCTTCCTCAGATGAAGTAAAAGAGTCTTCCTCCTTCTGAACTTTTCACCTTGCCTCCCTGCGCATGCTCTTTATGTCCCTGGCCCAAGTCCAAACTTCGAGGCTGGTTTAAGTTAGTTTTAGGTTTGAAAACAGGATCTTTGGTCAAGATTCCTTCCCTTTATCAATAGTCTTATATCTTCTCATTCTGCTTTGGTAGGCACAATAAGTGTTGAGCAAGCTATATGCATTGTTTTTAACAAATAGCTTCTTAGTAAATCATTTAACCTCTGCTTCCCCTCCTCCCCCTGATTCAAAGATAATTAAAATTACAGAACGAAAACCGGGTCCGCAGTGATCAGAGACCTTAATAGCCGAACCGGCTTAAATTCCCAAAGCAGAAACCTGAAACGCTGGGGTGGCTTCAGTTAGTCTGAGGCCAGAAATAGTTAAAAAATGTCTCTAAAATAGAGATAGAGGCCCTGTGACCCAGCGTCGGGCTTCACCAGCAGCTAGTCTGAGGTAAAAATGGCACCTTCTGCCTCGTGGCAGGGAGGGTTATAATGTCTTGGTCCCGCCGTGACTGCCCACTGTCCAGCCCCCATGGTCCCTGGTTGATTGGTGGTGTTTGAGATGATGTACTGTTCATCACCGCCAATGGCTCGCTGGTCGTCCTAGGGTGATTGATGTAATTAGTTTTAAAGGTGGGAAAGTCCTCATTAAAATTCCAGGTTTCCATGGAGTCCAGTTGCAGGGTAACGGACAGGAACTAGAAATAGCTTGCTGGCCACTTACGAAGGCTTGGTTTCAGCAAAACCCAGAACTTATTTGAAAACTTATAAGAGTTAAAACACTTATTAAAAACATCAAAACTAGTTTGCAATCACATTCTATAAACTTGGAAAACTTCACAGAACAGGGTAATAACATTGAATATATATAGGGAATAAAACACTGCAAGGTTTAACAATTGTAATGATTAAAAGGGGAATAAACTTGTGGATATTTTAACAACAGGATTTTTAACAAAGAACTGTGCAAAACCCTTTTATTTGGTTAATTATGGTAATAACTTCATAACTTAATAACTTATAACTTGGTTAATGGGGCAATTTAAATATGCAAAGGCCAAACACTTAATTTTATATATAACACTAGGTATCTATGATATCCCTTGTTTAGGTATTTCATAGCAATGTATTAATGGTAGTTACTTAAGATTCATACTTCTCCCTTAAAGGCAACAAAGTATTTTCAGCAGTTGTGGAAACTAAGTGAAATGTCTTATGCCAAATGAAAAACAGTTGTCATAACATACATGCTAGATAATATTTGCTGAATTTTTAAATGCAAATTTTGTATTGGCGTCCCCTTTCTATTTTAAAATTATAAATTAAATAATCTCAGTAAGCCAACAAATTTTAATTTATTAAGATTTTTTATGAAACACAGGGAGTTGTATTTATATACAGATGTACATACTTATATAGCTTTGTGTTTGTACATATATAAATCAGCATTTATGTGCTGATAAATGTGGTGGCTAACTAAGCTAAGTCTACATCTGTACCTAAACATGAACTCCAACAGGTCTAGTAATATTTTTTAAAGCTGCCATTATACTGGTTCTAAATCCTGTTTTCACCTACTTATCTACTTCCTCTCCTTGAAATAGCTTAGAATAAACAGGTTGTAATATAATATAGACCTGCAGTCTTCCTCCCTGGCATCAGTAACCCTAATACTGCCTGTAGTATATGATACAAAATAATTCGTGCTAAAGTTTTAAAGATTACAGCATTTTGCTGAGGCTGAGAAAAGCACAAGCAGGTGACCACCAGAATTTTGCTGTTCAAGGGATTTCTGTCTGAATAAGCCCCGGCAAGGTACATTCCAATTGCATTCCACAGATAAGCATTTCGTGGGATTTCCTCGTCTGGCAGAGCTTCCAGGATGTGTGTGTATATACAGAAATACGGTTCCAGGATGTGTGTTCCATGTATGTATATGCAACAATAATATACTTTCCACCAGAAACCTGATTCCAACAGCAAAAATCGACTACTGATTTCAGGAACTGTCGTCAGATGTGGTGAAAAAAACCAAGAAAATTATATTGTTGTATTAAAAAGATAAAAATCAACAAAAGGAAAAAAGTATAAAAAGACCACCTCAGAGAAACCTCAGTGGTGAACAGGCGAGATTCCGAACCGATAGAGGTCGAACTCAGTTCACCCCAGTGCCGATCGCCTGGCTCGGCGTTGCTTCTGCTTCGTGGCTCTTTCCGAATTTTATACTTTGATTATTAATAAATTCTCTTTATTCGTAATATTGATTGGCTCGTTTTATACACTGCCCTATTCCTTAAATTCCAAATTCTGTTTCATCTCCAGCCAACCCCTTATCTGCAGTCATCATCACTATCCTTTTCCAAATGTTTCTGAAAAATCCCTTCTCAGAGTCATAGGCAATATAATATTCTATTTGGAGCTGCAGGTGGGCTCATTAAAGGACAAAAATATTTCTCACATGATGTCTGTGATCCAAATTTGGAGGCTGTGATAAAATCAACAAGTATCCTGAGATTTTTTTTTAACCACAATTGAATACTCAGGCCACAATTATAGTTACTAGGTATTTACTAATGCAGAAGTATACATGATATTGCTGAATTATAACTGCATATCTGGGGAAGATACTTTGAAAAATTAAGAACAGATAAATGCGTCGTTTAAAAAGCATCGGGAAAACTCAGCATTGAGCAGAATCCTTCTTCTCCCTGTCTTAGGTTACAATGTAAGATGTAACCAAAAGTATGTATTCTATCACCATCTTCACAAGCTGTTAAAACTAGGTGGGGCAGTGTTCTTTCTCTCTTCCATGACATATCCCTGATAACTCCTCCAGGAGATATCTTCTGCTAATGGGCCATCAAGTCTCACTGCATGACTCAGTGACAGAAAGTTGAATATGAGTCAGCAGTGCCCTGGCAGCCAGGAGGGCCAACTGTGTCCTGGGGGGCATCAGACACAGCATTGCCAGCCATTCAGGAGAGGTGATTGTCCCGCTCTGCACTAGTGTGGCCTCACCTCGAGTCCTGGGGGCAGTTTTGGTTACCACAATATAAAACAGATATATAAAGCTATTAGAGTGCTAGATATTAGGAAAAGATTCTTCCCCAGAGGGTGGTTGGGCACTGGAGCAGGGTCCCCAGGAAAGTGGCCACAGCACCAAGCCTGACAGAGTTCAAGAAGCATTTGGACAATGCTCTCAGGTACGTGGTGGGATTCTTGGAGATGGTCCTGGTGCAGGGCCAGGAGTTAGACTCAATGATCCTTGTGGGTCTTTCCAATGCAAGATATTCTATGATTCTATGAAGGTGTTTTAATATTTGTTTTTATTTCTCATTGTCCTCTCTGTTATTAATTGGCATTAAATTAAATTAATTTCCCTAGGTTGAGTCTGTTTTCTCCATGATGGTAATTGGTGAGTGGTCTCACTGTCCTTATTTCAACTTATGAGCTTTTCTATATATTTTCTGTATGTTCTGTTGATAGAGGAGGAATGATAGAACAGCTTGGTGGGCACCTATTGGCCAGTCAAGGTCAACATACCACATCAATACAAATATACAATTATTTTCTTTTTTAAAGCATCTCTTGCAGCTGGATTGGGCTTTCTATAATCACTTATTGTTTTCGCACTGTCCCCAAACAGTTTAGAATTTTCCTTTTTTTCCCTCCTCCCTTGTTTATTATTCCTTACTATTTCTGACAGAGCCATTGCTTCCTTCATGGAAGAAAAAAAAAATATAGTAAGCTTTTCTTCATTGTTATATTCAAATGCTGAACAACTTAGCTTCCCTTGTCCTTGTGTTCTTTACTTGGCTTCTTCCTATGTTTTCATCTGACCTCCTTCCAGCTGGTTCCAAAGAGACCTGTTGCAGACCATGCAGCAGAATTGTGTCTATGGCTGAAGTTTCATATGCTTTAAACAAGCATATATACCTCTCCATGACACCCCACTGCCTCCCATCCCCACTTCTTTCCATCCCTGCACCAATTTCCTCTTTTGTACCTCAAGGAAATGATCCAGGCTAAAAAGACAAACCAGCAGCAGCAACTAAAAGTTTTTTAACCTAGCAGCATTATGGTGCTGTTTTATAGATTTTTAGCCTGATGCCTTAGGTTTTAACTTTTTATATTTTTCAAATCTTGGACTGCCTAGTGTGTAACTCTGAAGTTTCTTGTAGCCTGTTAACTACTGTTCTCTCATGCTAGTTAGACATAACAAGCCTCTCCAAGCTTGCTCTCCAAGGACACCCAGATTGTCCTAGGCCCAAAATGTGTAAACTAACCTCTTAAGAAGGGGGGTAAACTTGGGGAAATTATATCATTAAGTGAAGTTTTAATTGGAGAATTAACTCTGATATGCAAATGAACCAAACCTATAAAAGTGTGAAGAACTCGTGACTCAGGGTCCATCTTGGGTGTAGCCTTTTAACTTCCCAGGGTGTACCTTGAAGGCCCTTCAAATAAATACCTACATTTATTCCCTTATTCTTGTCTAGTCTCTGTTTTTAGGTGGCCATCTCAGGCATCAGTGTTTTTGGCACCCTCAGATGGAACGAGGCTTCCGGAAATCCTCTGGGACTGAGAAAGATCCAGCTCAGCTCCCCCCCCCCCGCCTTGCCAGCACTCCAGGGGGGGCAGTTGCCACAGTCCAGGAGGTGGCAGAGCCCAAGAGCCCAAAAATTCTCCAGATTCAGCACAGAGGCACATGAGTAAGTGAATAAAGGTGGTATTTTGTTATTAGCACCTGGGTTGGGTGTTAAGAGATCTCTTACAGTTTTGTTTGGGGACTTGAGGGAGTCCAAGGGGGTTTTAGTTCGTTTGTTGATTCCCCCTTCGTTTGCTGTTGTCTGGGGACTTGAGAGAGTCCAAGGGGGTTCCAGTTCATTTGTTTCCCCCTCCGTTAGCCTGTCACCTCATGAGAGGGCTTAGCATTGCAGTGACAGCCTTTTGGCTCAGAGCCAGCGGTGACACAGTGGTTTTAGCCCCTGCCAGCAGCCCTTGGAAACCCTGGGCGTTGTGAGTTTGAATCCTGCTTCTCCTTGTTTTCTCTCTCTGCTTATTAGTGTGCAATTAGATTGCTTTGCTTTAATTCTGTGATCTTTTCTGTTTATGCTTATAAACAATGGGCTGTAATCTCTCTCGTGCAGGGACTGAAGTACCACAGGACATGCCTTTGAGCTTAGTATTAGAAAACTGGCAAAAAATTGACTGGCAAATATAAATCCCTTACAAAACCGGAATTAATTTGGTTCTCCAGACTAATCTGGCCATCTTATAAATTAGACAACAATCCAAGATGGCCTGAGTTTGGTAGCCTAGATGAGAAATTAATATCGAATTTGATATCTCGCCTTCATAAAGACCGCTGTTTCTTAGAACTTGATTATGTGAGGCTTTTTTTGGTTGTATCCCAGTTACAAAGATCTAAAAAGGAGCAGATACTGCTTTTAAAGAAAAAAGGGAAAAAGGATGGGAAGGGAGAACCTTCGTTGGACCCATTGTGTGGGGCCAGGGAAGAGGTGGAAGCAGACCTAGTAGCTCCAGCTCTGAGGCCTGGGCCATCTGCAGTCCCGGCCCTGCCGCCTCCTCCTCCTCTGCCCCCTCAGCTGCCCGGGGTCCCAGCGGCGGCTCCGGCCGCGCCGTTGCCGCCACCGCAGCCGCCATGGGCGGGGGGGCAGCTGAAGGGGGAGATGCAGCTTCAGTGAGACCCCTGCCAATAAAGAAGGAGGAGGGGGAGTGGCTTTGGCAGCCGTAGACGACGCACGCGTCCTCGTCGGCTTCCGGTTGGACGCCTTCCCTGCCTTTGCCTCCTCCCGATCTCCTCCTTGCTCTTGGGTGGGAGGGACCGAGGGGAGGAGACAGCCAGCGTGTGCAGCCCACGGCACCGCCCGTAGGGGTGGAGCCGGAGGGCTGGGCTTTCCACCGGGAGGGCGGGAAGGTAACCTCCCACAGAAGGAGTGGCATCCCTCCCTCTCTCAGGCCCTTGAGTCTCCATGACAACGCCGCGCGCCAGGGGCTGGCTCAGGAGATGACATCATTGAAGCGCGCAGGCCCAGGGACACCATCCGGCTCCTGCAACGGAGCAAATCCTGATCAGTGATACCTAGTAGCAGGACTGGCCGCGGCAGATCTAACACAGCAGATTCAACGGAATTGGACAGCCCTCACTCAGGTAGCTCTTCCGAAGGGGAAGATGAGATAGCTGCTTTAAGCAGACGAAAGAGGGGAAAGATAGCAAGAAGGGCCATAAGAGAGACCAGCCCAATAGCCAAATGTACAAGGTCAAAAAGGGGAGAACCAGTTTTGCAAGCCCCTTTGAGGCAGGCAGTCGGCAACCAGGGACCCATCTATATAAAAGTTCCGTACTCTCTCGTAGAGTTAGAACAATGGAAGGCCACTGTCGGAAAATATAAAGAAAATCCAGATAAAGTAGCTAATTTGGTAGAAAGGGCAATTAACACACAGAACCCTGACTGGAGTGATTTGAAATCTATGATAGAGACATTGCTTGATCCCACTGAGAGACAGATGGTTAAGAAAGCTATTATAGACTCTGTAGAATGAAGTATAGCTAATCTCATTGTATATGGGTTAAAACATGGTGTCCCTAAAGCTCTTAATTGGTCAAAACTCTACAAAGTAAAGCAAAATTATGATGAATCTCCCACTGATTTTTTAAATAGGTTAAGAGAAGCTGCTATCAAATATACAAATCTAGATCCTGATTCAGCTGAGGGGAAAACACACCTAGTTCTCTTGTTTATGGGTCAAGCTACAAACGATATAAGAAGAAAGCTGCAAAAGTTAGATGGGGTTCAGGACATAAGTAAATTGTTAGAAGTAGCCTGGAAGGTGTACCAGGACAGAGACCCAAGTGACAGAGTTAGACACTGTCCTAGCAAGAGGGTTAGTCAGGAGAAGCCATCTAAGAAAACGTCTTCCCCTATGGACAAAGATGTGCGCTTATTGCAAAAAGAAAGGACATTGGAAAATGACTGTCCGATGTTGAAGAAGAAACCCCCAGTTCCCCAACTCATAGTGGGACAAGACTCAGAGTGATGGGGACCGAAGGATTCTCCCTCAGCAGAGCCTTCAGTTATAGCTAAGCTGGGGAAAGATGACATTGAATTTCTGGTAGATACTGGAGCGGCGTATTCTGTGTTAAATACTTTAAAAGGGAAACTGAGTCAAGATACTGTTCATGTCGTTGGGGCAACAGGGGTAACTGAACATGGCCTTTCTTCCAACCTTTAAAATTTAAACTGGGGAAGCACTGGGTAACTCATCAATTCCTTTATATGCCTAACTCCCCATAACCATTGCTGGGGAGGGATTTACTGGAGAAATTGGAGGCTGAAATTAAATTCAAAAAAGGAAAGGGGGTACAAGTTATAATTCCTGAATCTAAATTTGTCAAAGTTGCCGCACTTTTTATACAGGACAGATGTGGTGAAATCCCCATTGAAGTTGAAAATGCTGTCAATCCAATTGTGTGGGCCAGTGATGTTCCAGGAAGATCCAAACAGGCAGAACCAGTGAGTATTGCACTCAAACCAGGAGCCACACCAGTAAGACAAAAACAGTACCCTTTGAAATTAGAAAGTTGTAGAGGATTGGCACCTATAATTGAAAAATTCCTCCAACATGGGTTATTAGTGCAATGTGAGTCCAGGTATAACACACCAATCCTTTCAGTAAAAAAAGCTGACAGGAAGATGTTGCAATGGTTGAGTCCACCACGGGATTGGCCAGGGAGCCACAGGGCCCCAAAACAGTGGAGGTCCGCTGGTGAGCAGGCTCAGAGGTCTGAGGCCACCTTTCAGGTCATGGTGAGATCCCACAAGACCTTGCTTCCCTATGTTAATTACCCTCAGTTGGTTGGCCTGTTGGCCCACTGCCACCTTTACCCCTTTTTAAGTCCATGTTGTAGATAGTTCTCCTTTCCTCGATACCCCATTGGTTCCCGGTTCTCTCGTTCCACCCCTCGCCTTCCCCATTGGTTACTGTTCTGTCATCCCACGTTCTCTCTACCCCTTGGCACTCAGATGATTGGTTATAGATGCTGAAAAAGCTTCAGCAGAGAATTTCTTCAGCTCTCTGCAGCATTTTGTGAAAGCTCTGTCTTTCCCACGCAAGTAACTCAAAACAATGTTACAGTTTTGTAAACTTCTTGCACCTGCAGGTTGTTTTGCAGGATTGTTATGGTTCTAACTAGAAAAACATTTAGAGATGGGTGTCTTAGAACTTGACCAATCCCCTCAAGGGGTGGATGGCCAAAAAACCAATTACCTTATGCCATTTAATACACTTTTGCGAACTAACATATAAAAGCCTTCGGAAAGATTATTAAATCGCTTCCATTTATCCCTGAGCCTGGACTCTTGTGTCGTTTCTCTACTTGTCCGCGGTGAGAACAGCGACAATTGGTCTCTGATGTTCTGCCTGCCCCCGGTACTGCCCCGTATAAAACCCTGGACCTCCTCAGTGTTCTGTGTTCTTTGTCCCTGGATCCCTCCGAGGGTGGACCTCAATAAACCCCTTGGAACTCTATACAAAGGACCCCTCCCGCCTCTTTGCCTCCAGCGATGCTGCAGAAGCTATCTGGCTCTGTGTGTGAGTGGCTGTGTGTATCCACCAACTCTGGTGTGTCAGAGTGTGTCCTAGTGTGTTTGCGTGGCACCCCCTGCACTGCTCCGACAAGGCACGCTTTCGGGATGGACGTGGCACTCTTTCCACCACCTCCCCCTCACCGTGTCAGTAAGAGTTATTGATTAGTGCAAGATTTGAGGGCAATTAACAAAATTACAGAGGACATACACCCAGTGGTAGCCAATCCATACACACTTTTGACCACACTGACAGATGAATTAGGGTGGTTTACCATTGTAGACCTGAAGGATGCCTTTTTCTGCATTCCTGTGCATAAAAACAGCCAAGAGCTTTTTGCTTTTGAGTGGGAAAATCCCAAAACAGGGAGGAAAAGTCAGCTTACTTAGACAGTCCTACCCCAGGGTTTCAAGAATAGCCCAACAATATTTGGAAACCAGCTAGCAAAGGAATTGGAGGATTGGAGGAGACAAGAGTCAGGAGAGGTTATTCTTCAATATGTTGATGACATCTTGATTGCAGCGAAAACGTGAGATGGCTGCATCCAACTCACTGTAAGCTCGTTAAACTTTTTGGGACTGAGTGGATACAGTTTCTAAAGACAAGGCACAGATCGCCAAGGAATCAGTAGTTTACTTGGGACTTGAGATCTTCTGTGGACACTGACAATTCAGCAAGGAACGGAAAGAAGCCATCTGCCAACTTCCAGAGCCCCATACCGTGAGAGAGATGCAAGCTTCCCTGGGAATGGTAGGTTGGTGTCATTTGTGGATAGCAAATTATGGATTGTTGGTGAAACCCCTGTATGGAGCATTAAAAGCAGCCGAAAAGGGAATCATTACATGGACTGAGAACACAAGAGCTGCATTTAAACAGCTGAAACATTCCCTAATGTCAGCTCCAGCATTAGGCTTACCAGACTTAACTAAACCTTTTGAACTTTTTACACATGAGAGACTTAATGTGGCATTGGGCGTACTAACACAGCGCCTCAGAAACCAACGGAGGGCTGTGGCCTACTTTTCCAAACAGCTAGACAATGTTAGCCAAGGGTGGCCTGGGTGTTTGAAGGCCGTGGCGGCTACGGTCATCTTGATACAAGAGGCCCGGAAACTCACCCTTAGACAACACATTGTAGTGTATCTACCATATGCAGTAGCAGCAGTACTCGAACAGAAAAGAGGACATTGGCTGTCAGGCAACCGAATGCTTAAATATCAATCACTGCTGTTAGAACAAGATGACGTTACCCTGAAAACAACTTCTGTTGTTAACCCTGCCATGTTTCTGTCCTCTACCTTAATTGACGATGTGCCTGAGCATGACTGTTTGCAGACAATCAAGGAGGTCTATTCCAGCAGACCAGACCTGAAGGACGTGCCCCTAGAAAAACCAGACTGGGAGCTGTTTACAGATGGGAGCAGCTTCATGAGAAATGGTAAACGAATGACAGGTTATGCAGTAACAACCCAGGACAAAGTGATCGAGGCGAAGGCCCTGCCAGCAGATGTGTCATCACAGAAAGCTGAACTGATTGCACTGACAAGGGCCCTGGACCTGAGCGAAGGAAAGAAGGTAAATATATGGACTGGCTCTAAATATGCATTTAGTGTTGTCCATGCCCATAGAGCCATCTGGAAGGAGAGAGGACTGTTGAATGCTCAAGGTAATCAAATCAAACACGCTGAACAAATCCTTGCCCTCTTGGAGAGCATCAGAAAACCCACAGAAGTAGCCATCATGCATTGTAGGGGTCACCAGAAAGGGAAAACCACTCCAGAATTGGGAAAGCGCTTTGCTGATTAAACAGCAAAAGGAGTTGCAGAAAAAGGTATTCTTGCAGTAATTCCACAGCAAGAGATTGATTTGTCAGGGTTCACCCCAAAATATGATCAGGCAGACCACAAGTTAATTAAGTTTCTTAAGGCTGAGATCACAGAAAATGGATGGGCAGTTACACCAGCGAATCAGGTTGTAGTCCCACCTCTGATCCTTCAAGAGCTATCTCAAAGAGAACATGAAAGCACACATTTTGGGGTTGAAAACCTTCTGAAACATCTAAAAAAGGTACTAATAGGAAAGGGAATGGTAGATATTGTACAATCAGTAGTGAGCAAGTGTGAAATCTGCTGCAAAAACAATCCTGATACAAGGAAAAGAGTTGTGTTAGGAGTAACAAAGGCAGGGGATCTTCCTGGAGATTACTGGTAAATAGATTTTGTTGAGTTACCACGCAAAGAAGGATGCAGGTACATACTGGTATTGGTTGACACCTTCAGCGGATGGCCTGAAGTGTACCCCTGTCGCACTAACACAGCCAAGGAGGTGGTGAAAGTTTTGCTTAATCATATAATACCAAGATGTGTAGTTCCTTTGGGTATGTCCTCAGACAGGGGACCACATTTTGTTGCAACAGTGATTCAAGAAGTTAGCTGGATTTTGGGAATTGCTTGGGATCTGCATACACCTTACAGACCCCAAGCAAGCGGTAAAGTTGAACTCATGAATGGAACCCTTAAAACACAAATTAGCAAAATTTGTCAAGAGACATCCATGACGTGGGTTCAGGCCTTGCCTATAGCTTTACTGAGGATCCGCATACAACCAAGGTGGAGGGATAACATCGGTCCCTATGAAATATTGTATGGCAGGCCATATCAAATTCCACATGTTCTGGGTTGTTGAGCTTTTGACGGGATACCCTTCCTTCTCAGACCAGGGTAAAAGAGAGCAGAGGAGGCTGCTGTTCTGCTAAGTTCTTTATTTCATAGTCTCATAGTTTCTTGAAGGCAGAGTTCAAGGGGGTTACATGATAAAGCCAAGCAGCAACAGCAGCAGCAGGCAAACAGCTTCTTCCGTAATAATTTTTTCTTAGAGAAATGTGGATTATATTTGTTAATTGACCAATGAGATTAACACACGATTCTAGTTTTTCTTTTCTTAACCTATCCTGGTCTAATTCTAACAATCATAAGCATTACATAGGTATTACACAGATTTGCGTATATAGTTTCTATTAGCTCTTATTGTTTATGTGAACACTCTATCTAAAAAAATGTAAGCAGTATAGTTCTATATATTTTGTCTAAAGTGAAGAAATTCTGTGAAAAGATAACACTGCTGCAGTAAGAACTGTGTTTTAAGGTCTCTGCTGCAGCTTTTTAATGTTTAAGGCACTTAGCATATATTTCTACTAAAAGTTAAAAATCTATATTTCTATTTCACTTTGGTGTGACTTCATGTATCTCAGCTTATCCAAAGGTTTTAATTCCACTCCTGTGCTTTGGCTTTCCTCTGGGCCTGAGTCCAGAGAAGCTTTCACTCCAACACCGGGTGAAATTCATATGAGGAGAAAACTTGATTTAGAGAGATATCTAATGGCTTTAGGTTTCATTTTGCAGAAACTCCAGAATTACATCGGGTTATCCAGACCCATAGGACTGGACACACCTGCCCATCCATTCCAGCCTGGAGACTGGATCTATGTTAAGTGATGGGACAGTGATCCTCTACAGGCCAACTGGAGAGGACCATTCCAGATTTTGTTGACCATCCTCACCGCAATCAAAGTCGCTGGCAAAGGACCCTGGATTCACTACTCCAGAGTTAAAAAGGCTTCTGCTCCTGAAACAACTGAGAAAACAGAGACTGATACAAACAAAGATGATGTAGTTTAAATGATTTTTTTCCTGTGCTTATTATCTACACAGTTGGTAACCCTGACTCAGGTTTGGAACCAAATTTTGCATATTTTTCTAGTCCAAAGTATATCCAAAGACATTCATTTGGATACAGAGCTAACAATTGACATGTAAACCAAAGTGGAAAGGTCAGCAAATTTGTTTACAATTTGAGAACTAACTCAGATCTTACATTAGATAGCATTCAAAGATAGCACACTGAGCTCTGATTATATCTTCCACACCCTGATTTCATGGTTACCAAACTAGCCCTGGATTAAAGAATTGTTTATAGTAGTTGTAATTCTAATTCTTGTATATATACTATTGTTAGATGTATACTGCTGTTAGGCACATATTATTCATAGATATTTAGAATATTTAGAATAGAGTCTCGACAAGGTAGAGGCCTTGTCAAGCCCCTAAAGGGGGGGAATGATGCCTTAGGTTTTAACTTTTATATTTTTCAAATCTTGTACTGCCTAGTGTGTAACTCTGAAGTTTCTTGTAGCCTGTTAACTACTGTTCTCTCATGCTAGTTAGACATAACAAGCCTCTCCAAGCTTGCTCTCCAAGGACACCCAGATTGTCCTAGGCCCAAAATGTGTAAACTAACATCTTAAGAGGGGTAAACTTGGGGAAATTACATCATTAACTGAAGTTTTAATTGGAGAAATAACCCTGATATGCAAATGAACCAAACCTATAAAAGTGTGAAGAACTCGTGACTCAGGGTCCATCTTGGGTGTAGCCTTTTAACTTCCCAGGGTGTACCTTGAAGGCCCTTCAAATAAATACCTACCTTTAACCCCTTATTCTTGTCTAGTCTGTTTTTAGGTGGCCATCTCAGGCATCAAGCCCAGCACAAAGATGGTATGCAAGCATGAAAACAGGGCAAGAGAAATCTAATGGCTTCATTCAATGTCAATGCTGACTTATATGGATGTTTGGCTATTGCACGAAATATGGGACTATTGCAGGAAATGATCAGGTCTTTCTCTTTTTTCAGTCAGCCAAATTCCACCTAAATCTTAAGGCAATGGAGAATCAGATCAGACAGGATGCCAGTGCACACTGACCAGTTGATTGAGTACTCCACCAAATCCTCTCCAGAGTTGGGGTGGTAAGTGAATCCAAGGTGCAACACTTCAGATATATTTGAGCAAGGGTGAAAGGGGGGTGAATTCTTGGACTGGTGAGTATCATATTTCATTTCTTCTGCAGAGGGGAAAAAAATTCAAAAGGCATAGGTTTATAGGCTTCAGTCCTCACATAAGCCACATGAGAACACTCAGCAGTGGGCCTTAATCTATCAGTGGGCTCAGTAGTGTAACAATTGGAGGTCTGGACTTAAGGGTAAAGGAATTGGGTAACTTAAATATTATTAAATGTGGGATTGAGCCAATCCACAATTCTTCCCTGTAGCCCTCTGGGTTGTATTTTGAAAAATTGGAATAAGCTTGGGGAGATCCAATGACTAAAGATAAAATTATGAGATATTGTAATCAATGGTGGCCACCTTATAAATTGGAGGATGGGGAAAATGTGTTGATGCAGTTTAATATTATCTTACGGTTGATGTTGTTTTGTCACTGACCTGGTAAATGGGATGAGGGTTTTTGTGGTGGCCGATTGACCAGTGGTACAAGAGACAGAGAGAGCTCTCGGTAAGACAGGCTCTGGTGCCAAAGACTTATCGGTTATGGTGAGGGAAAGAAGCCTCTCCCAGGATGCCTGTTCGGTTGTGGTAATGTACCCCAGTTCTGATTCCCTGGTTGGCTCTTGGTGTTAGCCACACCCCTGTACTTAAGATCGACCTGTCATGTGTTCGGGGTCATTTGCCTCTAGAACCCTTCACGAGTTGAAGCAATAAACTGCTGTTTGTGGAACTCTATGCAAGGACCCTTCTCAACTCCTTGCCGTCGGATACATATTACTGAAGCCATCCCTGCGTCTGTGCGTTCATGTGTATGAGCCCACAGAACCAGAAGGGACTCAGTAATAGGTTTTTATGTTGATGCTTTTAAGAAATTGTAGAGATTCAAATAGTCAGAAACAGTGCAAATTGGAAGGAGATATGTTAATGCTATGTATCAAGGAGAAGGAGAAAAGGGATTGTATGGTGCAGGGGGGATGGAGAAAAAGAGGATGTGCAATTTTTGGTACCGACAGCTCCTCTGAATGGCCCCTAGAGTGTGTCACCTTACTAAGGGAACAAAAGAGGGCAGAAAGGGGAAGTGAGGATTTTAGCCCTATATCTGGTATATAAAGAGGGGACAGTGTCCAATTATACAGGCCCCTTAAGGCAGGCTGTAGGAATAGAAAGGCAACCTGTCTATGTACATGTTCATTTTACTACTTAGGATTTATTGAATTGGAAAGGATCTGTTGTTTCATACCAAAAGAATCCTGAAGGAATGTATCAGCTTTTGGAAACTGTTGTGCTGACTCATAACCCTAACTGGGGGGATATGCAGGTGTCCTGGTTTCAGCTGCGATGGAGTTAATTTCTTCTCAGTAGCTGTTACAGTGTTGTGTTTTGGATTCAGAATGAGAATGATGTTGATAACACACCAATGTTTTAGTTTTATGCTAAGTTGTGTTTATTCTAGGTCACGGACTTTTTTCTTGTCTCAGGCTTTGCCAGTGAGGATGTTTGCAAAAGAATGATGCTAGATGGTGAATCCACAAAGCCAGCACACCCTCAATATGCCAGGTACCTGCTTTTATACACTACAAACAGTGAAAGATTAACATTTCCCCTATACCCACAATCTAAAGCTATAGCCATTGGCTTTGTCTCCATTTAAAGATACAGTACAAAAGTATTTTACTGCCTATGCTCTGTGGGGAAGGGGCTTATGTGAGTAAGGGGCTTCTACAGCCAATGGACAGGTATTTTACTATGCCATTGATTAAAGGTCACAAAGTTCAAGTAAAATTCTTCTTTGGCTTTATTAGCAGCTTGTTACTGTGTTATCTCCTTGTTTGGTTGGATTTATGGTGTCATCCTATTCTTGCTTTTTGGGTTGTGGCTCCTGGTTTCTACTAACTAGCTACAGAGATAAAGTGTATTATGTATGTAACACTGTTAGAAAACATGACATGAACAGGGAAAAATTCCTCATGGACAAAAGATTAAAAAGTGATACACTGGTACAAAAATCTGCTACACATACATTTATATGAAAAGCAGAATTGTAGTAAATTTCTACCTCTTATGTTGCATTAAAAGAGTTGTGATGTCAGGCTGCCCTTAATCTTCAGTTTGCTGACATTATTTCTAGCACTGTGTTCCTTCTAGGATGATACTGAATAGAATTGGATTAGAAATAAGAAGTAGTATTTACTTATTAAAGTCCTTTTTACCCTTTCCTCACAGGTAAACACATTTAAGTTTGCTTGACATCAGATAACTCAAACCCACTGTACTGTAAATCACTCTACCTACAAAGAAAAGCTTAAAGTTACTAAGAATTTATTCTAAACAGAAATGTTTGAGATTATTATAGCAAGTGAAGGGGAAAGTCAAATTGTAAGTGCTTGGCAGTGATAATCTGTGACCAAGAAATGATCTGCCATGGAGGGCAAGAAGGCCCTACTGCAGAAGGGGTTGAACTGTCTGGAAGCCGGAATGCCAGAGACAGGAGGACTCCCGGTGAGGGAGTGAAGTTTCCCCTGGTGATGAGATAAACAGCCATAGCATTGTCTTGTAGCCATCCTGGAATGCAAGTGCTCAGGGGCCACCTTTGGGCAGCAGAGCTGGGCAGAGGGGTGGTTCCAAGGCAGGGCTGAGACACCTCATACAACCGCTCATGGGATTGGTGCTGGTGCAGGGTATATAAGGAATCAGCTTGTGATGCATCCCACACAAAAGATATTAAGAAATGGGGTTATATTTCTTTATAAATGTTATATTTAATGTTTTATCTGAAAGTGCTCCATACTCAACTTCTGTGAAGATTTTCCTTCTGATATGACCTAAAAAATTATATTTTTTGAAGTGCGAAATCACAGTAATGGTCCTAGACTGGAAACCCTTTATCCTTTAATATTCTTAACTGGTACTTTAAGATTGTATTATTACAACTAACTGTTGCTTCCTTAGGATGTTACTTTCATTCAACAAGAAACAAGTTACTGGGTTATAAACACATATATCACTGTGGCCAAATTGGTATCTGGAAGGATTAGGCTAATCCTCAAGCTGGTTGGGCCAGCCTAGTTTATTTGGAATCTTACCACATCTTTGGTCTAGCCACTGCCTTATTTTACAATTTGAGAGTGAATACATTTAATGATAAGTCTTTAATAATATTCATAGATCTTGGGCTGCCCAGTCCTCTGAGTTGGAGGACCACAACTGCAGGAACAGTGACTTTCCATTTGTGCACACTGAAAATGTAAGGTACCAGCTGTATCAGTTGAATGTTCATAAGTCCATGGGGCCAGATAGGATTCATCCCAGAGTACTGAAAGAGCTAGTGGATGTTACAGCAGGACCCCTCTTGATCAGCAGGACCCTGACCAAAGGTCTTTGGAGTCTGGGGAGGTCCCTGCTGACTAGAAGCTAGCCAGCATTATTCCAGTTTACAAAAAGGGCTTGAGGGAAGACTCAGGAAACTACAGACCTGTTAGGCTAACCCCAGTACCTGGAAAAATTATGGAGATAATCATACTGGGTGCTATTGGAAGACATGTAAAGGACAATGCAGTCATCAGGCACAGTCAACATGGGTTCACAAAAGGAAGGTCCTGTCTATCTTATCTGATATCCTTCTACAATAAGGTCACTTGCCTAGTAGAATGAAGGGAAGGTGGTAGATGCAGTTTTTCTGATTATTGGAAGGATTTGGATACTGACCCTCACAGCATCTTTATGGACAAGTTGTCCAACTGTGGTATGAGTAGGTGCATACAGCACTGAGTGAAGAACTGGCTGAAGGGCAGGGCTCAAATGGCTGTAGTGAATGGGGCTACATATGGCTGGTGACTGGTCACCAGCAGCATTCCTCAGACCTCAATTCTAAGCCCAGTTCTGTTCAATATATTTATCAATTATCTGGATGCAGGAGATGAATGCACCATTAGCAAGTGTGCTGGTGACTCTTGCCAGGGACCAGAGGCCTTGTAGAGGGATCTAGATAGACTGGAGCATTGGGCAATCATCAGTGGCATGAAATTTAACAAGAACAAATGTCGGGTTCTGCACCTGGGACAGAGAAACACCAGGCACAAGTGTAGACTGGAAGACTAATGGCTGGAGAGCAGCCCTGCAGAAAGGGATCTGGGGGTGCTGGTTGACAGCAGGCCCAATTGGAGTCAGCAGTGAGCCCTGGCAGCCAAGAGGGCAAACCATGTTCTGGGGTGCATTAAATGCAGTATAACCAGCTGGTCAAAAGAGGTGATTATCACCTCTGTATTTAGCAGTGCTTTGGCCTCTCCTTGAGTACTGTGTGCAGTTCTGGGCTGTATAATTTTAAAAGGATGTGAAGGTACTTGAATGCATCCAGAGGAGGGCAACAAAGCTGCTGAAAGGGCTGAAAGGAATGTCCTATGAGGAGCTGCTGAAGGCTCTGGGTTTGTCTAGTTTGGAGAAAAGGAGGCTGAGGGGTGACATGGCTCTCTGCAGCTTCCTGAGGAGGAGAAGCAGAGGAAGCAGAGAGGTGCTGAGCTCTTCTGTCTGGTATCCAGTGACAGGATGTGTGGGAATGGTTCAAACTGCACCTGGTTCAGACTTGACATTAAAAAGCATTTCTTTGCCAAGAGGGTTGTCAAACATCAGAACAGGCTTCCCAGAGAGGTGGTCAATGCCTCATGTCTGTCAGTGTTTAAGAGGCATTTGGACAATGCCCTTATGAACATGCTTTAACTTTGTCAGTCCTGAAGTGATCAGGCAGTTGGACTAGATGACTTGTAGGTTCCTTCCAACTGAACTATTCTACTCTATAGCTAATAACTGAAGAATAGTAAACCTTGCTGGATGTCCAGCCAAATGGAAGCAAGTCTAAAGAAATCAAACCTCTCACCAGACAAAAGCTTTTTCTGTTACAGTTCTAAATCATGCACAGACTCCAATAGCCACTGTGGTGGGTTGGCCTTCACTGGCAGCCAGGTGCCCACCAAGCCACTCTCACTTCCCTTCCTCTGCTGGATGGGGAGAAAATAAGATGGTGAAACTTTTGAGTTGAGATAAAGGCAGTTTAATGAAGAAAAGCAAAGGCTGCATGCAGAAGTAAAGGAAACAAAAGGATTTATTCTCTACTTCCCATGAGCAGGTGATGTCCAGCCACTTCCTGGGAAGTAGGGTTTTAGTATGCATAGCAGTTCCTTCAGAAGAGAAATACCTTAATAAGGAATGCCCCCCTCCCTTCCTTTTCACTTTTAATGCTGGTCATTACATCATCTGGTATGGAAGATCCCTTTGGTCACTTTGGGTCAGCTGGCCTGGCTCTGTCCCCTCCCAATCCCTTCCCCAGCCTGTCAGCCTTTGAGGGCAGGGCAGGGTTGGAGAGACAGCCTTGATGGTGTGTGAGCACTGCTTAGCGGTAGCCAAAACTTCCGTGTTATGGATACCATTCTAGCTACAAATAGAAAGCACAGCACCATGAGGCAAGTTAACTCCATCCCAGCCAGACCCAATACAGCCTCTCAGAAAATAAGAACCCAAAGATGCCTTGCAGAGTTATGTCTTGCTCAAGTTTTCTTTTGAGAAAAAAAAGGGAGGAGAAGGTAAAAGACCAAGGAATTCATATATTTATTACCTGTATGAAATAAAGCCTTTAAAGGCTCATGCTTTACAAAGCTTTCCCCTCTTCTACTTCCCTCCATTTTCCTGTGGTCTAACATCTATTATTTGGATGACAAAAAGGCTTCCAAAGAAGATACAGTCAAATAAAAAAAACAAAAAAAACCCCAAACCAACTCCCCTTCTAACTACCGATTTTACATTCTTTGCAAAAAAAAAAAAAGAAAAAAATCAAGGGAAGGAAAGAACAAAACCCAAGGAAACCATTTCTGATACTCTATACACACAGTAAGGTGTAGATTATCCTTTGAAAGTGACTAAAGAGCTTCCACCAAAATGTTTTCATTTATACTTTGTTAGGCTTGGGTTTTTTTAAAATACAATCTAAAAGCAGAAATTAAAAAACCTCAAAATTAAGGCAAATGTAAGTATACATGTACATCATTGGAACACAACTACTATTTGACTACATTGTGAAAAGGTTAGACTAGTAAACATGAAGAGCTAATGAATAAGGATGGCTGTGGATTCAAAATGATTAGTAATGCTTAACATGCCAAAAAATAGATTCCCTGTATGATACAATCATTCTTTTCTGCTAGTAAGTGATGTTAGAAACAGTTGGAGGGGTTAGGTTTGTTTTTTTAAATAAGTACATAGCTTTTAATTCGATTGATATATATACTTTTTCCTCACATGAATATTTAGGAAATAATCTTTAATTTCTCTACACTTTAGGTTCTTGGCATTACTGGAAGTGACTGCATCTAAACAATGATTGTTTAAATGTACTCAACCACTTTAAGACAAGGCTGGTCATGTCCTATAGCTACCTTTTAAAAATCAGATAAATAATCATCCTTGAAAAAAGTATAAGAATGACCTGATTTGTTCTTTATTATCTGTTTCCTGACAGTCTCTTAACCCAGATCACCAGTCAAGAAGATAGAGGATTTTGCAGAATAAGAGTGATACATGAATATTTTAAACCAAGCCAAAAAAGTTCAAAAGTTTATTTCAATATTATCGCCATAAGAAACAAACTCATAAATTCCTACCTGCTAAGACATCTCCTCTCACTTTTCCACTAATGTTTGAGAGAAAAAAGGCATACCACTTAACAACTCTATAGTCATCAGAGACCTATCAGTCATCCTTGACATTTCTCTAAACCATGCTTTAGCTTCGGATGTGAAATGATATCTTTTTCAACATATTCATTTCAGGCAGTGAATATCCAATCAAACTTGTTAGAACATCATCAGCAAAATCTACTTTGAGATAAACTGAATCACCAGAAATTTTTGTCTTTATACCCCTGGACCCATTGCTGCTTGTGAGGTTTCTATTAAGAGTTAAAATAAAACATCTAACTTTCAGAATTGGAAATTATTCTCCCATCTCATTAGCGCTATTAAGAACACAAGTGAGAAGCCTCATTTACAATATAAACAGGTTGGGGTCTGTATTTGTATCATAGAGGTGATTTTTACACTTTAATCATGTTAAAGCTTTGGAACTGACAACAGAAGGCTAGCCTGATCTATCAATGTTATCTAGAGACCCAGTCCAGGATTTGGCTGCAATAGCACCAAATTTTGGTGGTCAGTGTTTCAAGAAAATCAGTGGTTAATAAGCTCTAGCTTCTTAATAGTTTTGGAAGCATCTATGCGCGTTTAAATTGTATAACTGCACTTGGAACCTATTTATCCCCTAAAGGGGGATGACCAAGGAACTGAACCTCCCTACAGAATTACACCAAAGAAAAATTACTGTAAGAAGAGTAAAAAACCACAAAGTTTTTGTCTTCTGACATTATAACCTGCAGCTAAGAAAAAAATACCCTGCCTTTAAGTTTGCCCCAAAACTCTACCACTTGGAAAAAACGGTACAGTTACTTACAGGAAATAACCCATTTGTTTACTCATCAACGGGTCTAATCTCTAGCGTGTCACGCCATTTTCGATAAGTTTCTCATGTCGTCCATGCAGTCCTTAGACAGCCTGTCACCCGCTTGGCGCTGCTACCCTGTGCCAAGACCCCCGGGGACGATAAGGCCAGCTGTCACCCCACATCCCTGCGGACACCGATGAGCTGCAGTGGACAGCGATGGATGCTAAGACGAGATGGCCCGCCCCACCAGAGTCACATTAAGGACGACACATACCTCCCTACTCCTTAAACAGGCTGACCAGAGCCCAAACCCCTTCCCCCGCACCCTACCCTTAGCCGAGCCACCCTATACACTTATCTGAGCCAGGGGCGGTGCCGAACGAGCGGGCGGGCAGAACCAGCAGGACAGCCTACTTCCCATCACCTGAGTTGTAGGTGGGAAGGAAGACGAAAATACACCTGCTCTCTGTACACAACCCCCAAAAACACCGCGCAACTCAACAGCCAATAGGAGGCGTGGCGCCACGCGCGGCTTTAAGCATCGCAAGAACACTGCCCCGCCTCCTCTAGTGCTAGGGAACAAGCACAAGACGGAGTTTTCGCAGACGCCATTTTCTCAAAAAACCTCTGAGGTCGCTCTCCTTTACTGCCTTCCATTGTCTCCACTGTTCTTGCCGCTCTTCTTGTGGCTCCTGTCAGGCAGGTAAAACAAACAAACAAACAAACAAACAACCTAGGCACACTGCGGCAGTGCAGGGTAGATAGTACTCCTCTCCTCGTGATACTCAGGCCTGTCTCGCCGTGGTCTACACGGAGGGCGGGGCGAACTAGAGGCCATCCCTGCCCTGATGGGCAGTTGCCTTACCCAATGGGGCCGCAGTGGGTCCCCCATGGGGGGAGGAGAGGAGGTGGTTGGGCCAGTCATCTGGCGGTGCTAGTGGATGTATGTGTTGGTAGTAGGAGCTGCTCACCTTTCTCTCCCGTACGTGGTGGGTCCAGGTAAGTGCGGTTCGGAGGGGGTGTTGCTTGCATTGGGGGTGGGGTAGGGGGGATGGGTTAAGCCGGGTTGAAGGAAAAGAAGCTGTTGATCGCACCCCTCCCGACCCTGTTGTGTGACACAAAAACACGGGAGGCCTGTTGCCGCCGGGCCCCAGGATTTTCTTGGACTCTCGCAGGGAGAGCGCGAGACGGTGGAATTGGTTAGGTCTGGGGACTGCTGCGTGGAGAAGGAGGGGGCCGGGAGTGACTCCTCCTTAGCTAATGTGGAGTGGTTTTTGCGCAACCTGCGGACCCAAGGGGCCCCATCTGCCCTAGGGGAAGGGCGAAAAGGATGATTTGTGTCTCTGCCGGCAGCCGTCGCGCTTCGGTGGCCTTAGTGCGAGCACGGCGGCCCAACTGGTGCCGCTCCCGGAGGGGCGATGTGGTGGAGGCAGGTCGCACTAGCGGATGCGTGCTAAGGCCGGGGGGGGGCGGTCGCCGCCGCTTTCTGGCGCCTACCTTGGGTAACTGTGGATGGGGTGAGTTTTTGGGAATTAAGGTGGGCAGAGAGGAAGACAAGTGAGGGCACTCTCTGCTGCGGCCTATGCGGAAGCAGCCGTGCCAAAACGATTGGGGAGCGTTCTGTAGCAGAGCCTGCTTTTAGGGGCCATGCCGGAGTTCTCGTAGCGGGGCTGCTGCACTCTGTTGGCCCTGCTTGAGCTCGGGTGAGGGCCTCTGAGTGCCTCCTTTGTGTCTCCCTGGTCAGAATGGGGGAAATCTTGTGACCGCGTGGTGGTGGTTTGTCGGCTCACGGCTCCGCCTAGCAGTGGGTAGGCGCTATTACAGCGGCCGCCATTTCTGCTGGTCCCCGCCACCACGGAGGTGCGTCTCGGATTCTGGGGGTTATGTAACGGCGCCTTTCCCCCTCCCACCTAGGGAGTGAGCTGGGATTTTGAGCGTTCGGCGGCTGGCTGGTTTTAGAAACTGTGCGAGGGGTAAAGGCGAACGTCAGCCTGAGCAGACTGGCGCGTGGGCTGCGGAAGGGGAGGCGTCCGGGCGGGAAGGGCCCTTAGTCCCGGAGGGAGCGGGGTAGAGACACGCCGACATCTCCCAGCCCTCTACTCATGTCCGTGACTGCTTTATTCTTTAGATGTTTTTAAAAATGTTGTGTTAGCCAATTTAATCCTGCAAACTCGATTTGCACAAAAGAGCACAGTAACTAGTTGAGAGCATCTTGTCCTGAACAGTATATTACACTTCTTCCCCCTGCAGCTCTAGAATTTTTGGGAGGGTCGTAAATAGAATAGGGTCTGGAAGGGTTAGCCATTTGAACCTGGTGAAATTTCTCTTCCTGCCCCCATCCCTGCGTTCTAGCAGCGTCTGTTTTGAGACTTGGCTATTCTTTAGGCGGTGCTTTTTCTATTAGCTCAGATTAGGGGCCTGGAAATACTAGCATGTGCTGGGAAGGTGGTGTCTCAGCAGTGACTGTAAAAGAGTGCATGCCTACCGGCAGTGCTTGCTGTTAGCCTGCAAAAAAAGGGTAACTTACAAATTAACGGATGATTAAAAGGATGCTTTAAAAAGTTAAACATACCTCACTTTTTCTTCGTGGATATGTGTATCAACTGTTCAGGCTATGAAAGTTGAGCAATAAAATCCAAAGAAGGGAAAATAGCGTTCTTTGTTTGGCTGTTATCTGTACAAATTAATTTTTTAATAAGGTGCAAAATCTTTCTGCCTGGACTTTAATTTGTTTTGCAAGTATTCTCACGTGGACTTAGCAAAAATAGATCTTGTAAGAGGTACCTGTTTCACAAGGTCAAAAAAGTTTGTCTGCTTTTGAGATTCCTCATACATGTATGCAGAGGTTATACATTACAGTGTGCTATTTTTAACAATTTTTTTCAAGTGTGGCTTGTGTGTAATGTTTTGTTCATCTGTTATATTGAATGGAAGGCATGCTAATAAGTTGATAGAAAACTTATTCTAATCACCAACATTAATTTTATAACTTTTTGTCTAAATTGTTTAGTCTAAATTGTTTAGTCTAAATTTAGAACTAAATAATTAGCAGATTGAAACATAGCATCTCCTAAAAAGGAAATTCAAGATGTGTTATATAACATCCTAAAAGTAGGAACCAGATAATTATTCACTTTAAATATCTGAAAATCATTACCAATAAATGTGATTGCTTAAAACTAGCAAATGCTTGAAAATGAGCAAGGTTGAAATAATTCAGTGTAATTGTGTATCTGTAAGCTTTTGTACTTGATTATTATTTCTCCTCTTAGTGATGTGTTTGGCCTTGTTGTTTTTTCATTTATAAAGAAAAGCTTTGCAGCAAAATCTCAGGTCAAAGCCCCGTTTTCAGTTGTAGCAAGAATTAGACCTGTAAGTGAACAGAGCCTGATCTATGCTATTTTCATAGGCTTCTGAAGCAGTAGGGTTTTGATATCCTGCCCAGAACACTTGAGTTTTGCTCTGCAAGTACATATAAAACTGGTAAGTTCTACAAGCAGGCGTTTCTTCTTGCTTTTCCCATTAGTATGATGTACAATTAGCCTTTTCCCCCACAAAATAATGTACTAGCTTTTTTTTATTCTGCAACAGGTTTTACCTTCACTCCTAAGAATAAAAGGTAATGGAGACTGAACAACAGGAAGAGACCTTTACCAACACAGAGACAAATGGTAAATTTTTTAAAGGGCTATTTTATTTTTGGGGAAAGGAAACTTTTTGAGTCTTGGTGTTTCTAACTATTTTGGAATGCTTTAACTGTATCAAATGCTTCATTTAATCTTTTAATTTTTAAATGTCCCATGTGGTTTTACATGATTTTTGTATCATGAATATGTAAGTTTTCTTTGGGAGTATTTTAGTCATGGTATAAGTAGCTAAAAGTTATAAGTAAAGATTTGAAAATATTTGATAGCTAAATACTCAGTACTTGTATGGACAATGTGATCACGTAAAGATACTGTTAGGCATATCTATTACTGTATTTTATTTATTGCAGTTGTTTGTTTGAAGGAATGTGTATATATATGTGAAATATCTCTAAATGTTAGCTAAATGAAAAACCTTTTGGACATAATTAGTGAAGAAGAGTTAGAGCATTAGTATTGATCCAGGCCAGTTTTTTAAAGCAATTTGAAATACTGCTTTCCTACTGTTTCACCAGTATTTCAGTATTGGACAAACTACTTTTAATCTTTTGTGCTTTAAGGTTTTCCGAGTTGTAAAAGAAATACTAAGTAGATGATGCAGCACTGTTGTAAACAGTGCTATTTTTTCACTAAGTTTGCAAAATTCTCATTTCAACTGTAGTTTATAAATTTGAATGAGTCTTCACTTATTAATTGGTATGTAGACTGATGAAGTAAAAACCTGTTTCTGTGATATAGATGCTCAGGGTAGATGTCAGAAGTTAGCGTTGGGCTAATGGGAGGGAATGCTTCACTAGGAATACAGTGCATAACTTGATATACAGTTTTATCGTGACTTAGAAAGTTAAATATATATTTGTGTTTTCCCCCCTATGGACCTGTCTACAGGCAAACGTCCTGCAGAAGATATGGAAGAAGAACAGGCCTTCAAAAGGTCTCGGAATACAGATGAGATGGTTGAATTGCGCATCTTGCTTCAAAGCAAAGTATGCTTTTTTAGTATCGCTATGTTCCTGCTTATACCATTGCTTAAGACAGTGGTGACAGTGTATGTTGTGGTGTATGTTTAGAAAAAACTTGTGCTTTATTTAAAATTTATTAGGAATATTTGTAAGTGTGCATGAATGATAGTAGAAGTGTATTGCAATCTTCAGTAATTTTTTTCAAGGATGAGTCTAACGATCTATGGGACTTCTTTGATTTTAAAAAAATGTACTCATTGAAAAAGACAGAAATTATAAGCCACTTCTCATGTTTGAATAGAACATAATTGTTTCCAGGATAATGACTGTGTATTAGTCTTTAGAAAGCAAGCAGTTTAGAGAATGATCAGCTTATGATTGTAAATTAAATATGAGAGGCAAGATGAGGACTTACTCAAGATTTTAGTAATTTTTCCAGATTTAGTAAATCTATATGTATCAACAGTAGGAAATAAAGGAGTAATGTTTCATGGGTTGCAATTGTTTTATTGGCTAGTATAAATTGTCACAGTAAAACTGCTGTTTATGAATCTCCTTTAGTATTTCCAGTTGTTGCCAATGTTTGTGCTGTCTGAAGTAACTGTCTTTTGTGTTGGGGTAGGGGAATGTTACCTTAACTCTACATGGCATTTCTAATGAATAGTCAAGTTATGTGGAGTGCTGCAAAATATTTATGGTGCTGTTAGCATCATGTATGAACTGCATAGTAAAAGCAATAATTTTGCATGTAGTTCTTGAAATAGCCTGGTAAAAAATTAGTTTTACAATTTCCCCTCTTGAACATCTTGAGTTTATTCCTGTTGATTTTAGCAACTGGAGATTAGCTATTGTTTATATTGGTTTTACATTCTTCAGACTGTACCTACCTGAGTGGTCAGTTGAGTTACATAGGCTTCAATCAAAAGTAGCATTTGCTCAAATGTTTGGAGTGGGAAAGTGAAATTTGCAAACATTAAAAAAGTGATCAAATAAACTAGCAAAGTTGTTGACCTACATAACACGCATGGAATCCCATAAGTTATTTTTTCAGTCATATTCTAACTGTGAGATGGTTGGGGCCCTGAGCAACCTGATCTAGCGAGTGACATCCCTGCCCGGGGGGGGGGGTTGGAACTAGATCATCTTTAAGGTCCCTTCCAACCCAAACCATTCCATGTTAAACATGACAGATCCCAGGATAGACCTCTGTGGTACCCCACTTCTTACCAGCCTCTAGGTGCAATAAGATCCATTAACTATTACCAGTCATCCCACCAGTTTTTTATTCATCTGCTTGTCCACCTATGATTCTATGAGAATACAGGCAGAATTGCCTAGAAACTTAAATTTGAAATTGAAAAAATATCGCTGAGTATTTTTCTCTCTGCATTGACCTTTTTTTTGACCTTTTTTTCCCCATGTTAAAACCACATCAGTTTGTTTTGATTTAATTTGAACCTTTCAAAAGGAAACAAGCCTCACCCCACCCTTAAATGCATCCCACAAGGTAATGCAGAAATAGATACATTGTTCTTAGTCTTCGGTTCAAAAAAAATACTCTGTGCTGTATTAGCCTAATGTAACTTCTGAAAACTATTTTCCAGAATGCTGGAGCAGTGATTGGAAAAGGTGGCAAAAATATTAAGGCACTTCGTACAGATGTGAGTATATATGAGTTTGAATTAATTTAACACCAATTCTTCCAGAGCACTGCATTGAAAACTTGATTGCATACATTTCTAGAAATTGAGAAATTCAAACCCAGACAACAATAATCTAATAAGCCACTTATAATGATTGTTGGAGAAGATAACTTTAGTTTTTCAATTTGTGTTTTAATTGAAGCCCAGCTCAAGTTATGTGGGAGGAGAGGTTTATATTAAACCTCTTTGCTTTCAAACAGGGTTCCTCTAAATTGCACACTTAAAATGAGTTTACATCTATAATTAGAAATGTTGGCAAAACTTAAAACCTGTAACTACACCATTTCCCATATATGTGAATCCATTATAGTGCTATTGAAAACTATCGCTGGTGGCTGGCTTAACCCAGCGATAAAAGAATTCTTGAACTTCCTTTCATAAAAACCCCAAAACATAATGGTCCATCTGTTTTTACTTTAACAGTGTGGACATAAAGCACAAAAACATTGATGTTAAGGTTGCATGATTTAGATACAGGTATAAAACAGTAAAGAAACATTTTATTTTAGTTGGAAGCATTTTTAAATGGTCATTACTTATTTACCTATTCATATTTTATGTGGGTTGACTCTTGTGATTAGATACATTCAGTGTAAATGTTATGTATTTATAAAACTTGGCAATGCTTCTTAAATTCCATTTGTTTACACTCCTGTACTTAGCTACAATTTTGGCAATTTTTTTCAAGCAAGACTCTGTTCAACACAATATTTGCTAATATATCATCGCAGAATCAGTTCCATCTAAGTTCACAAACTATAGCAACTAGAATTGAGGATTAAACTGAAATGGTCAGGAATCATGCAAACAAACTTTGGCAGCTAGTGATTTTGTTTGTTTTAAGTAAATAAACACATCACCTTACTCCAGATAATTTAACTGGTCTGGAATACTAACTCTCCCAACTTGCCCAAGGTTTCAGTAATATGAATCTCAACAGTTTTTGTGTCTACGTTCATGAGCCAGCCTGCTACTGAAACATCATTGTTAAAAGTAAAATGTAGTTTAGTCAGATAACGTAACTTGTGAAGATCCATACTGTTAAGCCACAGTTGATGTAGCAATCCATTATTGTGTTAGTCTTCAAAACAACTTAAACTTGCTTCATTAACTGAGAGTAATAAGTATAGTTTGTATTAAATTAAAATGTATTGCTTTTCCCCCTTTTCCCTCTCCTTGTTTTTTGGCCATATATCTCCGTTACCCATGTACTGGATCGACTTGCCCCTGCGTTGCCCACCATGACGTTGGCCCATCCGCCCCTGAACGCCCATGTGAAAACCCTGGTTGGCTATGCCCAAAAATGTGCTCGTTGCCAAACGGGTACCATACTTGACAACTTCTGATTGAATGCCCATGCCCAATGCCAACATCCACGAACGCCAATGACCAATGCAGTACAATGCAAGTGTTTCAGTCCCAGACAGCAGTGGCCCCGAGCGGTATGTCCCAACAGTTTATGCCTCACTGCCTGATTAGAAAGAGAGAAATGTATTTTATTACCTGCCTTTGATATAAATAGTATCCCCTTATAGACCGTGTATTGTTTTTTTTTAAAGTTTTCTGTCTTATTTTCCCCATTAAGTCTTTTTGTCACTGAACTTTTACGTGAGTTGGCCACCCAAACAATCCACTAATTTTATTTCAATGGAAAGAGCACAGCTTCAAGTGTTGTATATTTACTGTATTATAAACCAAATTGATTCAGGAGTCTCTTGCTCTGGTCTTTGTGGCCCACCTTTCTCCCCCCAGCATTGTCCGTTCATAATTATTTCTGCTGAAATACTAACTCTAGTTCACTTCACTTCTCATTTGTGTTATGTTTTTGTTTGTTTGTGGGGTTGTGTTTTTGATTTGTTTTGGGGTTTTCCCCCTTGTATTTGTATTCCATTTTTTGCAGAGCCCATTAGTAATCCAATTTCTATCTGGTGTTTCAACCTTACTCCAGATATAATGTTGACTACTTACATATCCCCACCTTTTGTACAAAAAGGTGTGCTAGTTTTACCCATGTAATGGTAAGGGTATACTAAATTAGTGGTGGTGGGGAAAGTGAATATCCACTCATACTTTAAGTTTTGGATCAATTTCTTGCCTGGTTAATCTGTCTGAGCCCTTCCAAAAGCTCTTGTGAGTTCTCTTGCTCTCTCTGCAAGACCTACCTAGCCTTAAATTCTTGTATTCATCATGCATATATATTGGACATAAACAAAGATGCATGTGTTGTAAATCCAGTGAACAAGTTTACTTTAAATGGGGAATATTAATTGTAAGGTCTTCTGTGTAGTCAATCTTGTTAGAATTTTGTGTATGATTATGAATACTAAACTTATTTCTGCTACTTTCCACCTTCTCTGTTTTCTGGCACTATGGCCTCTAACAGTATCTTGAGTATAAGTGCAGATACAGAGACAATTGGAGAAATCTTGAAGAAGATTATCCCTACTTTGGAAGAGGTATGTCTCTTAGGTTTGTTTCTTTTTCAGAGATAAAAATTTAGATTTTAAAACAAGATAATTCTAGATGATTGCATCCTATTTTTAATATATTAAATTAGAAAGTAAAACCCAGCCTTTTTTTGAAAGAAGACCTATAGCTCTCAATGTATGTGTTGGCTTTTTTTTATAGGGGACAGAAAAAATTTCTTCTTAAAAAATTAATATTTGGAACAGCTTCCTCCCCTTCAAACCACCTGTTTTCTGTCTAGTTCCCAATTTGAAGTAGCTCTATTGTAATTTCCATTCTGCCTTTGCTTTGTAATCAAGTGTGTTGCACTGTTGGATATATTAAAATTCTATACAACAGCAATAATAATAAAAGAAATAAAGAAAGCTAATTTGACATCACCTTGTGTTGAGGCAAATTACTTTAAAATATGTGGGGTTTTTTTTGGGGGGTAGCAAATACCATATTACAGTTCAGCAGTAAATTAAGTCATGCCATGCTGTTTGGAGAAAAAAACAAAGAAAATCAAAATTAGTATTTGGATTTTTCAATTATTTTTTCCCCTGACTAATATTTTATTCTTGTATGCATCTTACAGTACCAGCACTACAAAGGTAGCGACTTTGACTGTGAATTAAGGCTTCTAATTCACCAAAGTCTAGCAGGAGGAATTATTGGTGTCAAGGGTGCTAAAATCAAAGAACTCAGAGAGGTACTGTTTCCTATTCTTTTCAGATTCTGCTTTTATTCTATAACAAATTAGGTATTTGTGTTCATAAGCAGTGAGTGTAAGCTTCATCTATGATCCTTAAGAACATATTTCATACATGAAGTAGCTGTTGGTGATAGAGCCCAGAACTACTTATAAAGCTTTTAAGTGTATTAGCAGTAATCTTTATAAATAAAGGATACTTTTTAAAATTAAAATGCCATTCATCACGCCTTCTGGAATGAACTGCTGAATAGGCTATATTGGTGGTGTTGGACATGGAAAACTATTTAGTGTGGATGCATCTCCATAAACTCTTTAATGATAATTTAATAGATGTTTGAATATTGTTATAAAAAAGTATGGTGGGGTTTTCTTAGGGTTTTGTTTGTTTAGTTTTTGCTTTTTTTAAGTTTCACTACCTCAAAGACTACTGTTTCCTTTGTGAAGGAATGAGGTTTTGTTTTAAAAAGCTAGTGGTCTCTATCAATCTAGAGTGTTCTTTTCTGTCCTTTCCTCACATTGTGTCAAAGGCAATTCCAGGTCAGTTTAGGCATAAGCTACTATTTGTGTGGAATGAGGGGAAAGCAAGATGAATAGACATAATCCTAGCAACATTGCTGTCTTGCATCCAAAGCATGTTTTTATGACATATGAAGGCTTATATAACCTGTAAGCTCATAATGAATATGTGGTCCTTTTGCTTATATTTGATTAAATAACTGTGTAGATGAGCCATAATTGAAAGATTTCAAAAATCTAAATTTTTCACTAGCATTTCATACAAACTGATGCCATTGCAGGTCTTAAAAATATAATATTTTAAGATTAAATTTGTTGTAAGAACTCGGAAGCCAAGCATTCACTTGAAATGAGTCACCCCAAGACACTAGAAGTATAATGATTTGGTTTGATTGTTTCTTTTAAAATGTTTTAGTGTGTGTCTTACCCATTTTGTTTTCAGTAAGTTTATAAAATTGTTTAAAATACTTTTATTTGAAGATTTTGGAGGTTGCTTTTCTTCTATTCAACAGAACACTCAAACCACCATTAAGCTCTTTCAAGAATGTTGTCCTCATTCCACTGATAGAGTGGTGCTTATTGGTGGAAAACCTGATAGAGTTGTGGAATGTATCAAGATTATCTTGGATCTTATCTCTGAGGTAATGTGTCTTAAACTTATTCTTTCACTGGTATTCATGAAAGTCAGGATGATTTGACTGGGAAATTATATCTTTCCATTTCTATTTTTAATTCTGTGCCTCTTCTCCAGTAACAAAATAAGTGTTGGACTGTTAGCACCTTTTGAAATTATTCCTGCTTGCTAGAATTGGAGTGTACCTTATTGGAGAGAGAAGACATTTTTGGTACCAAGGGGCTTAGTCATGCTTTACATATCAGTAAAATAAGAAAATTTAAATTGGGGAGGAAGCGAGACAAATGTATGTGCCACCCATCAATAACAGCAATTTCTCTATCATAGTTAAGCTCTCAGGAAGCATATCACTACCCCTGCCTTGCTTATGAGTATTGTGAAATAAAGAACATATTCAGCATGTATAAATTCATATTTATATATTTAATATATTAATTTAATGAAATATAGTTGTATCAGTGCTAACTGGTGGAAGGGGTGGTGTTTTTGTTTTTGTGTGTGTCTTAGTCTCCAATTAAAGGACGGGCCCAGCCTTATGATCCCAATTTCTATGATGAAACATATGACTATGGTGGCTTCACAATGATGTTTGATGATAGAAGGGGACGTCCAGTAGGCTTTCCCATGCGTGGAAGAGGAGGCTTTGATCGAATGCCTCCTGGTCGTGGCGGACGACCTATGCCTCCATCAAGAAGAGATTATGATGATATGAGCCCTCGCAGAGGACCTCCACCACCGCCGCCAGGCCGTGGTGGCAGAGGTGGCAGCAGAGCTCGTAATCTTCCTCTTCCTCCTCCACCACCTCCTCGTGGCGGGTAAGCTGTTGCATAAATGCATTGTACAAGTTGAGTAACATTTACTGAATTGTGCTCATGTTTCTAGGACTTGTTTCACACTCAATGTTGGTAGTGATTATGCAGGATTGAGTATGTATTGCAGTAGAAAATTTTGAAAAATATTTGAATTTAATTATTTCTGCAGTATTATCAGGACTAGTAGTTCTGTAACTTTATGTCATTCAGAACTAGGCTAAAGCATTTAGAAATTCATAATTGTGTGCAAATCGTTAAAACTTGAATTAGAATATATAAACTAGTTCATAACATGAGTAATGTGCTGCTGCTTTTTCTCATTTTAGAGATCTTATGTCTTATGACCGAAGAGGTAGACCTGGAGACCGTTATGATGGAATGGTAGGAGTTAAAATTTGTTTAGTAAATACAGTTAGCACTTTGAGGAAACTTCTTGCATACATACATTTAAGTGTGGAACACGTGTGCTTCTGATAAACTTTGATATCTCCAAAATGTTTTGGCCATACAAATGGTCTCCCCAAGAATACAACTGTTTGAGGTGTAAAGAGTATTTGGGATGTGATCTGCTGTGTGGTTTTGGTTTGTGGGATTTTTTTTGTTTGGTTGGTTGTTTTTCCCCGCCTACCATCAACAATGGAATAGAAAGTTGGTAGAGCACAGTCCCTGCAGGTTTTATTACACAGACCATCTTGTAGACTGTGTCTTTTTAATCAGGATGACAAATAGAAACTGGGAGGCTTTTCAGATTAAGAAAGCATGTCAGAACAATGTTTTCCAACAGATGTTAACAAAATTTAAGAGAACATGAATAATATCTTTAAAGGGCTCTAGTTGGTCTGGCAGATAATTGCTTTTTCAATTCAGTTCTTTATGCCGATTTGTCTGAAAAAAAAATCTACTATAATTTCAAATGTTTTGGAGCCAGGACCACTGATAAGATGAATTTTAAATGAAATTAGATACATTTCAACCATGTTGGGAGGTGGGGAGAATTAAAAAATGCATAAAGATATTCTTCCATGTTGTACTCTGAAATATGACTTCCTGGTAGTTGTTTATTGTATCCTTTATTGTATCCTCTTTCCTGGGAAGAGAAATCTTGGGTATCTGGGAGGTAAACCTCTGGTTAACAATCTCTTCTTTTTTTTTTTCCCTCCTCTGGCTCTGTTTGGCACATTCTTTAAGATGACAGGTTAGATGAGATTATTTTATTTTAAATGAATGGAAGAGAAAGTAGAGGAGCTATGAAATGGGCTACCTAAATGAGATTTACACATTGGTGCCTCCTGGGAGGAAGAGGCAATTACTTTCAGTAACACATACTGGAAGTACATATTGAAAGAATGTCAAAATTGAGGCACCAGAAGCCTAGCAGAAATATTGAAACGAAAGACTTGCATTTAAAATTACTAAAACCACAAACCACTCCCACCCTCCCGAAAAAGAAGTAAACAAACCCACAATAAAACAAACAAACCCACAACATAAAAACAGCAAGTTGTCTATGCTACTCAGGATCTTAAGAAACTAGGAGTCATGAACTAGACCTCTAAGATCACTTATTTGTATTTTCATGTTTTCAAAGCTCAGGTTTTGTGTTTTCTTATTTGCAGCTGGTAAAACCAATGTCAGGGCATATAAACAGAGCAATCTGCCCTTCCTTGGATATATGGTTGAGCACAGTCTTCAGCTTGGGCAATAGTGTGTTCTAGTTCTGTTCCATTCCATTTAGAATAGAAAAATCTATTTGAACTCTAGTCTGACTTTGATCAGGTTGACCTTGGCTTTCTTGACATGAGTTTCTACAAATAAATAGGAGTCATCTCTGCTCGTTTTCCATGTTCTGAAAAGCAATTCTATTTCCTCTTCACAGTGGAGCTGCTCATGGCTTTGGCTGCTTTATGCATGAGTTTCATAGCCTACAATGAGATCTGCTTTCTGACACAGATCGTATTTAATTTCTAGTTTTGGCTAGCCATAATCCCAGTATCCTTAATTGTATAAGCACATGAGAAGTCTCTCCATGGATTGTGAGGCTAAAGCTCAAATTGTCATGCCAGAAATATAAGGTCTTGAGCTGCTATGCATTTCACGTAGAAACTATTCTGTAGCAAAACATTTAGAGTAAACCAACATCATTGTGGTTTGTGAAGTAATGCATGGGAAAGGCTACTTTCAGAGACCAGGACTGCCATTTTACATAAATACAGTAAAAGACAAGAATAGAGTCTCTTCAGACCAACATCTTGGAGATGTTGAATCTACAGAAATCCTCATTTTCTGCCAGATCTCTTCTCTAAAAGTGGGAAAGTTCAGACTTGTAAGATGGTGAATCAAGACTGGGTGGTGAAACTTGAGTTTTCTGAGATGTAACAAGACTGATAGTCTTGTAAATTTGAAGATGGGAGGAAAAAATAATTGTGTGTATATATATATAATTTATTCTGAAGCATTTTACTGAAAAACATACATGCATTGTTTCTCTTATTTACAGTGGTATATATTTTAGGCTATAAGTACTCCAAATCAAATGCCTATGGACCATGACAGCTATTTTGATAGCTGAGAAAACACAAATGCATTTCCACTATTTCTTTTTAAACACCCTCATCCCCATGGGTGCTTTAGATATACAAATGCACAAAAACATACCAGGGAAAAAATAAGGTGGAGAAGTACATATAAAGCTATTTAATCCCCCTCTTCCCCTTTTTTTTTTTTTGTTATAATGGTTGATTCCTAATGCTATCAAAGTATTTTTAAATTGGAGTTAATCAAGAGCTAAATCAGTGTCTGTTGTAGTGTATGTTCAAACATCTCATCTGGTTTTCCTCATTCAAATGATTCCTACTGCTAGATCATTATATATATGTGTGTGTATATATATGCATGTGTCTGTATTAGCACTTCAATAGAGGTACATACCCTAAAAAATATTAAGCATACTTCATGTTTAAAGAGGTTTGATGTTAAGGAACATGTTAAAAAAAAAAGAGTGAAGAAAAAGATGTTTGACACATCTACATAAATACTAAAATTAACAAAATTTCAAATTTCACTCTTCTGGGCCAAGGAATTTGCCATCAGTTAGTATTGCATGCGTATTTTTCAATTGCATGCAAAAGGCAATAAATTCTTATTCATACTAATCACTTTGTCTTATCCAGTCAATGTTGTATTTGGTTTTGATTTCATTTGCATTGGTTGCCAGTAGTAACTAGCACAAATGAATCTGTAGAGAAGAAAATTGTATGCACCTAGTATTTTAGGAACCATTTTTAAAGGAGCACGTATATTTTCATAGAATCACAGGATATCCTGAGTTGGAAGGGACCCACAACGATCATCAAGTCCAACTCCTGGCTCTGCACAGGACACCCCAACAATCCCACCCTGTGCCTGAGAGCATTGTCCAAATGCTCCCTGAGCTCTGGCAGCCTTGGGGCTGTGACCAGTGCCCTGGCTTCTAGTGCCCAACCACCCTCTGGGTGAAGAACTTTTCCTGGTATCTTCCCCTGACACAGCTTCATGCTGTTTTCTCGGGTCCTGTCACTGGTCACCAGAGAAGAGATCAGTGCTGCCCTTCCACTTCCCCTTTTGAGGAAGATGTAGACTGCAATGAGGTATCACCTCAGTCTTCCTTTCTCCCATGACCTCAGCTGCTCCTCATTATGGCTTCCCCTCAAGGCCCTTGACCATCTTCATAGTCTGCCTTTGGATGCTCTCTAATAGCTTAATATCTTTCTTCTAGTCTGGCACCCTGTAGCAGGTTCGGTTCGTAACCGGGCGGAAACACCAATTTAGTGTAGTGGTTTTTTCAGCTAAATTATATACATATTTTCCTGATGTTTTTCTGTGAGATAAGCATTAGGAGAAAAAGCAAAGCAGGCACACTACTTGACAGAATATAGAAAGATTTATTAACAGACTTAGATGGAAAAGGCTACAACAGAACAAACTTTCAGAACTCTTTCTCTTCCCCACTTTTCCCCTCTCCCAATCAGTATTACAGTTCTAGGAAAGGGAAAAAAAAGGGTTTTCCCTCCTGCCTTGCCTGGTTTTACAAACTGCCACCATTTGCAGATTTGCTTAAAATTAACAATCTCTGCTAAGGTGTAACACATCTCTTTTCCATGAGCCCTCTCACAGCTCTTTCAACTGTAAGACACAGGCCCTCACATGGGGTTACTACTCATTTAAGGATGAATCATTTTCCTTTTTGGCTTGAACATAAGGCTTTTCCTCTGCCACCGGGCTGTAAAAGCCTCTCTCTGCTTTATATACATAGCCTGGCATCGGCATTCTTCAACCTTTTACAAGCTACTCGAGAAAAAATGTCCATCCGCCCATGTACTTTAACATGGATTAAAGAGACAAACAGTTTGCAATATTACAGTTCATACCACGGCGAGGAAAGGAGATTTTTAAGTTCCGCGCGGGACCACGCAGCACCGCCCTTGTAGCTTCGCCTCACGTGACCCTGTTTTTCTTTCTCTCTGGCTCTGAAAGTCGCCATGTTGTAGGGTGTTATCAGGCTCTAAGGTGGAGAGAGAGCCTCCCCTTGCTCCTTCTGCGCTGCCGGGTGCACAATGTGGAAAAGGGGTGTCTTCCTCTGTTCGTCGCGAAGTCTGCTGGCTGCACTGACGGCTCCGCCGGCTCCCCCTTCCTCAGGATACCGCGTCGGATGACCTCAGCCCTGTGGCCAGCTATAGCCACTTGCGGCTCAGGGAAATCGTTTCCCTCTCCGCAATCCAGAGTCCGTGCTGCAGCGTTAGGAAAAGGGGCAAGAGGCAGAGAGGCAGGGGGCAGGGGCGCCCATCCCCAGCCCCGCGGGCCGGGCAACGGGGCCCACCCCTCCCCCTCTCCCTCTCCCGTCCCTGCACTCAGCCAGAACGGGAAAAAACTCCCCTGAATCCCGCCTTCCACGGGGTTTTTATAGGCAGAAATTGAGAGAAGCGTGATTGGTCTGAAGAACTGCCTGTCAGTTCAAGTCAAACCACGACACACCCAAAACTGCACACAGGACTCGAGGTGAAGCCACCCCAGTGCAGAGCAGAGCAGGACAATCACCTCCCTTGACCTGGTGATGCTGGGCCTGATGCCCCCCAGGATATGGTTGGCCCTCCTGGTTGCCAGGGCACTGCTGCTTCATGTTAAACTTGTCATCGAGCAGGACCCCCAGGTCCCTTTATGTGGCACTGCTTTCCAGCATCTCTTTCCCCAGTCTGTACATCCAGGGTTGTCCCATCCCAGGTGCAGAATTCAGCACTTTCCCTTGTACTTGATATGGTTGTTGATGGCCTCTAATTTGTCGAGGTCTTACTGCAGGGCCTCCCTGCTTTTGAAGGAGTCAATAGCTCCTCCCACTTTAGCGTTGTTGGCAAAGTTACTTAGTATACCTTTGAATCTTGTGTCCAAGTAATTTATGAAGATGTTGAAGAGAACTGGCCCTAAAATGGAGCCCTGTGGAACCCCACTAGTGACAGGTCACCAGTCTGTTGTCACCCCATTCACTATAACCCTTTGTGCCTGACCCGTGAGCCAGTTGCTCACCCATTGCGTGATGTGGTTATCCAGACGTGTGCTGGACATTTTGTCCAGAAGGATCCTGGGAGAGACAGTACTGAAAGCTTTACTGAAATCCAAAACGATCACATCAACTGGCTTCCCTTGATCAAGTAGGTGGGTTACCTTGTCATAAAAAGAAATCAAGTTTGTCAAGCAGGACCTTCACCTCATGAAGCTGTGCTGGCTGTAACCAATGACTGCAATGCAGTCATTATCTATCAGGTGTTTTTCAGTAACTCCCAGAATAATCTCCATAACTTTACCAGGCACTGAAGTTAGACTGACAGGCCTGTAGTTTCCATGGTCATCCTTCTTGCCCTTCTTGAAAACTGGGACAACCTTTGCTGGCTTCCAGTCAGCTGGGACCTCCAGATTCCCAAGGTCGTTCAAAAATCATTGAGGGAGGTCTCACAATGACATCAGCCAGCTCTTTGGGTACTCTTGGATGAATCCCATCAGGCACCATAGATTTATAGGGATCCACCTGGAGCAGCAGATCCTGCTCAACTTCAGGGTCAACTGGGAGTTGATCATTCTTGCAGTCATGGTCCTCCAGATCAGGGCACTGGGACCTCCTTGGTCTGTCTTCCGAGTTGAAGACAGAGGCAAAGAATGCGTTAAAAATGCTTGCCTTGTCTCTGTCTCTGTTTGTGAGGTGACCATCCTTATCCTGTAACAGATCAATGTTATTTATGGTCTCCTTTTTGCTATTGATATATTTTTAAAAACTTTATTGTCCCCCACAGTTCTGGCAGCTTCAATTCCAGTTGAGCTTTGGCTGCCCCAATTTTCTCCCTACAGGGGCAAGCAGCATGTCTGTATTCTTCCCATGTCACCTGACCTTGCTTCCACTGGGCATACACCTTCCTCTTTTGCCTTAGCTAAAGAAAATGATCCCTGCTCAGCCAAGCCAGCCTTCTGCCTCACCTGCTTGACTTCTGACATTTGGGAATTGCCTGTGCCCTTAGGAAGTGGTACTTAAAAAGTGACCAGCTCTAATGGACCCCAGCACCTTCCAAAGCATTTTACCAGGGGACCTTACTTGTTCCCTGAGCAGCTTGAAGTCTGCTCTCCTCATGTCCAGGGTTGAAGTTTTGCTGGCACTTTTTTTCTTCTCACCAGAGATTTTAAATTTGATTGCTTCATGGTCACTGTGGCCAAGATGGCCACCAATTGCCACTTCACTCTTGAGCTCCTCTCTGTTAATGAGCAACAAATCAAGGAAGGCACTTTTCCTAGTTGGCTCCCCTAGTACCTGTACCATGATGTCATCCAGGTGTTTTAGGAATCTTCTGGCTCTGGTTGTACCAGCTGTGTGGTGTTCCAGTTAACATCCAGCAAGATGAAGTCCCCCAAAAGGACAAGGGCAGTTGATTTGGAGGTGTCCCTTAGTTCCTTAAAGAATAATTAATCAGTGTTGTCATCATTTTTTTAGTGTGCCATTCATGTCATGTTGCATGTTTTAACTCAGCAAAGGCCTTTGCCTTAATAATAATTTGAAGTGGATACTACAAATTGTATTTTTATAATTTTGTTGATTTTTTTTCCCAACATTTGTTATAGAAGACTGAAGGAAAGAGATGCTATATATCACACTTAAAAAAAAAAGTAATTGGATTTCCAATATAATTAGGCAGTAGTAGATTATTAGTTTAGCTGTTGGCTATATGAGGTATATGGAAAATAATTAACAAAATATGAGAAGCTATGTCCTTCCTGCTTGACCCATTGGTGACATAGATATATCAATGACAGTTACTTGTTTTATTAAATGCCTTTCCTGTTATGTTTTTATGCATGAGAGAAGTAGAAGGTTTTGGTATCTGAGAGTAACATCTTTTACTATATAGTACAGTTCTAGTACTTAGAGGTAAAAAAAACAAGCAACCAACTGTTCAAGCTTTGCTCTGCCCTTAACTGTCTGACATCCTTTGTGTAAGAGGAAAATCTGTTTATGCCACAGAAACAAGGAAAAAAGGAAGTGTGACCAGTAACAGTTCCCTAGCAATAAAAGGGAGTAAATCTTGTAACTGGTCTATGTTATTTACTTTTGAGCCTTTATAGTAGTTTAAGTCGTGCAGAAAAATGTTTCTCTATATTGCTGTGTGTGTGTTTGCCAAGTTACCTATAAACCTCCATAACATGGACTTCATTTGGATTCATTTCCTCTTTTCCTTCTATTACATTGTCCCTGGAAGATGATGCAGTGTCATGTAGATGCCTGTGATGACATGCAGCCACCAGAGTTGGTGAGTGTGCTCATGCTTTTATTTGACTAGTTTAATAGTTTATTTTTGAGGAAAATAATTTGAATTCTTTAAGTGATAACTGGAATTTTTTGAGATTGAATGTAGTTAGTGGCAGCTTGCACCTTTGAAAAATCCCTAAAGCTGCCATTGTAACTCAGGTTATTAGCAGTTTATGTCCTGAACAGTGAATCCTATACAGGCAGTTAATGTTCCACAATGGAAGCATGCAGCAGCACAGCCATAAGAAGCTTTTCTGTTGTATTGTCTCTTTTGTACCCTATTTTACTGTTTCTAAGTTGTAACTTTCACTGTAACTCTTGCTTTGTCAGCACCCTGTAGGTGTGTCTATTTAGGAATATGTTTTATTTTAACTTCATCATGTTGTGCTTTCCCCTGTTTCAAATGAGGAATGCTAAAAGTAATTCTTTACTTATAGTTCTGGATAAACTTGTGCATTACCTATCCATATATTTGAAAGTATTCCATTTGATTTGTGTTTATCAAACTTCTTACTCTTAGAGGGTTTAGGGAGGAAAGTTCAAAGGGTATCAGCAAGTGTTTATGCTGTGTAGAAGATGGCAAAGTGCCACCGAATATTAAATGTTAGTTCCTAGTTTACATAAACATTGCAGTTAGAATTACTCATCTGCTGTCAAATTAATTTGCTGTCTTGTAGTCTGGGGAGGAGAAGCAGCAGAAAGGATCAAGAAAATGATTGTTCATTACAAGTTAGCCTGAAAAAGAGATTCCCTGTGCAAAATATCAGCAGAAATAGATAGAAGAGTATGTGTGGAATATGCAGCTCGGATCAGTCTCTGAATTAAGTTCTAAGCAGTGTCCTTCATTGTTTTGTATTTTGCACTCCACTACAAGCTTTTATATTGTATTATGGTCTGTATTGCTAAGCAATGTGATTGCACAACACAGGTTGCTTAGAAACAGATGAACAACTTTTTCTGAATAGCTTCCATTTTGATGTGGCTCTAAAAACCTGACAGGTGTTTGGTTTTTGTTTTGGAAAAAATTATTGCATTACAACTTCTGCAAACAAGTAGTTCACACAGATTCCTGTATTTCAGTGTTATCAGTTGAATTCTAGAGAAATGTACACATCTATTTCTGCTTCTACAGGAAGATTAAAATGAGTGTGTGTGTATATAAAAGGCATTAGGTCAAATTAAGCACTTGATATCAAGTACCAGTCCTAAAAATAAAAGCAGTCAGGAATGCTGCATTACAGTGATTTGGATTTGTTATATGACAGTTTTAGCAGAACAGTAGTAATTAGTGTCACAATTGTCCCTTCTAAGATGTAAAGGATTGTAGCATAGTCTGAATGGAGAGACAAGTTATAAAGTTATTAGAGTTGAATTGGTTTTTCCTCAAGATGGAGTAGGAGGGTTGACAGTTACCAGGTAAATGTCTTGTCCCAAACTGAAACTTTAATTTCTCCTGAGCTGTGTAGGTAGTAGTAATAAGGCTGAACTCTTATCTTTGAATTTGAATGCTAGTTTAGTTCAAGAGTCAGGAGAAGATCAGCATCAAGAGCTGTTTACCAACTGAATTGATAAGGTTGCTTGGTAAATTGGTATGGCCGGATCTTAATGACTTATTCTTAGAGATTTTAACAGAGCTAGCTAAAAGGGTCTTGTGAGATATTCCCCCTGACCCCTTGTTCCTGGTCTGCTCTCTTCCCCACTTTGTCTTTAATGACACTTAGATTAAGGTTGTGGGTTAGGATTTTTGCATAAAATAGGCTCAAAGTTAACAGTATGATACTTGAGATGAAAACATGTTAATGAATCACAGCTGGTTTTACTATTTAAGGTTTTTCTTTCTCTTTTTCTTATAGTTTGAGGGTGGCTCTGGATATGGTAAGTTTTTATAGAGAACTTTGACATGCACTTCATTTAGTCCATAAGAGGCTTGATGCATATGTTTAAATCAGACTATTCTTACACAGGGGGCCGTGGTTCATATGGAGATCTTGGTGGACCCATCATCACAACACAAGTAACGATTCCCAAAGATGTAAGTGAAACTGACTTGCTTTCCAATTGTGTTTAAATAAATAAATAAAAAGTCACAGCCTTTTCTTAGGCTATGTAAGTAAATCGGAAGTATTTGGGATGCTTGACAAGTACTTTTAATATAAAGCAAGTGCTTTTAAATCATCAAAAGTTTATTCTTAAGGATGTTTGTTTTGTCTTGACTTTAGAGATTGCACTGAACTATTTTTAATTGTTAATATTCAGTAATAGAGATGGTCTACGTAACTTGTTTTTACAAACACTCGGTTCTTCCAACTTTATCCCACCTGTGTTTATAAAATATACATTACAGTGACTGCTTTGAGGCTGTAAAAGAGTAAGCTTCCATTGTAACTTAAAACTAAATGGATGGAAGCTACTTGAACAGTACTGTGCAGATAAAGTTGTATCAAGAAATGAATGCTTTATTTTCTCCCCTAGTTGGCAGGTTCTATTATTGGAAAGGGAGGCCAGAGAATCAAACAAATACGTCATGAGTCCGGAGCTTCAATCAAAATCGATGAACCACTAGAAGGCTCAGAAGATCGAATAATAACTATTACAGGAACACAGGACCAGATACAAAATGCTCAGTATTTACTGCAGAACAGGCAAGTTGAAGCTTAATGCTGTCCTTACTGTCATTTTTAAACTGACTTTCCTACTACTACATTCTAAAGCTCTTCTCTGTAATATAGTTTTTAGAAGACAGGATTTAAGTAACTATTGAACCTAACTTCTCTAGTGGTAGGTCTGCCTTGATTCTCTTTTCTCTGTTCTAATGAAAATGAAAATTCCCTCAAAACTAATCTTGATGGAAGACACCTTAGCCAAGCAGTCCTCTCATTTCTCTGGTGAAAATTGCTGCAAAAAAAATTACTTGTAATTAATTATATAGAACCTGTAGAAAATATAGAAGATTTCAGTGGACGTTGGTCTAGTTCTGTGTGGAAGACTAGTGATTTTGTTGTTTTTAGATAACCGACAACAAATCACAGTCTGCCATATGGCACAGGCCATGCCTCTACAGGACAAGTTGAAATCAATTGGTGCTGTTATGCAGCATTTCACACCTTGCTGGCATTACTTTCTCTTCTTCTGAATATTAACAGTTTTGGACATAGTTTACTTAGTTTTGCTTTAATAATATGTTGGCTATCATAGCATTTTTTAATGTTTACTTGAATGTTTGGCTTTAGATTACTAATATTTAAATGTGCTTTAAATAATTATATGCCTATAATTATTAGTCATTAACCTTTTAAAATTATTTACTTTAAATAGTATTGGAGATTTGTAGTTTAATCTTTAAGAATGCCATTGTAAATATTGATGCAAGATGTATGGTCAATCATTCTAATACATGCTTTTTTCTTTTTCTTTTATAGTGTGAAGCAGTATGCAGATGTTGAAGGATTCTAATGCAAGATTATTTTTTCTTTTTTATAGTGTGAAGCAGTATTCTGGAAAGTTTTTCTAAGACTAGTGAAGAACTGAAGGAGTCCTGCACCTTTTTTTTTTTTTTTTTAAATATCTGCTTCTGTTTAAATAGCCAACATTCCTCTGCTTCATAGGTGTTCTGCATTTAAGGTGTAGTGGAATCTGCTTTTCGCCAGATGTAATGTTTTAGTTCATTACAAATATTTGGGGTAGGAAAAGGTTGCACAAGACTAACACTGAAATTTTGAAACAGCAGCAAAGAGCGGATTTTATTTTTGTTCAGTGGTGGTAAATTGTAATATTTTTTTTCCTGTAACTATTGTGAACACCCTGCTTTATGTACACTGTAATTTTTTAAATTTTTTTTTTGAAGGGGGGAAAGGACTGGTTGTTCACATGTCTCTGGCATCCTTTGAGGGCAGTGTGCAGAATGTAATGTTCTTTTTTAAGATGTATTTTACAATTTTTAAATAAATTTAGTAAACCTATTATTGGTGGACATTTTTTTATATATGTAGGGTAATACCTAAAATGGATACACCCTTTTCCCCCCCCCCACAAGAAAATGCATAAATGAAAGTTGCTGTTAAGCTTGCTCTTCTGCTTCTTTGATATAGATGGAGTTACATGTTTTTGGCAAATTAAAGAAACAGTGTGAAAACTGGCTTGGCTTTGCTATTTGGGGAAAAAAAGTAAAAAAATATTAATGCAAACATTGTGTGAAATTTGACCTTTTTTCACGTTTTTGGCCCTCTGCAGTATACATATATATAGGTGACAAAAATATTTTAAAACTGTGGTGCCACTGAGTTGTGGGTTAAATACACCTGGTTCGACACAGCTTGCTTAATGGAGATATCATTAAAAATAGCAGTTGGTGAAATGAATGAATTGTACTTTTCAGAGCTCTCATTTTTGTCAGATAGAAACTTTTATGAATTGACAAATTGGCAATATCTAACTTGATTTTCATTGTATACAGACTTTAAATTTCTTTGATTTCCCTGTTTCTTGAATTCCATAGGAAATATTTGTGAGAAATTAAAAAATAATAAAGTACTCCTGGATATTTCATGTAATACCTTGGCATTTGTATTTATAGTTTACAAGTTTTATTTTCGCTTCCTAAATAAAAGCAAAAAAAAGAAATTCAAAAGAGCTTTGTAGATCTCAATGTGATTGATCCAGATTAAGTGAATTATTTCACTTTGGGGGGCTTGTGTCTTGAACATTTTATTTTTCTTATCTTTTTGAACCATATGGGTTAATTCCTGTCATAATAAGGAGCTACACTTACAATGTAATAGGAAAGGGCAAGGAGCTAAGAGATGACCTACTTAGCAGAGCTATAATCAATCCCTAGAAACCACCCAAAACCTGCTTTTGACTAGGGTAAAGGAGTATGCCATTTTTCCCAGTAAAAAACATACATGTAGAATTGGCATTTCCTTGGGAATGGCTGAGCGTAAATTAAATGGAGAAATCAGCAACCTAGAAAAAAGGGTCAAACAAAAACGCAAATTAAGAAAAAACATGGGTGCAGGATATTTTTCTATGCACTTCTACACTGTGTATATGGTTTGTGTTTTTAAAATATTTTAGCAGGGAAAAAGCTGCACAAGTCAATATACTGGAGAATGTGTTTCGTTTTTTCTTTTTAATGATCTGCATCTTTTAAGAAGCTAACCTATTCTTACAAACCAGTCAAGCTTTAGTAGGGTTTTCTTTAAGGTTTCCTTAAAACCAAGCAATTATGATTTCAGATGAGCCTAAGGGATTCTTACTGTAAAAGGAACTGTGGATTTGGGGTTTGTCCTATGCCTCTGTCCCCACCCCTCTTTTACCTACTGATTTAGGGCCAAAAAGCTGCTTGTTTCTTGAGGAGGACTGCTAGGGTTTTCTGCTAGGAAAGGAATGTAGGGGAATACTGATAGCATGATAGTCCTTACACTTGTACTTCAAAAATAGTTTAGTAATACTGATTGGAGAAACTGAAACAACTTATTCTTTATGGAGGTCTGCAGTAATCACGCAAGGGCATGGACTCCGCACACAAGGTGGAAAAAGTGCAAAGCCGTTTATTGTGCACCCAAAATTCCCCTAAATACCAGCACCTAACAGGATATCACATCATATAAACAGGAAAGATGTTCACCTCAGTGTCCCCCAATCACCTGGGGTATTGCACAGATATTGCCTATTATGGTAACAGGTAAACAATACCCTATAAGGTCACAAACTACAATTAACACGTCTCATAGGCCCAACACTGTCCAGAAACCCACAATCCTCTCTCAGCCCATCTCCGGTGACCTGGATGCACTCCCAGGGTCACCTCCGGGTCCAGGAAAGAGGCTCTCTCTCCGGCCCTCAGGGCCTATCTCTCTTCCAGCACATAGTGCACCCCAACAATTCCCCCTTTTGTTTTTATTAACATAGTTTTGCTTATGGCATTATCAGCCACTTGTCATACTGCAGCAAAGGTGACTAAAACAAGACATCAGGTTAAAGTTAAGGCATTGAAAGGATCAGATCCCTTGTGGAGGATCCAAGTTCTACAGAGCCAGTGCCTACAACCACCCATCAAGCATAACACAGTCTTTCCCAGGTGCTCGTGTTGGCCACCTCCTAAGCACTAGCGCTCAGAGGCAACATGGACCAGGATGTCAGAAGGTCTCAGGATCCAGCTGCATCGTCTTCAGCTGACGATGGTCCCTCTCCCGGAGACAGCTCTGCTGCATCGTCTTCAGCTGCTGATGGTCTCTTCTCCAGGAACGGGCGGACATTCCTCGCCGGTATCCACCTCGGGCCAGCATCTGTGGAGACACAAGCATAACCTCTTCCCCATGCAATGAGGGGAACCGGCCCTACAATTAGACGGCTTTCAGGATCTTTAAACATAACTTTGGCTCTCTGCAGCGAATCCTGTGACATGGTGTCATGGTGTGCAAAATGCTTAAGAATGGGAGGCACAGTGTTATCAGCAAAGCGATTTAGAAAGTTAAACACATAAAGAGCTTTGTTCAAATGCTCCTGAGGAGTATAACCCTGAACTCCCCCTTTCTGTTGCAACAAAAGACACTTAAGCGTAGCATGAGCACGTTCAACAATAGCCTGGCCAGTGGGTGAATGAGGTATCCCCGTACAATGAGAAACACCCCATTGCTGAAAAAAGAGAGCAACTCTCTGAGATGTATAGGCTGGGCCATTGTCAGTTTTCACTTGAGCAGGAATGCCTAAGACAGCAAACGCACTCAAGAAATGTCGACAGACATCACGGGCCTTTTCACCAGCATGGCACGAAGCAAACAAGGCACCTGAAAACGTGTCAATAGACACGTGAACAAATTTCAAGCGACCAAACTCTGCAAAATGCGTGACATCGGACCGCCACAGCTGCAATGATTGCAGACCTCGAGGGTTAACGCCAGCAGCTACAGACAGCAAGCTATACCACTGGCAATCCGGACATGCAGCTATAATATCGCGCACCTGGCGCGAAGAAAGGCCAAACTGACTACGTAAAGCATGTGCATTCTGATGAAAAAAGGAGTGACTCAAGCTTGCCTGAGCAAGAGAGTCAGGTACCACCTGTGCCGGCATAGCCAGTGAATCAGCATGACGATTCCCTTCCGCAATAGGCCCTGGAAGGGATGTGTGGGACCGAATATGCATCATGAAATAGGGCTCCCTTCGCGAATCCAAAAGCAAAATAAGTGTCCAGAGCCATTTAAACAGAACAGGGTTTGAAACATCCCTTAAGTAGGCAGCTTCAGCTCTCTCCACGATTCCTGCAACATAAGCAGAATCAGTAACTATATTAAAAGGTTTGCTCCATTTCTGAAACACTCAAACAACCGCGGCAAGTTCCGCTATCTGCGGAGATCCGGAAACGATCGCAACATCAGAACACCAGTTCCCTGTTACGGGGTCCTGCCAGACAAAAACTGAGCAATGTGATTGTCCAGATCCATCTGTGAAGACTGTAAGGGCCTGCAAAGGTGTTGGACTCCGCCGCACCATAGGAACTACAGAAAAACAGATAACAGTTTGTGCGCAGGAGGATGAATGCACAGAGTGCCTGGGTAGGCGACCAGTGCTACCTGAAATTCGTTGGACATCTGAAGGAGCCATTGCAGGTACATAAGAGCTAAGGGCAAACAAATGATGCGGGGCTCTTGACCTGCAAGAGCAAGCAAGCGCTGTCGTCCTTTAATAATGAGCTGAGCAAACATTTCTGGCTGCGTAGCAATGGTCTTTGGCATCTGATGAGGCAAAACTAACCATTCAGTAATGATCAACGGGTCCTGTGCCCTTACATCCCATTGAAACAAAAAAGCATAGGGTTGTCGTGAGGGGTTCAAAATGATGAGGTCAAAAGGTAAGTCAGGAACACAATGGGATGCTTGACGATTCATGATTGCATCAGATACCAATTGCAAAGCAAGTTGCGCTCACTCTGTGAGGCGTTGTGGAGATGTCAGTGCTGAGTTGCCTTTTAAGAGATCAAAGGACGCAGGTCTTCGTTAGAAATTCCCAGCAAGGGACGGACCCAGTTAATAGCTCCAAGCAATTTCTGCAGGTCATGTAATGTGTTGACTAAAGTCAGAAGTTTCACTTGAGGCCGAATGGATTGCTCTGTAATTCGCCAACCCAAATATTGCCAAGGAGGGTTTCTCTGTATCTTTTCTGGTGCCACCTGCAAACCAGCAGCTGTTACAGCTTCTGTGGTAAGGGCTAAGGCTTTCTGCATAACCTCAAGGTGTGGAGCTGCCACAAGGATATCATCCATGTAATGATAAATGAGAGCATCAGGCCCCTGTCTACGCATAGCGCTCAGTACTCGTGCCACAAACCACTGGCAGATGGCTGGGCTGTTTTTACAACCTTGCGGCAGGACGGTCCAATGGAACCATCGTAGAGGCTCCTGAACATTAAGGCTAGGCACAGAGAAAGCAAATTTTGGAGCATCGTAAGGATGCAATGGAATAGAGAAAAAAAAACTTTCAAATCGATAACAGTCAAAGGCCAATCGCGAGGAAGCATGGTAGGAGATGGGAGCCCAGGCTGCAGGGCACCCATATCCTCCATTATAGCATTAATTCTCCTCAAGTCATGCAGCAAACGCCACTTACCACTCTTTTTTTGGATGACAAATACAGGTGAATTCCAGGGACTGGCAGAGGGTACGATATGACCAGCAGCCAGTTGTTCCTCTACCAATTCCTGTAGATGACACAGCTTCTCAGAGGACAAGGGCCACTGGGCCACCCAAATTGGATTATGAGATTTCCATGACAATTTCAGGGTGGGCTGCGTTGCAGTGGCCCATATCATAAATCCGACCCAATGCAAGTCCCTAGCTGAACCAGTAGATCACGCCCCCACAAAACCAGAAGTGTATGCAACACGAAAGGTTTAATCGTGGCGGCATGACCATCTGGGCCAAGGACCTGGATCAAATCTCGGCTTTGGTAGCTAGTGCTACTCCCTCCTATGCCTGCAAGGGCTTGAGGAGTTGCCAGCAAAGGCCAGGTTGGCGGCCACTGTGAGTGAGAAATGACGGTGACATCTGCACCTGTGTCAATCAGACCTGTCAGAGTAATGGACTGGCCATGCCATATCAGCTGGCATTGGCAGGTCGGCCTGGTTAAAGCTATCTGCTGAGCCCGACAAATCCGAGGTAGGCTCAGAGATTCAGAACCAGCATTGCCATGTACAGTACTTGCTGGTGGCATTTGAGCCTCAACAAAAAAGATCAGTCGTGCTATTCGGGTTCCCTGCAGAATCGTGCATGGGGGAGTGGGCGTCCATGCCATGATTTGTATTTCTCCGGCATAATCTGCATCAATAACTCCAGGAAGCACAAACAGACCAGCCAGGGAGGCAGAAGGGTGACCTAGCAGCAGCGCACTCCTCCCTCCCCCAAGCGGGCCATAAACCCCGGTAGAAAGGGGGTGGACCGCGCTATCCACTACAGTTACTGTGTGGGCGGTTGCCAAGTCAACTCCTGAGCTGCTAGGGGCGGTGCCACGCAGGTGTGACTCGGCGCCGCCGAGGGCTGCTGTGTGCATGCCTGACACAGCGCTGCAGCTGCCGGAGCCTGAGGCGGCCACGTCACTCCCCGCGCCACCGGGAGGGCCGGCGCAGAGGTGGGGAAGGCCGCCACAGCGGGCAGGGGTACTTTTGTCCCGGCGCGCCTCTGCTTTGCACTCCGCGAGGCTTTTCCCTGCAGGGGATTCCCGTTTCCATCGCACTGATTTGCAAAATGCCAACTCCTATGGCACCGAGGGCACATCTTGGGAAAAGCTGGCAGCGCCGCCCCTGCCTTGCATTCCTTTCTAAAGTGGCCTGCACCCCCACATTTGTAGCAAACAGAGGGGGGCGCAGCGCTGCGAATGCAGCAGCCATTGCCTCATACTTGTGTTCTATTGTACATATCCGATTACAGGCTTGTATCATCTTTACAAGGGTGGGATTTTCCAAGGGGCGCAGCACTGGCTGGCAATCCGTGTTTGCATTTTCGACTGCCAATTTTCACAATAGGAATTCCCGAGCTTCCTGATGTGCGATCTGCTTGTCTAAGGCATCTTTCAAACGGTCCACAAACTGCATGTAGGGCTCTTTCGCACCCTGCCCGATGTCTGTGAACGATTTCTGAGGGCGGCCCGCGTCCGGGATATTAAGAAAGGCACGGTACGCGTCCCCCCGAATCTCATCTAACACCACTCATGTGAGACCTCGCGCCTGGACTGGCGCTCTCGCAAAGTCCCCCTCCCCCGCTAGCTGGTCAAAAGTAAGCGCAGCCTTCTGTTGATCCCCGCTGGCCTGGTACAGTAGCAAGCGGGCACGCAACAGCCGCTTCCAATCAGCTTCCCACAGGGAATACTGCGAAGATGACAGTATTAAATTAACTAAAGCTTTAAGATCGTGAGGGACCAGTGTATAAGAATTCATTACCGTCCCAAGCATGCTCTTTGTAAAAGGCGAATCGATACTGCATTCTAAAACACCTCTTCGCAGCTCCTTTAACATAGCAAAGGGCAGGCCTTCCCAATGGGGTGGCTGATTAGGCTGGTATGTAACAGGAGCGACAATTCGCTCAGCCGACAATTCGCTCAGCCATTGCATATTCACCCGCTTCCAAAGCCTGGGTACGCAAACGAGCCCAGTCAACACCCAGGGGGGTCGCAGAAGCTAAGCCAAGCCCCCTCACCGAGCTTTCAGGGCTAGGTGCACGCACGGGAACCAAAGAAAACCCCTGTTCTGTACCCAGATAGTCGGGACCAGGCAACCGCAGGGAATCATCCTCCCCAGTGTCCTGAGGCAGTACAACTCAAGCCCAGGCAGCGGCGCCAGGTGGAGGAATGTCTGTTCCCCTTGCAGTTTCAAGTCCCCCCGCGCTGCCGCCGGGGAACACGAAGCAGAAATCGCGTGGCCCCGCGAGGCAGCGCCGGGCACAAGGGGTTCCACCGATCTTGCGACCCTGGGAGCCCCCCGCCTTGTCCAGGGACGAGCCGCCGGCAGGAGGGATGCCACCGCCGGGATCTCCGGTAAGTCCGCCATCACGGGAACCCCCAGCTCCGCCCGGGGACGCAGCACCACAGGGAGAGGCGCCTCCGCGGCATCCGCCGGCGCGGCCGCAGTATCAGACTCCCCCCGCTCCGCCCGGGGAGAGTCCGAAGATGCCGCCAGAGGAGGCGAGGTGGTGCCAGCCGCGGGGGGATCAGCCACCGGAGGCTCAAGGGCTGCTAAAGCTTTCTCCTCCTCCTGCAAAGCCTCTATTACCACTCGCCAGGGAGGCAACAGTGCAGCCGCCGTCGTGTCGCCCTGGGTGGCCAAATTCCATAAATCCGCCCCCACCGTGTCCCAAACGTCAACAGAAAAGGCATCATCGGAGGTCAGATCTGGATAATAGGCAGCAGTCCACGCTAAAAGGCGGTCAAGCGACTGAGGGGTGTAGGGCTTCTCACAGGTGTCCAGCAGCCAGGTCAAAGAGTCAAGCACAAACTGCTGGTCAGCAAGAGAAGTCTGATTGCCCATATTTAAATCAATCCCGTCTGGAACTGAATGCGTCAGCTACTCACGGCTCACCTGAAAAAAACCATCAGGGATTAGACGCTGGCCAGCTTTTCCACTTCTCTCCCAAGTGGATTGTAGTCCGTGAGGCGAATACTGCCGGAGGCAAACCAAGCCACTTATCACCATGTTTTAAATAATATCCTCACACGGGGCACCATTTGCAGTAATCACGCAAGGGCACGGACTCCGCACACAAGGTGGAAAAAGTGCAAAGCCGTTTATTGTGCACCCAAAATTCCCCTAAATACCAGCACCTAACAGGATATCACATCATATAAACAGGAAAGATGTTCACCTCAGTGTCCCCCAATCACCTGGGGTATTGCACAGATATTGCCTATTATGGTAACAGGTAAACAATACCCTATAAGGTCACAAACTACAATTATCACATCTCATAGGTCTAACACTGTCCAGAAACCCACAATCCTCTCTCAGCCCATCTCCGGTGACCTGGATGCACTCCCAGGGTCACCTCCGGGTCCAGGAAAGAGGCTCTCTCTCCGGCCCTCAGGGCCTATCTCTCTTCCAGCACATAGTGCACCCCAACAGAGGTCTTTTTTAAAGGCTGACTGCTATGTACAGAAACTGCTGGATTTGAAATGTAGCCCTTAAGGCATGGGTTCTATAGCAGCATTCATTGTTATGTTTTTGTACATTATGTCTGAAATTAACTTAAAATATCTATGTGCGGAAAATCACGCTATGAAAAGCCAGTGTCCATAAAAGAGACAGAGGAATCCAGTAACTTTATTTGAATAAAGACAGAGTCCACTGGGGCACACACCCGCAGGGTTATCTTTCTCAAGGATTCGGAGGGCGCAGCCTCCTTTTATCATTAACTCCTGGCCACATGTTGCCTTCTTCCTTTCCCCATTGGCTGAGGTACTAGGAAGGTACAGCCTTCCCTAACCGCCTGCCACATATTCCCCCTTGAACCTGTCATTTTCCCCCAAAGTTCAGAAACTCAGGCTTATGCAGACCCATTTGTCTATTTCAGGAGTCAAACTGTCTGGGTTCTGTAACAAACATGCCACTTTGTCCCGGTTTGAAAGACAGGTGTCTGTCAAGGAAGGCAGAAGCCTCCCCTGAAATGGAAAATGCAACCCCCTTCCCTCCGAATTATTATGATTTTGAAATTAAGGGGCTTTCAGGCAAAGATATGAGGGGTAGGAATAACAGTTCTTTACTAATATATATATATGTATGACAAGGCAAACAAACAACAACTATGGCAGTAACAGCAAACACAACCACAAACTCAGTGCCAGCCTCTCTCGGCTGTCAGGCACCTCCCCCCGCCTCGGTGCAGTTCCAGTCACAGCTGGCAGGGGCAGCTCGGGGTCCCGGGAAAGGATGGACGAAAAGCTTTAACAAACCCTCCGGGGCAGCTGATCCCGGTGTCCGGCCGGACCCTCAGGAACAGCAGGCTGGAGCAGCAGAGACGAGCACAGATCCCGGGTGGCAGATGAGATGTATCGAACGCCGGGGCTGCAGTGGGAGCTCCGGGAGGTCTCAGCTGGCAAAGGGTGTGTAGGGTTACAGTGTAGCGAAGAGTCCAAGCGGCAGCAGGAGCAAAGCGGCTGCGGCCCAGCTCCCAGCAGGGCAGGGAAAGGTGGGCTTGGGAATCCGGGTTTCTCAGGTGGAAGGAAAAACCGCCGAAAAAGAAGAAACCTCCGGCTCTGACCCACACCTTCTTCACACTGAGGGCACCAGCAAACCCTGCTCCCCCACCCCCCAGGTGAAAAACAAGTAGCTAGTTGTACCCCCGCCCTCTGTGGCCGGCCCTTTTGTTCTTCTTAAGCACCCAGTAATTTGTCCCCTTGGAAACATATATGGGAAAAATTCTTTAAGAGAAAAAGAAGAACAGGAGAACTCCTCAAACCCCCAACACACTTGAAGTTGGTAGAGGCATTAAGACCCATTTCAAAGCCGTTAACACCCATATCCTCACCTATGGAATTTTTTGTAAAGACATTAGCACACATCTTTCCTATCAATCCCTCCTCTTCTTATTTCCCCATTTGTCTTTATAAACTTTAGTTATCATTAACAACTTTTTTTAAACTGCCTGGAATGATATAAAAATTAACATTTAAAACACCCTCTCCCAACTTTTCCACATCTGGTCCCTGCACCAGGTGTGGCAAGTAAATACAGAGAAACAACTTAGCATAAAGTAGACAATGTTCATATCAGTTCAGATTAGCCCACTAATCACTATAGGTCCTTCTAGATGATCCATGGCTACTGATAGCCGAGGTCCCCCATCCTTGTCCTCCTGCTGAGAAGTCCAAATCTCTGGTTTTAGAGACCTTGACTCGAGTATGATGGGTCCACCTGTGTTCAGCTGTCCTGACTGCTGTTCCTGCGGTCCTGGTTGGATGTGATGAACAGCAAAGTCCAAAGGCAGTGTCTGTGCTAACTGGGCTTCCTGTCAGAGATTTCACGAGACAGTATTCTGGCCACATACTGGTTTAAACATACCTCTTCACCTCCCCACCACATTGAAAATTAACAGGGTAAGAATCCCAAATATTAATGCAACGGGGAATGATTTAGTATCTCCTCAGGTTTGGCTCTTATTCTTGCCAAAGCTAATAGCAAAAGCCGTACCCATGGCATCTTAGTTTCTGTCACCAGCTTCAAAATGAAAGGAATGAGAGAGATTTGTCTTTACAAGCAAACTGTGGGTCTGCTGACAGGTAAAAGCTAGATACTGAGAGATCAAAGAAACAATGGTGTGATAAATAGATGCTATAATGTTGGCTTTCTGCAAATATTAAAATAAGTGATGTTAAAAGTAGCTTTTGTAACAGTAGTTTTGTCACAAATAGATGCTATATGTAAAATAGCTTTATTACAAAATAGATGCTATATAAGGTAGTTTTGTTGTGAAGATGTGGTTTTTTTAATACTTTTTCATTCAACCAAAAACTTAGAAATAGCTATGCTTATGAACTATTTGGGCTCCTGCTACTGGCATACCAACTATCAGCAACCGATAAGATATCCCCACAGCGATCTGCTGATTCCGGGAACTACCAACGAAACGAGAAAACTGCATTCCATTTTGAACTGTTCCTGGAAAGGGTTTTAAATATGTATAATTGTTTATGAATGTGTATAATTGTTTATGAATATGTAATACTCCAGGTGTATGTAAAGGGTGTCTCCAAGATAGCCCAAAGCAGTACATCTTGAGGAAGGTCTCTGCCAGTCCTCGAGAGCCCCAATGACTCTCCCCATGGAGTTGTTATAATATTTGCAGGGTCAAAGCTCCTGGCATCCACTGTTTACTGTCATTTGTAAATCAATTTTCTCCTCTTTCTTCTGCCCCACGACGTTTAATTATCTCCAACTCCTCCGGTGGAAAAGACAGTACCACCATCACCACTTCCCCCCTCACCCCTGGCAATAGCTGAGCCACAAGGAGTAAAGGGAGGATCCCGGAGACCTCCGGCAAAAGCGCTGCTTTCTGAACATCTCCATTGGCCAGTCGATTACCTATTGTCTTTTCTGAGTACCCTGCCTGATGTCCCCTAACGTGTTTTATTTCTACTTCTTTTGGTAAAATCACCACCTCCAACAGGCGAGTAATTGAGTTCTCATGAGCTAATGTTTTTCCCCTGCAGGTTAATAAACCTCTTTCCTCCCAGTTTTCCAAACACATGTACCACCCCACGTGCATACTTTGAATGTGTAAATATATCCACCACCTTTACTTGATACAATTTGCATGTGCCGGAGCTCGCAGTCTTCTGATCCTTGGATTATAATTTCTCATCGTAGAGCTCGAGCAACACGCAGCACTCAGCAACCAGGAACAACCACCTCCTTTTCTGGCTCCCAGGGCTTGATTTATAGGGCTAATGCCCACCCTGCAGCCACAGCTGTTTGTGGGAGGTTAATGAGCCAATAATTGGATCCAGGTGTGGATCCTGGTCTTGAGTGAGAGTTTGGCTAGTGCATACCAACAGGGTTTAAATACATTATACAATATTTGCAGCCTTTTATTAAGGCATACAATTCTGTGGTCTGTGCTGACCATGTGCGTGGTAGCTTCCCCTCTTCTTGCAATTCCCTTCCTTTTACTATAGCATATCCTTTAACTTGTTTTCCTCCTATTACTCTTGAGGATCCATCAATGTGATAAATGAGTGAATGATAAATGTTGTCTTTCACATATAGGATTTTAACATTTATAAGTGATGATGTACTACGTAGAAATAGTGTTAAGGTAAAATGTAGTTAAGTAGAAACGACATTAAGGTAAATTGTAACTTCAAAATAGTTGTAATATTTTAGGAAATGTATTAATAAACACATGGTAATAAATGTCGTTTGAGTTGAGAAACTACGGAGCCAGGAACCAAGACATCTTAGAGAAACAAAGAAGATAAACCGCATGCATCCCAGGAAGATGGTTATCTCATCAAAAATCACACCTCCCAAGGAAACTGTCAGCTACAAATTAGGCTGGAGATTGGGGAGGCACCAGAGAGAGGGTGCCTGTCTTCAATTCTGAAGCGATCCAGAGGACCGAAGCGGAGTCATGCTGGTGGAAGGGGGCAGGGACCGGAGAGGGGGAAAGTTGAGTGAAGTGTAAATTACTTTCTGGGCTTAAGGAACATGTAACAGTTTAAGAGAGTACTTAAGTCCACTGTAAAATGAATGGAGGGCACCTCTGGCAATATTGCCAAGCGCCCCAGAGCTGTGATATGCCTTTGTTCTACTAATAAATGTTCAATAATGCTATATATGAAATTAAGTGTTTGGCCTTTGCATATTCAGATTGCCCATTAACCAAGTTATAAGTCATTAAGTTATGAAGTTATTACCATAATTAACCAATTAAAAGGTTTTTGCACAGTTCTTTGTTAAAAATCCTTGTTGTTAAAATATCCACAAGTTTATTTCCCCTTTTAATCATTACAATTGTTAAACCTTGCAGTGTTTTATTCCCTATATATATTCAATGTTATTACCCTGTTCTGTGAAGTTTTCCAAGTTTATAGAATGTGATTGCAATTAGTTTTGATGTTTTTAATAAGTGTTTAACTCTTATAAGTTTTCCAATGAGTTCTGAGTTTTGCTGAAAAACAAGCCTTCATAAGTGGCAGTAAGCTATTTTTTTGGTTCCTGTCCGTTACCCTGCAACTGGACTCCATGGAAACCTGGAATTTTAATGAGGACTTTTCCCGCCTTTTTAACCGAGTAACATCACCAAGTAGCTGTCCCCTAGCAGCTGACGAGCCATTGGCAGATGAACATTACCTCATCCACAACACCACCAATCATCCAGGACTACGGGGGCTGGACAGTGGGCGGTCATGGGCGGGACCAAGGCACTATAAAACCCTCGGGACAGGAAGCAGGAGCTGCTAGTCCACCACAGATTAGCTGCTGGTGGAGCCCAACGCTGTGGGTCTCAGGCCTAAATCTCTCTCCAGAGATTTATTATACACATATTGACTTTGGAATAGCTAAAGTCACCCCAGCGTTGCAGGTCTCTGCCCTGGGCAATTAGCCAGTTTGGCTCCAAAGGTCTCTAATCACTGTGGACCCGGTTTTAATTTTTTTAATGGCTCTTTTCTTTTGAACTTATTTTCCTTTAATAAACTGTTCTTAATTTTAATTAAGAACCAAGAGTTGCCTCTATTTTTAACAAATAATATATTGCAAAAAAAATTTAGCTCTTGAATCCATTTTTTTCACTGGTGACCCCGTGTGATAATCTCCGCTAAGACTTGCTTTCTTGCTGGGAAAGAGGGATGCCTCTAACAGCATTCTGTAGCCCAGGAGGACAGCAGGCACTAGGAGGCAGCAATTGGAAATACGTCCTAAATCGTGGAACAAGGAAAGTTTTTTTCTCTTTTTTTCTTTCTTTTTGAGCTCAGCTCCCTTGAGGAGAACCGCGGTATATCGCCCATAATTCTTGTACGTACGAAGACCCGAACAAGAGAGGAGGACCTGGTAAGTCTTGTGCGGGGGGCGTGAAGGGGGATTGAATGGTGTGTGCATGAGATGAGGACTGGACAGTCCAGATCCTCGAAGTGAGTGTGAAGCTCTTTTAACCGTGTTTTCGTTGTCTCACGAGAGAAACGACCGGTGACCGAGCGAAGCGAAAGAAACATGCTGAATGATCCCCCGAAATGATTCCTTAGGAGTTAAACACCTTGGTAGAAATCCTCAGACAGGAATTCTTAGGACTTGAATGCCTTGGTAGGAATTCTAGGAGTTAAAACCCATAGGGGTGGGGACTCCTTGGTAAGGGAGTGATTTCCTGGACGGTCCACTGGGAAATCTGATTAAAAATTACCTACACAGAGGGATTTTGGCTTTGTAGTGCAGATTTATTGGAAGTTCGGTTTTTTGAGTTCAGTTCCGTTTGTTTGGCCTGGCGATATAAGATTTATTGGTGGTTTTATTATTGGTAGACCAGTGTTATTGGTGGTTCAATTCTGTTTGGTTTGGGTTCAGCTTGTGGAATAAGTTTTTTTTGTAGTTCAGTCCTCTTATCCGAGGGAGAGAAAACTGTTTAGGAAGGTAAACACGGGATTAATAAAGGTGTATAAGAGATAGAGTAAGGGGTGGGAAGTTAACGTGGGACAGAAAGCAAGACAAATCCCAAGAGAAACAAAAAGGTGTTGGATGATATACCACCCAATAGCCCACTGGGGGTTATGATAAAGTACTGGGATGAATCTAGTATTACCAAGGGAAAAGATAAAGTTAAAATGATAAACTTCTGTATGACGGTATGGGCAGAAAGAAAAATTAGATCTGATAATCTATGTTGGCCGAAATATGGTTCATGTGAGGATTGGATGTGCCAAGCATTAAACGTATATGTTAATGGAAAGAAGCCTTATAACCTGGAAGAATGTGAATATGCGGCATATTGGAGGGGATCAGAGGTAAAACCCACAACAATTCTAAAAGTAGAGGAGGATAAAACAAAGCTGGGTGGAAGTAATTGGGATCCTTTAGAACATCTACCTCCGCCTTATAATCCCCCTGCTGGGGAAGCTCCTCCACAAGAGGGACCCCTGCCACAGGGAGAGGAAGCCCCACGTATGGTAGAAAACCCCCAGACATGCCAAGTTACACGCTCAAGAATAATAGAAGAAAAAGGAGAGGAAAAGTTATTTCCTTTAAGGGAGGTTCCTCTGGGGGGTGCACAGGGAGGAATTGGGTTTGTAAATGTTCCCTTAAACTCTACAGAGGTAAGAAGTTTTAAAAAAGAGATGAAAGCATTGTTAGAAGACCCCTTGGGTTTGGCGGAACAGTTAGACCAATTTCTAGGGCCAAGCATATACACATGGGGAGAGATGCAATCCATTATATTATACACCGCAGAAGAACGACAAATGATTAGAATAGCGGGAATGAGAATATGGGAAAGGGAAAATCAACAAGGAGTCCCCGCTGATCAGAAAATGCCTCTTCAGAGTCCCCAATGGGACCAGAATCAACCTCAAGGCAGACAAAATATGGTTGATTTTCAAAACCTAATCTTAAGAGGAATAAAAGACACAGCCCCAAGAGGACAAAATGCAGCTTGGGCATTTGATAGCCAACAAGGAAAGGATGAAACACCCACGGAATGGTTAGAGAGACTTAGAAAAACAATGCAGCAATTTTCTGGCGTTGACCCCTCTGGTCCAGTGGGACAGGCGGTACTTAAAGTAAATTTTGTTACTCATTCCTGGCCAGATATTTGAAAGAAGTTAGAAACATTAGAAGATTGGCAAGACAGGGGTTTAGAGGAATTATTAAAGGAAGCTCAGAAGGTGTATGTCCGGAGAGACAAAGTAAAAGCAAAAGCCAAAGCAAGAATCATGATTGCTGCTATGAAGGAGGCAGAATCCACAAACAAAGCGGGGGAACCCAGAAAGGAAAGGGGTCGGGACAGTGCTCAGAAAAGCGGTCAGGGACCCCTGGGGGAACAGCAATAGGGAAATCAGAAAGTTTAGCTGTCATTACTGTGGTGCTCCTGGGCACTTAAGGAGGAATTGCCTGAGGCGTGCCAGGGATGTGAAAGCGTTTGAAGGGGAGATAGCATAGGGACGTCAGGGGCTTTTTATACTGGGGTCGAAACATTAAACGGAGCCCTTGATAAAATTAAAAATAGGACCCCAGGAAGAAGAAATGGAATTTTTAGTAGATACCGGAGCCGACAGAACATGTATATTAAAGGTTCCTGAGGCGTGTTGTATAAGTAAAAATGTTATTAGTGTGACAGGGGCAAAAGAGGAAGGGTTTAAGGTACCCTTAATTGAAAATGTACGTGTAGAAGGCCCTAATCGATTCGCAACTGGAGACTTATTGTTAGTCCCGGGTGCCGGACGGAATTTGTTGGAATGGGATTTGCAATTATTATTAGGTATAGGTGTACTCCCAGAGGAAGGACAAATGAGAGCAATGATTTTAACTTTAACTAATGAAGATGAGAATAAAATTGAACCTGAAGTGTGGGCATCTGAAAATAATCGAGGAAAGATAGACATGAAGCCAATAGAAATAAGTATAGAAAATCCATCTCACCCCATAAGGGTCAGGCAATATGCAATACCTAAAGAAGGAAGGATGGGGTTAAAACCGGTAGTTGACAAATTGCTTCGAGAAGGAACTTTAGAAACCTGCATGTCACCTCACAATACCCCGATATTACTGGTAAAAAAGGCTGATGGAACATATAGGCTTGTCCAGGATCTAAGAGAGGTTAACAAAAGGACACACACACGGTTTCTTGTAGTTTCCAACCTCCTGAACCATATCCCTCCCTGTCACACATGGTACAGTGTGATAGATTTAAAAGATGCATTTTGGGCTTGCCTGTTAGCAGAAAGTAGCAGGGACTTCTTTGCATTTGAATGGGAAGACCCTGAGACAAGAAGAAAGCAGCAATTACGGTGGACTAGATTGCCCCAGGGATTTACAGAATCTCCGAATCTGTTCGGGCAAGCTTTAAAGGCTCTTCTTATGTCTTTTGAATGAAGTGAAGAGATACTTATTTTACAATATGTAGACGATTTATTAATATCAGGGTCAGATGAGGAAACAGTTCAGAACACCACTATTAATCTGTTAATTTTTCTTGGGGAAAAAGGGCTATGGGTTTCAAAGAAAAAGCTACAGTTTGTAGAACAAGAAGTAAAATATTTAGGACATTGGCTAAGCCAGGGAAGTAAAAAGTTAGATCCTGAAAGGGTGCAAGGTATATTATCCCTCCCTCCACCGCAAACCGAAAAGGAAGTTAGGAAGCTATTAGGATTACTGGGGTACTGTAGGCAGTGGATTGATGAATATAGCAAAGTGGTAACATTTTTATATGAAAAGCTGATCGGCGAAGATAATATCTGTTGAACACAGGAAGATGACCAGAAGCTAGAAATAGTAAAAGGGAAGCTGATAGAAGCTCCAGTCTTAAGTTTACCAGATGTAACCAGACCCTTTCAGTTGTTTGCTGCTCCAAATGAAGGGGTAGCCTATGGAGTACTCACACAGGAACGGGGCGGGGGGTCCAAGAAGCCTGTAGCGTTTCTGTCTAAATTATTAGATCCCATGGCCAGCGGGTGGCCAGTCTGTGTACAAGCTATATCAGCTGTAGCACTGTTAGTAGAAGAAGCTCGGAAGCTCACGTTTAGCGGAACCCTAGCAGTACACACTCCACATGCCATATGATCAGTATTAAACCAAAAAGCTGAGAAGTGGCTCACAGATTCGAGGATGCTAAAGTATGAAACTATGCTCCTGGAAACTCCAAATCTGACCATTTCCACAAGTAGCCATGTGAATCCTGCTCAGTTTTTGTATGGGGAACCAGAGGGGAATGTTATTCATGATTGCTTAGAACTAATAGATTATCAAACTAAAATACGGGAAGACCTAATAGACTGTGAACTACCAGATGGGGAAAAGTTATTTATTGATGGGTCTTCCTGGTGCCAGCAAGGGCAGCGAATGTCTGGGTATGCAGTAGTAGATGGGAGAACTATGGGACTTAAAGAAAAGGGAAAATTGCCTAGTCACTGGTCAGCCCAGTCATGTGAACTGTACGCTCTTAATAGAGCCTTGAAGTTATTAGAAGGAAAAGTAGGGACAATCTTTACAGATTCAAAATATGCATATGGGGTAGTACACACTTTTGGGAAAATCTGGGAAGAGAGAGGGTTATTAAATTCAAGAGGAAAGGGGCTGGTTCATGAAGGACTTATTTTAGAAATCTTAGAAGCGTTAAGATTGCCTGAAGAAATAGCTGTGGTACATATTAAAGGACACCAAAAGGGAAGGACCCTAGAGATAAGAGGAAATCATTTAGCAGATCAAGAGGCTAGGGATGCAGTAGAAAATGGAAGTGTAAAAGTTATGTTAATCCTAGCTCCAAGCAAAGAAGAACAAGAAATCCCAAAATTTAGCAAAGCCGAGGAAAAAGAACTTTGTAAGATGGGGGGGAGCAAGACCAGTCTGGGAAATGGAAACTCCCTGATGGGAGGCAGTTACTTAATAAGCCCCTAGCCAGAAAAATATTAGAAGATATGCATCCAAAAACTCATTGGGGAACTCAAGCCTTATGTGATCATTTTTTGAGGAATTATGGATGTATTGGAATTTTTGGATTAGCCAAACAAGTGACTAAGAATTGTATAAAATGTCAGAAGATAAATTAAAAAAGTATGAGAAAAAACACACTGGGAGGGTACAAGTTAGCCCTGCGACCATTTCAAAGCATCCAAGTAGACTTTACTGAACTTCCCCAAGTACAGAAATGGAAATTTTTATTAGCAATAATAGACCATTTAACTCATTGGGTAGAAGCTGTCCCAGCTGTTAAGGCTACAGCCAACGTAGTATGCAAAACTCTCCTGGAACAAATTATTCCCAGGTATGGAATGTTTAACAAAATAGACTCAGATAGAGGAACACATTTTACATCAAAGGTGTTACAGCAAACCACACGGGCCCTGGGAATGGAGTGGGACTTGCACACCCCGTGGCACCCTCAAAGTTCGGGTCGGGTAGAACGAATGAACCAAACTCTAAAAAACACCTTAACCAAACTAATGATTGAAACACAGATGTCCTGGATAAGGTGTTTACCTTTGGCCCTATTAAGGGTCAGGACACAACCCAGATCAGACCTGAGAGTGTCCCCCTATGAAATGATATTTGAGCTGCCCTTTCTGACCACTCAACATAAAACCGCTACTTATGAAGAAGGGGAGGCAAGTGTTAAAAAATATATCACCACAATCGCCCAAACACTGGAAAATTTGCGAGTGAGAGGAATGATTCCTCAAACCGCACCCTTAGACTTTAAAATCCATAATATTCACCTGGGGGAATGGGTAATGGTTAAAATGTGGAAGGAGCAGACTCTGGCTCCACAATGGGAAGGTCCGTTCCAGGTGTTGCTGACAACCGAAGCAGCGATCCGAACCAAAGAGCGAGGGTGGATCCGCGCCAACAGAATCAAAGGACCCGTGGAAGAACCTAAGGAGTGGACCATAATATCTACGCCGGGTGATACAAAATTAACTTTTAAGTGTGGACGGGGGGGTAATGAACTGGGAAAACTCGAATGATCCACAGAGAAATCTAAGGGTCGTAAATGATGAAGAAATAAAATCAAACCTGTATCAGTTGCTCCAGATACCATCAGGGCAAGTCCTAAGACCCCTGCGTTATCCCCCTTGGGGAGGAACAATTCCACCCCAAACTGGAGGATCAGGACTGTATCAGACAGAGGGTCCTAATGTGTTTGCATTAGCTTGTGATTTGTATAAAGAAAAAATCACATTATATCCTGACCTGAAAGCATTATTACAGCCCCCACCAGTGCCATTCCAAATACCTTGCTGAATTCATCCTAATAGTAGGTTCTGTGGCTGGGTCGAGTGTAAGTGTGAATGCTGTGAGCAAAATTGGTATTGTGTTTCCTATAAGCGGCAACCTCGATGTCCGCAGTGCCGTAGATACAACCATCTGACTGCGCTCTGTGACCTTCAACGCCTAGCAGAGGTTGTAACCCTAATTTGTGGGCGGAAACTAGCACTCTGCTAAGTGTGAAATAAGTAAAAAGGAGTGGGAAATTATACAAGCCTGGGTAAAAGAACATTGGCCTGATGGTCGGTAAGACACTTCTTAGAATTATTTGAATTATACAGCATAAGAATAATGCAAACTCTCAAAGGACCAAAAGAAATCATTACCAACCAAAAGACCCAACGTATGCAGCTTTCTTGTCTAAAACATCCCCACTTAAATCATCAAGCATAGGTACTGTGCAAATGTGTTAAATGCCCAAATAAGTGGTATTGCTCTTCAACAAAGAGGCATCCCTGCAGTAATCACACAAGGGCATGGACTCCGCACACAAGGCGGGAAAAGTGCAAAGCCGTTTATTGCGCACTCGGAATTCCCCTAAATATCAGCACCTAACAGGATATCACATCATATAAACAGGAAAGATGTTCACCTCAGTGTCCCCCAATCACCTAGGGTATTGCACAGATATTGCCTATTAAGGTAACAGGCAAACAATACCCTATAAGGCCATAAACTACAATTATCCTGTCTCATAGGTCCATCCCCAGTGACCTGGATGCACTCCCAGGGTCACCTCCGGGTCCAGGAAAGAGGCTCTCTCTCTGGCCCTCAGGGCCTATCTCTCTTCCAGCACATAGTGTCGTACTTGGACACGAAAGAACCACGCAGACCCAGCTTAGTTCAGGACAGAAGCCAGGAAAACCCCCCGGCTGTTTATTTTACTTCATATATATGTTCTTAGGAATGACTGTGGATTGGAGGATGAGGTTACCACCTCTCCAACCACACCAGTCAGACGAAAAGTCCATCAAACTTCTCTGCCTCAGGAGAAGGAATGAAAACAAAAAGGAACGGTTAGCCAAACATAACTATGTTTACAGAAAGTGCGTGAGAAACTTTATCACAGAAATGAAAACACCAAAAGACTGCAAATCTCAGGGCGACAACATAGTGCACCCCAACACATCCCCACTGTCTGAACTGCTGAAATAATAAAGAACAAAAAGTTTGGGAAAATGCTGTGGTAGAACAAATTTTGTGTGGGTGGGAGTTACTCGTACCTGAAATTTGGGAAATTCCCGGAGAAAAGTGGGAACAAGAATTACGCTTATGTGCAGTACAGTTTGCATGGAAGTGGGACAAGCAGCATAAAGAGGGCAAGACAGGGTTGGCCTCTGCACCTGCCTTAGGTATAGTTCGGCCAAGAGCAGCAACCTCGGAGGGCATGAAACAAGAGGGTGTACGCCATACCAGACCTCTGATTACAACAGTGGCGATCATAATTATTGCATGCATCCTTGCATGGGTAACCCCAAGCAGCGCAAATCCAGCAAATCCCTGCACCAAGTGTGACTCCCTTATACAATGGGGCAGTTGTGCTTCTTATCCAACCTGGCACACGACAGTAAATAACGAATGTTATTATGAAGCATCCCTAGACTTGTAATTATGGGAAACACTCACTATGGGTAGCCAAGTTAAAATCCTCATGGGGACACCAGCCTGGACCACCGTGTCCGAAGGCACAGTATGTTTGTTTTGTCAATGCAGGAATGTGGGGCATTTCAGACGGTGGGGGTGCACAAGACAAAATTTAAAAGGAACTAATAAAGCAGCGAGTGCAGACTCTCAAAAGCTCCTCAAAACAGACTCAGTCACCCCCAACTCTTTCAGACTCCCTCTACAAGACAGTTACAGAGTAGCAAAAAGAAACAGTACCTCTCCTGCCGGGAGGCGAAAATCTGTTTATAGATTTAATGGAACGAATAGCACAAGCGCTAAATGTCAGTGACTGTTGGATATGCGGAGGTGTATTGTGAATGCTGAAAGCCTGGCTGCAGAGAGATTTCTCAGTTTTCTGACAGTGCCTGTGTGAAAGCCTTGCTTTCTCACGGATGCTATGGGAAAACAGTTGGGAGATTTTGTAAACTATGGTATTGTTATGATACCAAGGAGAAAATATCTGAAGTAAGTGTTGTTGGATTCAGCCAATCCCTCTGGGGGGTGGTTGGTCAGTGAACCAATAACCTTATGTCAGTCCAGCGTGCTAAGGTATATAAGCGAAATTGTAAATTAATAAAGTGTTGGTTTCTTCTCGTCCTAAACCGTCCATGTCGCTTTATTCCTCGGTCTCTGCTCGCTAGCAACAGTGCATTAACAACAGAGTTATGGCCCCAGAAGGGAATTAGCCTAAGTGTCCCCAAAATTGTTTTCTGGAACAAAACCAAAATATCTAGAGAACACTGTCCTGAAGGATGGATGCTAAATTCAGGAGTAATGGGTGAAGAATACATAGGGAGGGAAAGTAAATCAATGTATAAAACCTGGGTAGGAGTAAGCCCGTGTAAAAGAACTCTATTCACAAATGTGACCCACCGTTGGTGGTCACCCGAAACCCCTAATGGCTACTGGAAACTGAATAATCAACCAAATGAAAAATGTAGCACCCAGAAAAACATTACCTTATTCTGGTGTAACAGTAACAATGATGACTTTATCAGTCCCTTTGCAGGCATGGCAGAGTTACATAATTACTGGAGCCACAGTAGCAGTGTTAATATGCAGTGAGATGCCCCTGACTGGCTCTTTTGGATTTGTGGGAGAAAAGCTTATACTAAACTTCCCAAAGATTGGAGAGGAGTTTGTACAATTGGAACCATTCAGCCAGGATGTTTTCTATTGCCAAAGGCAGTAGGGAAAAATTTAGGCATTCCAGTTTATGAAGATTTACAAAGACAAAAGCGAAGCTCAGCAGAAAGTATCTGAAAATGGAGCGGTAATATAGGAGGTACTCACAGGTGGAAAAACAATGAGTGGCCACCTGAAAGAATAATAGAATATTATGGCCCAGCCACCTGGGCTCAAGATGAATCATGGGGATATAGGACCCCCATTTATATGCTAAATAGGATAATAAGCCTCCAAGCAGTGGTGGAAATTATTAGCAACAAAATGGCCTCAGCTTTAGAATTAATTTCTGAACGGTTATCCCAAACCAGTGCAATGACTTATCAAAACCGTTTAGCCCTTGACTATTTCCTAGCAGAGGAAGGCGGAGTATGTGGGAAATTTAATTCCTCCGATTGCTGCCTTCAAATAACTGATAACGGTCAAGCTATACTCGATATTGCTCCAGATATACGAAAGATTGCTCATGTACCGGTTCAAAAATGGGAAACAATACTAGAAGCTAGCTGGTGGGATAAATTCTTAGGAACAGCATGGTGGAAAAAACTATTTTTTTCCTCTTGTGTGTGACCGCTGGGCTGATATTCCTTCCTTGTTTAATTCCCTGCTTCATCCAGCTAATCACAAGTGTCATCCAAGGTATGCAGGTAATCACCATGCCTATGGACTCGGAACAAGCTACTTCTGGAACAGCACAAAGGATAATGATACTGAAGAAACAAACCAGCACTGGAGACCCCCTTGAAGAAGCCAGGTTAATCTGTAGAAATTTTGAACGTAACAGTGAAGTTTAAATAAAGATTGTAGCTCAAGCCAACATAATTGACAAAAAGAAAAGGGGGGATTGTGATAAATGAGCGAATGATAAATGTTGTCTTTCACATATAGGATTTTAACATTTTTAAGTGATGATGTACTATGTAGAAATAGTGTTGTCAGAGACTGAAATATTATAAATTATGACTTAAACATTTTCTTGAAGGACTTTGAAAAGTGTATTACGAAAGCTGCAGAGAAAACTACCGCACCCTGACTGAGGCCTTACACTGCTCGATGATGAAGATAAGATAAAGTAACAACTCAGAGCTGGGGAATTTCACAAAGCACAGGCTTAACACCTCCAAGGTGGAGACCACAGCCCCAGGGCTATCAGCTGCCAGGCTCTAACAGACCCTCGAACCTAGGGATGGAGGGAGGAGAGGCTTTGAGTATCTTGGAAACGCCTCTGGTCAGAGGCGAAGTGACTGCCCATCCTCCACTGTGCAGAGGAGCCCAGCTGAGAGGTCCTCACCCTCGGGGGGGGGGAAAGCTTATCCACAGCAGAAGGGGGTGACGGCCCATCAAAGGGGCCCCCCTCAAAGGGGTCCCCAGACCCTGCACCAGAGCACCAGAGATGATGCAACAGACCCTCAGTGTTGCAAGGGAGAGTGTGTCAAGCTAGCCCCTGCAAGGGGAGACACATGGGCGTTCCCACCTGGCCCAAAGTGTATATTAATCCACGAAATTCTGTACTCTGTGGTGTGTGGCAGCGTGGCCACGGTGGCGACGGGGGACCCTCACCACCAAAAGATGGAGGGGAGCAATGAGACATTGTCGGGACCCTTATGTGATAGATAGATGCTATAATATTGGCTTTCTGCAAATGTTAAAATGAATGATGCTAAAGTAGCTTTTGTAATAGATATTATAATAGTGTCTTTCTACAAATAGATGCCATATGTAAGAGTAGCTTTGTTACACATAGATGCCATATGTATAATGTAGCTTTGTTATGAAGATGTAGTTTTGCAACAATAACTAATGCCTTTATTTCTGTCCTTTAACTAAAAACTTAGACATAATAGTGAAATAGCTAATATAGTTATGCTTGTGAGCTGTCTGCTTGGTTGGATAACATCCAATCAACGTGTGTTGAGGACCCCTGCTACTGACATGCCAACTATCAGCAACTACCGTCTGCAGAAACCATAGATCAAAGCCCACTCTGGGGTGATAATAAAAACTGACTAAAACCACAGCCAAGAAATGCGCATGCTCTAAAAAGGCGGACCCAAGAAGGAGCCATGCTAAACAGTTCCTGCAGTAATCACGCATAGGCATGGCTCCGCACACAAGATGGAAAAGTGCAAGCGTTTATTGCACAATGAATATTCCCTAAATACCAGCACCTAACAGGATATCACATCATATAAACAGGAAAGATGTTCACCTCAGTGTCCCCCAATCACCTGGGGTAGTGCACAGACATTGCCTATTATGGTAACAGGTAAACGATACCCTATAAGTTCACAAACTACAATTATCACATCTCATAGGCCCAACACTGTCCAGAAACCCACAATCCTCTCTCAGCCCATCCCCGGTGACCTGGATGCACTCCCAGGGTCACCTCCGGGTCCAGGAAAGAGGCTCTCTCTCCAGCCCTCAGGGCCTATCTCTCTTCCAGCACATAGTGCACCCCAACAATTCCCCCTTTTGTTTTTATTAACATAGTTTTGCTTATGGCATTATCAGCCACTTGTCATAGATAATGCAGCAAAGGTGACTAAAACAAGGCATCAGGATTAAGTTAAGGCATTGAAAGGATCAGATCCCTTGTGGAGGACCCAAGTTCTGCAGATCCAGCGCCCACAACCACCCACCAAGCATAACACAGTCTTTCCCAGGTGATCATGTTGGCCACCTCCTAAGCACTAGCGCTCAGAGGCAACATGGACCAGGATGTCAGAAGGTTTCAGGATCTAGCTGTATCGTTTAGGAAGGAGAAAGTCCATTAGCTGGAAATGCTGACTTTGACATTACTGAATGTCTTTCTGGAGACATGGAACAGCGAATAGCTGAAGAAGGTCAGCAGGAACACAATAACATGATGGTAGATGCAGTAGGACACCAGGCCGTTGGCAGGCTGCCTCCGCAAGCCTTCAGGTCACAGTCATGTTCCTGGCAGTCCTACTCCTGCTCCCGCCTTGGCCACGAGGGCTGGATGGTGATTGGGTCGTTTTTCCTCTCTCTCAGTCTCATTTTCTCGGAGGCGATTGATGTTTGTCAGGTCAGGCAGGTATCCACACTAGACCTGTTGGCAATAAAACACATACGTACCTTCTCCTCTAGGTTAGTAGATCAGCTAGGCCTTGCCATTGCACGCCCAATTGTAGATTTTTACGTAAACCCTTATAGAAATTGGTTCCACACACGCAGATCTTCAGACCGATATCGCTCTGCTGGGGATCAAAATTGATGATCCGCCTGCAACAACTTTAGTGTAAATATTGCATTATCTAGATATTCCTGAGAGGCCATATTCCCCCTTTTTGTTTTTATGATATCGTGTTTGTCACTATGAACGTGAAGGCAACATAAAAGCAAGGAAATACATGTAATGAAACAATAAACCTAAACTCAGCAAAAGCAAAGCAAGACATGTAATCAGTATCACATGACAAAAGGATATTGCTTTAGAACAATACACTTTCAATTGCCTAAACACTGGACCATCACCCAGAGTCTGCCGTAGCTGGTGAACCCTGTTTCACAATGAGGACCTGGAGGACCTTCCCGGACAAGGCCTCCAAGTGTACCTCGAAAAGGGTCCAGCTTCTCTACATCCGAATCAGCAAGTCAAAGCGACTCAATTATGTTTTTAGTGCAGAAACACCTGGGTCTGTAGGTATGCCTCCCAACCAGGTAGGGCCAGGGCTTGGCCAGAGCCAAGGCCTTAACTGGAAGGGTTCCCTTAACATATCTAGGAAACAAGCCTGTATTAATAACACTTGGAAAAGTTTCTTAAAATGACACCTCTTGCAGATAGCTACATAACAGTATGTGAAAGTCTGTAAAACAGCCGGCTTTATCATTAATTTTTAGCTGAATAGTCAATGGTACCATAAACAAACTGCAAACAATCAAAGAAATGCATATGCATAACATTAAATAACATCTTATGGACAATGCCCTTTATAAAAAGTCAGTGAAATCACGCTATGATATTAAGAATATATTCAGAATCAATAATACAGCTACAGTAACTTATTTTAAAAAATCGAGAGTATACTTCTTCACACATCTATGCATATAAGACAATAAAGCAAAGCACTGAACAGCTTACAATCAATAATATTCATAACTTGCAACTGTTACTCATCCTTCTCTGCAACCTATGAAAGATAAAACAGCAAAGATTGTCATGAATAATCATCTTAATTGAGCAACGCAGAACACTTACACCTATGGAACTTTCAACAAATTCAAGGATTTAGCAAACCGAATCTTCACATATTTCAACAACTTATTATCTTATATTCATAAACGGTCACTTACCAATCCTTTATCATAATTGTCGCAATCTGTTCATTCTTATCTCTGTAGCAAAAGAACTGTATAGTTCAATTTAAATGAGCATATTTCAGCAGAAGCTCTTAAAATAAATGTTACTCAAAAGTAGCAGAAAGTAAACTGAACAAAACTTAAAGTTAACATCATTGAAAACAGAAGTCAATCTGACTATAACTTAGACTTGACAGAACTTAAAATGACAGAACTTAAAATAACGGAACTTAAACTTAAGACTGAACAGTAGTTGAACTTGTCTGAAATTGACATCAGCGGAACTTAAGCCTAACAGAACTTAAACGTAACAAAACTTCAAATTAACAGAACTTAAATTTGACATTACATATGTGGGAGTCCAAAGTGCAGGGAATATTTCTCTGCCTATTTTGAAGGGTTCTACCCCCCTGGACAACACTGTCTTTGACCTTCGTCTATGGAGAAAATTACCTACCCTCTGGGTAGAAACAGAATCTACACTGGTGTGAATTAGGTGATAGAACATTATATAAGATTGTCACAGGGTGAAAATTTAGGGGTGTTGTGTCTGTTAATATAGTAAATAGATAAAAAGCAAAAAACTTCAAAATGGAGGATTGTTGTTGTTCTCCAGACCTTCTTCTTCTTCTTCTTCTTCTTCTACTACTCCATGTTCTGCGGCAAAAGTGGATTGAGAGGATTGGGTGAAAAATTCCGCAGTTCCTTCTACATGACAGAAAGATTTATTGAACATTGGTAGAAAAGTAAAAATATCTTTCGTTTTGGGTTTTCATTGGGTGATTTACCTTTAAAAGATGGTGTACTCTTGATAATTTGCCTTTTCTCTCACATTCTCTACTGGGAGTCATACCCGTGGCTCAGCTTCTCTGATAAGACTTAATAAACAACTATCTGAAAGCAAGAAGCGTGGAAAAGTCCCGTTCGTCTACAGAGTCCAGGCAAGGGCTCTGGAAAATCTCCCCCATCCAGGGAGGCATAATTAAGGCATGGAAAAGTGTCAAAGGGTGCCCCTGTGTTCGCTCTCACTGAAGTAGATGGGCAGCTGCGCGCGACCAGAAGACAAGAAAAAAAAATAGAAACCCAGGATCGCCTTTGAATCTCCAGGATCTTCTAACCTCGGTGCATAGGGGGGGGGAGAGGCCGTGAACTGCTGGACGGGATGCGGACCTGGACTTCAAAGACTGATATAAATCACCTACACTCTGGTAAGCAGTCCAAAACTAGCTCCAAGGCCAAGCATGGGAGGGGCCCTTTCGAAAACAGAGGCGAATGTAATTGCTAGCTTCGAGAATCGATCTCGTAAGCATCCATTAAAAATATCTAGAAAAGAAATACAGGATTTATTGTCCTGGGTGCGGAATGAATTTCCAGGCACTTTAGTGGCAGATCTGTATTTAACTTCTTTTTGGGAAAATATTAATTCTATTCTGTACCATATGGCAACTTTAAGGATGAATCGGCTCTCAGGCTCCTAACACCAGCGCGCGTGATTTATGAAGTACTTCTGCGGTCAGTACCTCCTACTTCTCTTGAGGAGGAGGCTTTTCAAACTCCCCTGCAGCCCTTACAATCTAGGGACTTTGAAACTGCCACGGAAAGTACAAAAAAAGTGGCGGAAGGTTTTAAAACACCGCAAGCAGCCTCTCCAATCCCGGAGGCGTGTGCAAAACTCTATACTCCTGTGGAATTCCCCGAAATTGCTCCCAAATATGATTATTCATCCCTGCAGGCATGGCAGGCACCGGGGGGAGGGGGCGCGACACTTGCGGAAACGGCAGAGAGTGTGTTACCGGACCCAAAGTTAAAACTTTTAATTGGTCCGAAAGAGGAAGATGATACAATGGTTTTAGACCTTCTTACACCCGCGCATGTCCGGGGGGGGAAGATGGGGACCCGACCACATCCCGAAAAGCGGAGTTTGCCCCGGAGGGCGTGGTTTCGACCGCGCCCGAACCACTCGTTACGATCCAAACCGAGGGGCGGTTCGTATTTCCCGAATCCAGGATCCTGCCACCAGATGAGCCGTGCACGCAGCCAGGGGTTCCCGATCACTTCCGTGTTTGGGTCACATGACACGGATCGGCCAGTGGCGGCTGCGGCGCCTACTTCTGATGTCATCATCCCCCCCGCTGCCGATCTCGCTTCACTCCCGCGTTTGGAACACCTTGTTTCTACGCATGCGCCACCAGCCATGCCCCCTCCATCCTCGGCTGTCGCGGTTGCCTCGGCAATGGCAGTCGGCTCTGGCCGCAGCCGTGTTTCTGTGTTTGCCGCTTCTGGCTCCATTGTGTATTCCACAGCGCGCGGGATGGCTCAACCGACCCCCGGCCCCGCCCCTGTCCCTGTCCCGGTCTGCAGCCACACCCCCGGCTCCACCCAAACCACACTCCCGGTCCCCGGCTGTGGCATTCCTGGTCCCGCCCCACCCCCGCCCCCGCCTCCACCCCCACCCTCAGCTCCAGCCCCAACCCGAGCCCCTGCTGCTACCGCCGCGCGGCTGATGGACACACACAGCCCTGCTGTGCCGATAGGCACGGCACCTCCAGCCTGCACTGCGATTCCACTGGCAACTGCAGCTTCACTGCCCACAGCCTCAGCTTCTACCACAGCCACCGGTCCTGCATCGGCTGCACTCACGTCTGCATCGCATCTACAGCCAACAACCTACCACCACGGCATTCCAGCAACTACTGTCCCTTCTGCCATCACACTGACAGCGCCACCAGACAAAAATCCATCCTCTCTCCAGAAGAAACGGAGGACTTTTTTAGATATCTTTTAACTCCTACTCCTGGGCAACAGGATCAAAGCTATGCCATCCCTATTCAGGGAGGAGTCTCGGGTAGAGACACATCATTTCAAGCACATTCTCCTCAAACTTCTCAGGGACATTTAGCTGATCTTATGGGACTTTTTCAACCTCACGTGCCTGCTCAAGATCTCAGTGCTGAAGATATAGTGACCATCACAGCTTCAGAAGGCATTCCTATACCTTCTCAAGCTTCATCTTATTTTTTTACTGTAAGCAGTGCAACTCCAACTCTTCACATGCCTCTTTCAAGGCTTCGATTTTCACAACAGCAGGCCCCTGGTCCCTCATCACCTCGAATTCACTTTCAGCTTTCAGATGATTTCGTATGTCATCTTTTTTTCCGACTCAGGGAATGTGCAAGACACTATCTACCTCAACAGGTTGGAGCACTGGGTCCCCGACCCTCACCCATCCCGCATGGTGGCAGGTTCCCACCCACATCCACTGTATATACTCCTTCTATGTCCACATTGTTGCCACCTGCGATGGCGGTTTCAGCCATTCCTTCTTCATTTCGTTACAGTGCACAGCCACAAATTCCCTTCCCTATTCCTCAAACAGGAGGGGGAGGTGAGGATGGAATGCATGAATTCTTCGGTCAAGAAGGAACTGCATCCTCTCAAGCTTCAAATCCACAGAATGCTGTTATGGACTTGGTTCCATCTGACAAATATGTTTTAAGAGATACGTCTGTTACAACAGACTGGTCAAGCATTAGGAAAAAAGGACTCAAAGTAAGAGACTTTAATACAGCAGAAACAGATAGCATTGTAATGCCAGTTACATATTCCAGACAAAACCCTCCTACATGGAGACCTATGGATCATCAAATTATCAAAGATCTAATGGATGCAGTGAAAAACCATGGATTGGGAAGTCCATACTTTAAGCAACTTTTAAGAGGCACATTCAGCAACTATGACATGGTACCTTTTGACTGTAGAAGTATTGCCTCAACAATTTTTACAGATGCACAACTCTTGCTATGGGATGCAAGATGGAGAAGAGCACTTCAAGAGCTGAGACAAAAATACGCAGGAGGACCACATGCAGCTCTCACATTACTGCAATTAGCTGGTGACGAACCTCACAACAGACCAGAAGATCAAGTTGTGCTCTTGCCTCGAGATGTGCTTGCAGATTTTAAAGAAGCAGCACAAAAGGCAATTTTACAAATTCCACCCACCGGAACCCCAGAAGGTGTTTACACAGAAATAAAGCAAGGTCCTGCTGAAACTTTCACCTCATTCATCGATCGTCTCACACAAGCTGTGGACAGACAAGTCAGTGATGAAGCAGCAAAACCACATCTACTATGAAGTCTTGCATTTGCAAACGCGAATACCGAATGCAAATGTATAATCAGTGCCATGACTGGCCACCCGACCATAGCTGAAATGATAGAAGCATGCAGCAAGGTGGGCACACCTCAGCATGTTGCAACACTCCAAGCGAGCATTTTGGGACAAGAAATCGGGAAAATTCTTCAAGCGCAAGATGAAAAATTTTCAGAAACTTTAGCAGCGCTTCGTCCAGATCTACAGCAACGTGACTCCACAGAAGTGATGGCCACAGAATTCACTGGGGGACCATGCTTTAAATGTGGAAAATATGGACACGTGAAAAAGCATTGTCCAAGACCTGCAAAAAATGTGAAAGTGCCAGGCCTCTGTCCAAGATGTAGAAGAGGGAAACATCATGCCAATCAATGCCGCTCCAAAATAGATGTGGACGGAAACCTTTTACTGCTTCCAGGAAACTCGAAAAGGAGTGCGGGACGCCATTGCGCTATGACACAAGTGGTGGCGAAGACTAAACGTGTGATCCCACAGGAAACACAGCCATCGGAGAAAGTCAATCAGACTTCATCAGAGTTGCTGCCACCAGGGGGCGCAATGCGAATTGGCAACCTCCAAATTAGTATGCTTTATGAATGAAAATCACGCAGTGATACCCACCGGGGTCACTGGAACATCATAGAAGAGGCAAGATTTTTTAATTGTAGGCAAGGACAGATGTAGCATCCTAGGGCTCATTGTTTATCCATCAGTTGCTTCAGCGGATCGTAATGAAGAGCTGACAGTTTTGGCTTAGCTTCTACGTCCTCCATTGATCATTCCAGAAAATACTCCAATAGCCAAAGCTATCGCCTTGCCATCTCATGCTACAAACCAGATTATGCCAGTGACCAATCAACAAGCTTCATTTAGCCCTGAAGATGTGGACATTCATGCCAGTTGGGTGAAGCAGATAGGTCGTGATCGACCTGTGATTGCAACCTGACATGCGGAGACAAGACAATCTCAATTAAAGGCATGTTGGACACTGGTGCAGATGTCACAGTCATCTCTCATCTTTTTTGGCCCAAAACATGGCTCTTGAGGGCACCTTTGAACTCCCTCTCAGGTATTGGAGGAAATACCCTATGCCTGCAGAGTGAGGATGCAGTCATTGTTTCAGGACCAGGAGGAAAGACAGCAATCATCCGTCCCTTCATTGTGCAAAAACCCATCACAGTATGGGGAAGAGACATTTTATCACAATGGGGGGACAAGAATAGAAGTGGATTTTTAATAGGGGTCACTGCAGCACTCACCACCTTGAAGTTGACCTGGAAGACAGATAATCCTGTCTGGGTGGACCAGTGGCCCCTGGAAGAAAAGACACTGAGTGCCCTCAAGAATCTAGTTAAAGAGCAGTTGCAGAAAGGCCACATAAAGCCAACCAGTAGTCCCTGGAATTCCCCAATATTTGTGATTCGCAAGAAAACCTCAGATTCATGGAGATTGCTCCATGACCTCAGGAAAATTAATGAGGTCATTGCAGAAATGGGACCGCTTCAACTTGGGCTTCCATCTCTCTCAATGATTCCGAGAGATTGGCCACTTGTGATCATTGATCTCAAAGACTGTTTCTTCAACATCCCACTTCATCCAGAGGATGCTCCTCAATTTGCATTTTCCGTCCCAAGCATCAACAGACAAGAACCTCTGCAAAGATATCACTGGGTTGTTCTCCCACAAGGCCTCAAAAACTCTCCAACCATTTGTCAATGGTTTGTGGCGCGAGCATTATCTCCAGCGCGAAAGAAGCATCCAGAGGCAATGATCATTCATTATATGGATGATCTACTTATTGCAGCATCAACACATCAAGAACTGCAAAAAAGTCACGACAGCGTGATTGCAGAAGTCCAGAAAGCCGGATTGGAAGTTTCCACTTCAAAAATTCAAGAAACTTCACCATGGAAATATCTGGGATGGAGACTCACAGAGCAAACAATAAAACCACAGAAGATACAAGTCTGAACTCAAGTTAAAAATCTGCAAGACTTACAGCAGCTTTTGGGAGAGATCAACTGGATCAGGCCAATTTTGGGAATCACGAATTATGAACTTGCACCACTTTTTAACCTCTTGAGGGGAGACTGAAATATCAATTCGCCCAGAGCTCTCTCATCCGAAGCTCAAGAAGCTCTTGAAAAGGTTACTGAAGCTCTTCAACAGAGACAAGCTCATCGTTTTATAATGAACCAACCATTTTTTCTTGCAGTGTTAGGAGAAAACATGCAACTGTATGGTCTCATGTTTCAATGGGACTCCTCACAGCAGGATCCTTTGTTAATCTTAGAATGGATTTTTCAACCCTATAGATCCCCAAAGACAATTTTCACAACTTTAGAAATGGCAGCTCAGATTACAATCAAAGATAGAACAAGGCTGCTGACAACGGCAGGCAAAGATTTTATGACAATTTATCTGCCTCTGAAAAAGAAATATTTTGATTGGGCAATGCAAAAATCTGGTGATTTGCAAGTTGCATTGTTAGGTTATGCAGGTATTTGCTCAATTCATTTTCCAAGCCACAAACTGCTGCAAACAAAAATAAGCTTCAGAGAAAAACCCATGATAAGTGAAGTACCATTGGATGCAATAACGTTATTTACTGATGGTTCAGGGAAAACACATAGACGGGTAATAACATGGCAGAATGCAACTACAAAAGAGTGGGAATCAGATATTCAAATAATACAAGGTTCACCCCAAATTGTGGAATTAGCAGCAGTTGTTCAGGCATTTCATTTGTTTCAAGAACCATTCAATTTAGTTACAGATTCAACTTACGTAGCAAATATAATTAAAAGAATAGAAGGATCACTTTTAAAAGAAGTTGATAAAGAGACTCTGTATTCCTATCTTGTATGTATGAAAGAACTATTAGATCAGAGAAAACACAAATATTTTGTTTCTCACATCAGAGCACATTCCTCTCTTCCAGGATTTTTGGCAGAAGGAAATGCACAAGCAGATAAATTGACCATGGTCATTTCAAACACTTTGCCAAACATTTTTGAGCAAGCAAAACTGAGTCATGCATTTTTTCATCAAAATGCACAGGCACTGATGCGGACATTGCACATTTCCAAAGATCAAGCGAAAGCCATCATTAGTGCTTGTCCAGACTGTCAGCTTGTGCAACCCCCTGTATCCACAGGAGCAGTCAATCCGAGAGGATTGCAAAGTCTGCAATTATGGCAGACAGATGTTACAAAATACCCATCTTTTGGGAGATTTAAAAATATTCATGTTTCTGTGGACACTTTTTCAGGTGCAGTCTTTGCTTCCCTTCTGTGGTAGGTTGACCTAATTGACAGACAGCTTGTTAAACCAATTACGCTTCTCTCAATTTCACATATTTAAACTGCGTAGAAAGCCGGGATTGGGGAGAGGTTTTTCCGTCTCAGCTCGGTGCCAGGATGGGACGGAGGGGGGCCCTCAGAGCCCAGGCCCGGCCAGGCCTGGCCGGGCCGGGCCGGGCTGGGCACCCCTGCCTCTCCTGCTCCCCCCACTCCCAACGCCGCAGCACGGACCCTGAGTCGCTGGGAGGGGGAACTATGAAGCCGTCCAAAGCAGTTTTCTTAAGAAGCCGGCGGGAGCTTTCAGCTAACAGCCAGCATACTTCACGCCGAACTGAAGCGAATACCGTGCAGTTAGCGGTGCAGGGAGAGCAGGGGGCTCTCCTCACCATGGACTCTGAACGGTAACAGCAACTTCAGAGGCAGAGAGAGAAAGAGAAAGCTGGTCACGTGAGATGAAGCTCCAGAGCCTCTAAAGATGGCTTCGGAAGAAGACGGAGGGCGGTGCCGCGCTTCCCGCATGCAGCTTAAAGTACTTCTTGCAATGCCGTGGTAAAGACTGTAATATCATAACTGTCTCTTTAATTCATTTAAAGTACATGGGGGGATGGACAGTTCACGCGTGGCTTGCGAAAGTTGAGAAAAGTGCCTACGCCAGTTTCTTTAAAAGCCGAGAGAAAGAGGGTTTTTTTAAAGACTGGGGGCAAAAAAAACTTTTGCGTTCAAGCCAAAATAACTCATCCTTAAAAAATTAATAACCCCATGTAATGGTCCATGTCTTGCAGTGTAACAAAACTGTGAGTTTTCATGGAGGAGATGTGTCACACCACAGCAGTTTTTTTTTGTCCTTTTTTTTTCCTCTTCTTTTAAGTCTGTTAATAAACTTCTTTATAGTCTAAGCTTTGTGCCTGCTTTGCTTTCTCCTAATTTTTACCTCACACAAAAGAAATCAGTAAGTAATCCATATTTCAAACCAAAACCACCGCACTAAATTAGTGTTTCTGCCCGGTTTCCAAATTCAACCTGCTACAAACATGAAGCTCAATCAGGTATTACACTTGTGCCTCATCTCACTGGTTGCCTTAAGCAATGCAGTTTTCCCAGTGAGACAACCAAAAGAAAATGTTTGGGAAACTTTGGCCAATGCATCAGGGCTAGACACCATTTGTCTAACTCACTCAAGGCCAAAGAAACCATTCTCAACATGTTTGGTTGGTTTGCCAGCAGACAAATGGCTACGTTCCAAATATGTTCATCTAAAGCTTTCATGGTTCAGTTTGAATCCAGTGGAAAGTTTGGATGTTTGGACCAAATCCCTTCCTGAAGCTCCTTACGAACCTCAGGAACTGGAAATTCTTGGTTCAGCAAAGATGGAGTTTTGTGTGATATTCAGTTCTCCAGGGGTGAAACAAAATAAAGACAAAGTAACAGATGTCACTCCAAATCACAAAATATATAAAAATGCAGCATCTTGGTGCAATTCAACAGTAAAGATGAACACATTGTTCAACCAGGTTCCATTGCAAATGCCACGAGGGATGGAATTGCTGAACTCGGAGAAGAAAGTGGATCCTTGTTGAACAATCTGTTCAATTGGTTTGACCTTACACCCTTATGAAGAAAAATTTTGAAGATAGGTTTGTATGTGTTAATTGTTGTTGTTATTCTTTTAGTATTTGTTCCATGTATACTTCACTTTGCCAGACGAACCATGGACAAAGCTGTCAAGGAGGTGTTTTTGGTTCAAACAGAAGGGGGAGATGTTGGAGTCCAAAGTGCAGTGTTGGGGTGCTTTGGACCACTTGGGGTCTGCCCACTGCCCATCACGTCATGCCTACCCAATGGGCTGACGAGTCAGAGAGCGAAGGGCAGTCCGCGGGCGAGGCCCAGGTCTGAGCCCATACCCCTTTCTCTAGAAGGTTCTGTTAAGTTCGGTTGTTCATTGGTTTGTTCTGTAAATTCCCTCCTCTGTAACTTAGCCATTGGTTCTGTGTCCTCGGGATCCTCCCCCAGGCTTATCCTCTATTGGTTGTTTGTTCTGTACCACCCCTGTTGAAAAAGCACCTGTAACCCTGGCCCGACGGCCATTCCTCCCCTTTGCTTTCGGGGGAAATAAACTCCTGGAAGGTTTCACGGAGTGGTCCTCTCCCTTGCCTCTTTCGCCTCTGGGATACCTGAGGGACTTAGACCTCTGGGTCTTCTCGCATTGGGTACGCCTGCTGCCACAGAGCCAGTGCTGCCCGACCACGCGGCCGCCGAGACTCGACACTTTACAGTGTGTGTCTGCGGGAAGGTCACTGTCGCCTCTCCAGAGCGGGACAAGTGCCCTCTGAGGCTGACCCCTCTCCCTGGGCAGTGACAGTGCAGGGAATATTTCTCTGCCTGTTTTGAAGGGTTCTACCCTCCTGGACAACACTATCTTTGACCTTCGTCCATGGAGAAAATTACCTACCCTCTGGGTAGAAACAGAATCTACACTGGTGTGAATTAGGTGATAGAACATTATATAAGATTGTCACAGGGTGAAAATTTAGGGGTGTTGTGTTTGTTAATATAGTAAATAGATAAAAAGCAAAAAACTTCAAAATGGAGGATTGTTGTTGTTCTCCAGACCTTCTTCTTCTTCTTCTTCTTCTTCTACTACTCCATGTTCTGCGGCAAAAGTGGATTGAGAGGATTGGGTGAAAAATTCCGCAGTTCCTTCTACATGACAGAAAGATTTATTGAACATTGGTAGAAAAGTAAAAATATCTTTCGTTTTGAGTTTTCATTGGGTGATCTACCTTTAAAAGACGGTGTAATCTTGATAATTCGTCTTTTCTCTCACATTCTCTACTGGGAGTCATACCCGTGGCTCAGCTTCTCTGATAAGACTTAATAAACAACTATCTGAAAGCAAGAAGCGTGGAAAAGTCCCGTTTGTCTACAGAGTCCAGGTGTGTAGGGTTCAGTTCAAAACTGGGCAGAAACACCAATTTAATGTAGTGGTTTCGGTTTGAACTATCTATTACTTACTAATTTTTTTCTGTGAGATAAGAATTAAGAGAAAAAAAACAAAGCAGGCACAAAACTTTAAACAACTGTAATACAAAGAGTTTTTATTACTAATAGAATGAAAAGGAAAGAAAACAAGAAGAAATTTTAAGCAAACCTCCCCCCTCCTCCAGCACTTTTCTTTTTCTACTCAACTTACACAAAGGAAAACAGAACACGGGATTTCAGTCAGAGTTGCAGTTCTTGAAAAGTCTCTTTCTTATACTTAAGGAAAAAAGGGTTTTCTTTTGCTTCACCTGGTTCCCAAACTGCCACCAACAGCAGAGACTTGCCCGGGAAGAAACAATCTGCTGTGGTGTGAAACATCTCTCCCATGAAAAATCTCACACTTCCTTCACGCTGCCAAATACAGGCCATCACATGGGTTATTATCTTTTTTAAGGATGAGTTATTTTGGCCTGAACACAAAGGCTTTTTTTGGTCACAAGTCTCTAAAAGCCTTTCACTGCTTCTATATAGCCTAGCATAGGTACTCTTCACAATCTTCATGGGCCACACGTAAATTCTCCATCCCCCCATGTACTTCAAATGGATTAAAGAGACAAACAGTTTGTGGTACTACAGTTTCTTACCACGGCATGCAAAAAGTATTTTTAAGCTACGTGCGAGAAACGCGGCACTGCCCCTTTTCTCCTGCCGCCATCTTCAGCTCCGTCTCACATGGCTCACTTTCTCTCTGACTCTGAAGCCGCCACGTTGCAGGGTGTTTTTGTTCAGGCTGTATGAGAAGAAGCCTCGCTCGCTTTGTGCTGCTGGCTGCATGGTGTCTTCTTCAGTTCTGCACGAAGTGTACTAGCTGCAGACAGGAGGCTCTGCCGGCTCCCGCTGGCTCCGCGTGGTGAAGGCAGGGACCCGCCGGTCCCACGAAGCCGCGCCGATTTAGTTTAGCTGTGTAGCAGTCCATGGCTGGCTTTAGCTGCCTGCAGCTCTAGGACAGTTCCCCCTCCCAGCGACCCGAGGTCTGTGCCGGGGCGTTGAGAAAAAGGGGAGGGGGCAGGGGCCGGCCCGGCGGGGCCCAGAGGCTCCGAGGCCCCCTCCCCACACCTTCAGGTGGCTGGCTGGAACAAAAGGGGCGTTCCCGCCTTTCCGCCATGGTTTAAATAGGTAAATTGTGAGAAAGCGTCATTAGTCTAAAAAACTGTCCATCAACTCAGGGTCAACCCACTACACCAGGCAAGGGCTCTGGAAAATCTCCCCCATCTGGGGAGGCATAATTAAGGCACGGAAAAGTGTCAACATAGATTTAACAATGCTTATAGTTGAACAGAACTTAACTTCACTTGAATGTAACAATACTTAAACTTAACAAAACTGAGCTTTAGGATTACATAAACTGTACAAAGTTGAAACAACCGAACTGAAAACTAACATCACTTTAATTTAACAGAACCAAAGTCAGACTTGAGAGCGTTCTTTTAAAAATTTCAGATACAACAGAATTTAACTCATCTTGACTCCATCGTTGCAAGAAAGCTAGCAAAAATTTGTCACACAACAGATAAACATCCATGAACAATAAGCAAGCAAACAACTGATGTATAACTGAAATAGCAGCAACATGATTTACTGGAGAGATCATAAGAGTGTTGCAAATACTTTGTGATTTTACATAATTTAGGTGTGAAAATTGCTTGTGGTAACTATAAACATTAATGAAAATATCTGTTCACAGCCAGGACTTTCCTGGTATTAGCACAATTTTCCTAGAGTCTTTTAAGACACAGCTTTACAAGGCACATAACAATCATTAAATCTCTGGCAATCTTCAAGATGTGCTGAAGAATACCATGAATGTTTTTTGTCAGAAAAGAGACAACAGTGTATATATTGGCAAATCGCACTTAAAACCTGCACAGTTAGCAGATGGCAAGACAGCCTTTTGTGATTACCAGTACAATAGATTTGACCTTGGACTATTAAAGGCAATGATAAATACCGAGGGCCTAGTCATATAATACTGCCCTGAGTTTTGCACATGTAACTCTGATAGGTCAGTGGGTGCATAGAACTGACAAGTGCATATAAACAGCTACAAAGTCATAGTTTCAAATTATTCTAAAGGAGTATACTACTGTTTACTGTTTTCCTGTCTGCATAAGAATAGCGAATATTAGAAACTCAGCCACTGAGCAGATAACACATACTTAGAGAGCAAGTCTGTTTTGTAAGGTAGTATCACTTTTAGCAACTTTTCTGGTCTATTACAACACTTAAACTTTTTGATATCAAGTCCAATCTTAATTTTGAAGTGGCAAGGAAAAAATCTACACTTGAACCACAAAATAGCTGTACTAATTTGAAAAGTTGTTGCATGTTCATTCATGGCAAAACATTCACTGTAAAATTACCGTAGTAAAGCTGTGGGACAAAAGATCAAGCAAAATAATAAAGCTGGCACAGGTCCCTCTGCTTTTGCAGTGGAGAATCATGAGCCAATTATACATAAACTTCAAATAGTTTTTGCAGATAACGTTAATAAGGGAGTAAGGAAAGGAATTCAGTCAGCTAATTGCTCTTCTCAAGGAGGAATCTGAGGGTACCGGTACAGATAATCTTGAACTTCTCCAGTAAACAATACTATCAGAATTCACAGCTTACTGAAAATATAAGTTACCTTTAACAGAAGCCACAAATGTTCTTGAGATGCATAGTAAAACATATTTTTTAACACGAGTAATATGCATTTCTCAGAAGCTCTTCCAGTGGTAACCTGTCCATATCACGAACACAAGAAGGGAAAGGAAGAGCAAGGCAGAAGCTGGAAGCTGGTCTTTCCCTTTGTTCGAGTTGAACAACTTCCCTGCAACTCAGTTTCATTAATTAAAAAGCACCTTGAAAGAACATGCAGGAATGGAGCTGCACAGCCCTGAACGGGCCCCCCCAGGCTCCCCCCCGCAGGCATGTGGGTCCTCCGAGCAGAGCGTGGGGAGGATGCCAGGGCTTGCCTGCCCCTCCCGCGCTGCCATCCTCAGCTCGGTGGTACACAGCGAAATCGCAGCAGCGGGGGGGGGGAAAAGGGGGGAAAAAAGCCGCTGCTCTTCCTGGGCGCTCTGCCAGGGCCTCAGACAGAGCTGCGGCAGCCGCCACCGGAGCCGCCCTACCCCACAGAGAACACCGGAGGGCTCCAAAGACGGCACCAAGGGTCGCCCCAATCGCCCCACCTATCTGCAGGCACGGGTGGACAAAGCGGATCCACGGGAGCAGGGGGAGTAGGGCACCCCGCTCTAGGACCCCCAGCACAGGGCTCATGAACGGGCTTCACCCGCTCCCTGCCGCGCGGGCCAGCGCCGACCGCACCCCCCCCCCCCTGCTGGCACGGGACTTCTGGTAACTCTGCCGCTACGGGATCTCTCCGCTCCGCCCGGGGACACAGCACCGCAGGGAGAGGCATCCCTGTCGCCACCGCCGCCGATGACGCTGCCGTGGTATCAGGGTCCCTCACCCCCGCCCGGGGAGAGTCTGAAGCTACAGCCGGGAGGGGCGAGGCGGCGCCAGCTGCTGGGGAATCAGCCGCCGGAGGCTCGCGGGCTGCTAAGGCTCTCTCCTCCTCCTGTAAAGCCTCCATAACTGCCCGCCAGGGAGGCAACAGCGCAGCCACCGCCATGTCCCCCTGGGTGGCCAAAGTCCACAAGTCCGCCCCCACCGTGTCCAAAAGGCTAAAAGGAAAGGCAACTTCAGAGGTCACTTCTGGATAATAGGCAGCAGTCCACGCTAAAAGGCGGTCAAGCGACTGAGGGGTGTAGGGCTTCTCACAGGCGTCCAGCAGCCAGGGCAAAGAGTCAAGTACAAACTGCTGGTCGGCAAGGGAAGTCTGAATGCCCATTTTGAAAGCAATCCTGTCCAGGACTGCGTGCGTAGGCTACTCACGGCTCACCTGAAAAAACCATCAGGGATTGGACGCTGGCCAGCTTTTACACTTCTCTCCCAAGTGGATTGTAGTCCGTGAGGCTTATACTGCTGGAGGCAAAAACCAAGCCACTTATTGCCCCTTTTAAATAATATACAAACACGAGGCACCATTTGCAGTAATCACGCAAGGGCATGGACTCCGCACACACAGTGGAAAAAGTGCAAAGCCTTTATTGCGCACTCAGAATTCCCTAAACACCAGCACCTAACAGGATATAACATCATATAAACAGGAAAGATGTTCACCACAGTGTCCCCCAATCACCTGGGGTATTGCACAGATATTACCTATTATGGTAACAGGTAAACAATACCCTATAAGGTCACAAACTACAATTATCACTTCTCATAGGCTCAACACTGTCCAGAAACCCACAATCCTCTCTCAGCCCATCCCCGGTGACCTGGATGAACTCCCAGGGTCACCTCTGGGTCCAAGAAAGAGGCTCTCTGGCCCTCAGGGCTTATCTGTCTTCCAGCACATAGTGCACCTCAACACTTCCTTGCACAAGTGGCCAATTTACAAGCCATCCCAAGTAAAACACTGAGGGGTCTTAGCCATATACTGAAACTCAGAGAAGATTGTCATGGACAAAATGGAGTCCCAGTCTGCCTCCTTTACTTTTGTTTGGTTAGTTTTGCCACATGTCCATTCCATAAACATTTGGCTCACATTTTTCTTTATTTGTTCATCATATGAACACCATCTTACTGTCCAAAATTTACCTGTTTTGGTGAAAATATAATTTGATAATTTCTTACAATCATCTCTATTCCTTGGGAACTTCCACTGTTTCCTAATTTTCTCCACCTGCTCCTTCCATCGAATCAGAGGTTTCTGCATACAATGTGTAGTTTAATTTTTATGTTCTACAACAGTCAAATTCATGGTTAGGATTCCCCATGGAATGGACTCACTGCTCTCAGTATAGGTAAACAAGCAGCAATCTGTGACACTTTCTGCAAATTGGCAAATTCCTTGATTAATCCCAACATCAAATTTTCCTCTGGTGTTTTTCTTGGGAGGTAAACTAATTGCTCTGATTCTGTTCGTCTTTTAGTCCTCTTTTTCCCTTCCTTCTTGATCTGAGCGAGGGCAATTCTTTCTGAATGACTGAGTTGGATAATCAAATTCTCTTGGTCTCTTTCCAATTCTAGACAACATCCCTGCTTTGAAGTTTGGTATTCCCTACAAACCAATTCTTGTTTTGGACTCCGTAACACTACATCATATGTTAGGCCCCTTCGTTCCTTATTCTCAATTGGTTGGCAACAAAAATCACCTCTGCTCAATAAACGATACTGACTGCCATCCTTCAGGGTGATAGGGTATGCTACTGTACCATTTACCCCTATATCTAATTTTAAGAACTGCTCTTTTCCATCCTTTTCCCAATTCACTTGTAACTTACCACGACTGAAGTTTGGAATCTGACTAAAATCACACTTCAAGTTCAATGGATCTCCACATCTTATTGATACATCTTGTTCAGTTTTTATCTTGCCCCAGGCTCCCAATAACATTAGTTTCCAAATTTTTGTCAAACTGCTGACTAAAGCTCCCCATGGAACTAGATTTCTGCAGAGGTTGCTGTTGGCAAACAAATTATTATAGAAGTTACATTCTATAATCTGCTAAAATTTTGCACTAATTTTAAAACCACATTCCCCTTCCCCAAAATTAAAAACATAGTTTCTACTATTGTTATTATTATTATTATTATTATTATTATGCAATTATTTATCATCTTCATCAAAATCCAATAAATACACACAGAATCACCAGGTTGAAAGAGACCTCCAAGATCACCGAGTCCAACCCATGCCCTAACACTACCTCAACTAAACCATGGCACTGAATGCCACATCCAATCTTTTTTTAAACACATCCAGGGATGGTGACTCCATCACCTCCCTGGGCAGACGATTCCAGTACTTTATCACTCTTTCAGTAAAAAACTTTTTCCTAACATCCAGCCTAAATTTCCCTTGGCGCAGCTTAAGACTGTGTCCTCTTGTTCTGTCAGTTGTTGCCTGGAAAAAGAGACCAACCCCCACCTGACTACAACCACCTTTCAGGGAGTTGTAGAGAGTGATAAGGTCACCTCTGAGTCTCCTTTTCTCCAGGCTAAACAACCCCAGCTCCCTCAGTCATTCCTCATAGGGCTTGTGTTCCAAGCCCTTCACCAGCCCTGTTGCCCTCCTCTGGACGCATTCAAGCTTCTCAATGTCCTTCCTGAACTGAGGGGCCCAGAACTGGACACAGTACTCGAGGTGCGGCCTCATCAGTGCCAAGTACAGGGGAAGAATGACTTCCCTGGTCCTGCTGGCCACACTATTTGTGATACAGGCCAGGATGCCGTTGGCCTTCTTGGCCACCAGGGCACACTGCTGGCTCATGTTCAGTCAGCTGTCGACCAGTACCCACAGGTCCTTTTCTGCCTGGGTACTGTCCAGCCACACAGTCCCCAGCCAATAGTGTTGCAGGGGGTTATTGTGGCCAAAATGCAGGACTCGGCACTTGGACTTGTTAAACTTCATCTTATTGGACTCTGCCCATCTATCCAACTGTTCCAGGTCTCTTTGCAGAGCCCTCCTACCTTCTGACAGATCGACACATGCTCCCAGCTTAATGTCATCTGCAAATTTACTAATGGTAGACTCAATACCCTCATGCAGATCGTCAATAAAAATATTAAACAAAACTGGCCCCAGCACAGATCCCTGAGGGGCACCACTAGTGACTGGCCGCCAACTGGATGCAGCATCGTTCATCACCACTCTCTGGGCCCGGCCATCCAGCCAGTTCTTAACCCAGCAAAGAGTGCACCTGTCCAAGCCGTGGGCTGCCAGCTTTTCCAGGAGTTTACTGTGGGAGACAGTGTTAAAGGCCTTGCTGAAGTCCAAATAGACAACATCCGCAGCCTTTCCTGCTTCCACCAGTCGGGTCACCTGGTCATAAAAGGAGATCAGGTTGGTCAAGCACGACCTACCCCTCCTAAACTCATGCTGGCTGGGTCTGATCCCCCAGCCATCCTGTAGGTGCTGTGTGATGGCACTCAAAATAAATTGTTCCATTACCTTACCGGGTACCGAGGTCAGACTGACTGGCCTATAATTTCCAGGATCCTCCTTCCTAACCTTCTTGTGAATGGGGGCCACATTGGCCAGCTTCCAGTCATCTGGAACCTCACCAGTGAGCCAGAACTGTTGGTAAACAATGGAGAGCAGCTTAGCAAGCTCATCTGCTGTGGAAATTAACAGCAGGTCAGCAAGCCTGTCTGATTCCAACATCGATCTTAGCACAATGTTTGTACCCGTGAGAAACTTAGTGTCAACAGAAGCGAGAAACCTAAACGACAGAAAGAAGAAACAGCAACAAGGCTGCACCTGGTGTTTTTCTGAATGCTTAGAATGCTTATGCTGTATGTAACCAATAATAGTATGTTGTAGTTAAATAATAGCCAATAATTTCATTGTAGTAGTTAAGCAACCAATGGATGAGTAACATGAATGATAAACATACAAAAAGTGTATAAATAACACTGGCTTTTTAGAATAAACGGCTTATTGCCTGGAACTGTTGTGGGGGTCTGTATGTGTCGTGTCCGTCTCAACAGCGACATCTGGTGACCCTGACGCAGTATTACAACGAAAAGTGATATTGCAACGAAAAGTGATGATAACGAAAAGAGAGAATATCACAGGAACGGCAGGGCGACGTGCCGTGGAGACGGAGCCAGGTGTAGCAAAAAGAGCAGAGGAGTTCTGCCAACGGTTCGGACCATTGTTTTGATACCTTGTAGAGTCCTTGTCAAGGTAAGCCACCGGGAACAAATTAAGATGGGAAATAATTTATCGAAGGAGGAAAAGACTGTAGTGTCGACTTGGAAGTCGCTTCTAAAGGGGTAGGGTGTTAAAACCATAGACTTTTCCCTTCAAACCGTCTTGCTGTGGGCATGATCCCAGGACTTCCCCGCAGATGCCAGTGTAGCATTCAGTGTGTCTGCATGGAAGGCGGTGGGGGAGAAACTCTGGGATGTGATCTCCAATGGAGACAAAAATGCCGCGGGCTTGGCTCCCACCTGGCGGCTGCTGTATGAAACTCTGAAGGAGTGGAGAAATGAACAGGACCAGCGGGAGCGGGAGTCAGCAGAAGTTGCGGAGACGGTGGCTGACGCAGAGGGGAACATGCCGATGGGTGAAGTAGAGGTGGGGGAGACCCCGGGTGCCTGCTCTGGTGGGCTGATCCATATGCCCAACGTTGTTAAAGCAGAAGTAGAAAAGAATCCCGGTGGGTCCTCCTCGTACCTCTCTCCGAGAGACTATGTTAAACCCACGTACCCCTCCCCAGCTGAGCAGCTGGCTGAGCTTTCACTGGAAGATCGCAAGGGCGAGCCTCCGGTTGTGCCCTCTGCTCCGCCACCCCCATCTCCTCCGGACCTGGGTGATGATCATGAGCCACTGGGAAAGGGACTTTACCCCCCATTGCCTTGTAGCACTGAGAGCGAGACTTGGAATTGCAGTCCTCCGCAGATGCGGAAGGCCGAAATGAAAAGGAGGGTGAACCGAAAAAAACAAAAGGAGGGGGCGGGAGATCCCACATCAACACAGGGGGGTGTGGTCGGAGCTGGTCCGCGCGGCGGGGAGCAGGTGGAGCCCATTCGTGAGCCCTGTGCTGAGAGTCTTGGAGCGGGGTGCCCTACTCCTCCCGCTCCCATAAATCCGCTTTATCCATCCTTGCCTGCGGATGAGTGGAGCGATTGGAACAACCCTTGGTACCATCTTTGGAACCCTCCGGTACTCTCTGTGGGATGGGGCGGCTCCAGTGGCGGCTGCAGTGGCTCCATCCGAGGCCCTGGCAGAGCGCCCAGGAACAGCAGCAGCTTCTTTCCCCCCCCTTCTCCCCCCGCTGCTGCATTTTTGCCGTGTATCACCAATCCGAAGAGGGCAGCGAGGCGGGGCGGGGGAGCCCGGCATCCTCCCCACGCTCTGCTCGGAGGACCCAGACACCTGCGGTGGGGCCCGGGGGGGCCCGTTCAGGGCTGCGCAGCTCCATTCCTGCATGTTTTTTCAAGGTGCTTTTTTAATTACTGAAACTGAGTTGCAGAGAATTTGTTCGACTCGAAAAAAGGGAAAGACCAGCTTCCAGCTTCTGTTCTGCTCTTCCTCTCCCTTCCCGTGTTCGTGATATGGAAAGGTTACCACTGGAAGAGCTTCTGGGAAATGCTTGCTTTGTCCCAACCTTAGTGCCCTTGCAAATGCATATTACTCGTGTTAAAAAATATGTTTTACTATGCATCTCAAGAACATTTGTGGCTTCTGTTAAAGGTAACTTTTATTTTCAGTAAGCTGTGGATTCTGATAGGATTGTTTACTAGAGAGGCTCGAGATTATCTGTACCGGTACCCTCAGATTCCTCCTTGAGAAGAGCAATTGACTTTAAGGTCTGATGTTGAAACCTTGAATGATTTACAGGGTTGCTGGGAGCAAATAGCTGGCTGAATTCCTTTCTTTACTCCCTTACTAACGTTATCTGCAGAAACTATTCTAGGTTTTGATACACGGAAAAGACTCCACTACTGAAATAAGTAGTAAAGTAGGTATGTTTATTCCAGGACTGGGGCGCATGTGGATTGCTCCACCAAACGTATTCGCGCCAGCAATACCATTTGGCTTGGTATATATCGAGTTACAAGCTACATATTCATTAAGTTTCCAAGTGCGCCTATGCATATTCATTTCCTAGTCCCGCCTAGCCCCGCGTCATATAATAATGAGCCCAAAGTCATTTCCATATGGCTTGCGCTTGCGCAGTGCCTCGTGCAGGGGTCTCTGGGATGAAGTAGGGAGTCTTCCTCAGATGAAGTAAGGAGTCTTCCTCGATTTGAACTTTTCACCTTGCTTCCTTGCACATGCTCCCTGAGTCCCTGGCCCAAGTTCAAACCCCAAGGCTGGTTTAAACTGGTTCCTGGGTCCAAAGCAGGATCTTTTGGTCATGGCTGCTTCTCCTTATCAGTAGTCTTGTATCCTCCCTTTTTCTACTTGACAAATGCAATAAATGATAGGCAAGCTATATGCATTGTTTTAGCAAGCAGCCCCTTTAGTAATTCACTTAACCCTTGTTTCCCCAACTCAGTTTATGTATAATTGGCTCATGATTCTCCACTGCAAAAGCGGAGGGCCCTGTGCCAGCTTTACCATTTTGCTTGATCTTTTATCTCACAGCTTTACTACGGTAATTTTACAGTGAATGTTCTGCCATGAATGAACATGCAACAGCTTTTCAAATTAGTACAGCTATTTTGTGGTTCAAGTGTAGATTTTTTCCTTGCCACTTCAAAATTAAAGTTAGACTTGATATCAAAAAAGTTTAAGTACAATGATGGGCCAGTAAAGGGACTAGGAGTGATACTACCTTACAAAACAGACTTGCTCTCTGAGTATATGTTATCTGCTCAGTGGCTGAGTTTCTAATATTCGCTATTCTTATGCAGACAGGAAAACAGTAAACAGTAGTATACTCTTTTGGAATCATCTGAAACCATGGCTTTGTAGCTGTTTATATGCACTTGTCAGTTCTATGCACCCACTGACCTACCAGAGTTACATGTGCAAAACTCAGGGCAGTATTATATGACTAGGCCCTCAGTATTTATCATTGCCTTTAATAGTCCAAGGTCAAATCTATTGTGCTGATAATCACAAAAGGCTGTCTTGCCATCTGCGAACTGAGCAGGTTTTAAGTGCGATTTGCCGATATATACACTGTTGTCACTTTTCTGACTAAAAACATTCATGGTATTCTTCAGCACATCTTGAAGATTGCCAGAGATTTAATGATTATAATATGCCTTGTGGGACTGTGTCTTAAAAGACTCTAGCAAAATTGTGCTTATACCAAGAAAGTCCTGATTGTGAACAGATATTTTCATTACTGTTTATAGTTGCCACAAGCAATTTTCACACCTAAATTATGTAAAATCACAATGTATTTGCCACACTTTTATGATCTCTTCAGTATATCTTGTTGCTGCTATTTCATTTATGGATCGGTTGTTTGCTTGCTTATTGTTTATTGATGTTTACCTGTTCTATGACAAATTTTTGCTAGCTTTCTTGCAACGATGGAGTCAAGATGAGTTAAATTCTGTTGTATGTGAAACTTAAAGGAACACTCTCAAGTCTGACTTTGGTTCTGTTAAATTAAAGTGATGTTAATTTTCAGTTCTGTTATGTTTCAGCTTTGTACAGTTTAAGTGATGCTAAGGTTCAGTTTTGTTAAGTTTAAGTATTGTTAAATTCAAGTGATGTTAAGTATAAGTTCTGTTATTTTAATTTCTGTTAAGTCTAAGTTATAGTCAGATTAATTTCTGTTCAGTTTCAGTGATGTTAACTTTACGTTCTGTCTGGTTTACTCTGCTACGTTTAAGTGACAAGTTTGAGTGAAGTTAAGTTTAACCTCTGCTGAAATATGCTCATTTAAATTGAATGATACAGTTGTTTTGCTACAGAGATAAGAATGAACAGATTGAAACAATTATGATAAAAGATTGGTAAGTAACCGTTTATGAATATAAGTTGTAAAAATACGTGAGGATTCAGCTTGATAGATCCTTAAATTCATTGCAAATTCTATAGGTATGAATGTTCTGCATTGCTCAATTAAGATGATTATTCATAACAATCTTTGCTGTTTTATCTTTCGTAGGTTGCAGAGAAGGATGAGTAACAATTGCAAGTTATGATCATTATTGATTGCAAGCTGTTCAGTGCTTTGCCTTATTATCTTATATGCATAGATGTGTAGAGAAGTATACTCTCGATTTCTTAGAATAAGTTACTGTAGATGTCTTATGCTCTTAATATCATAGTGTGAATTTACCGACTTTTTATAAAGGGCATTGTCCATAAGATGTTATTTGATGTTATGCACATGCATTGCTTTGATTGTTTGCAGTCTGTTTATGGTACCACTGACTATTTAGCGAAGGATGAATGATAAAGCCAGCTGTTTTACAGACTTTCACATACTGTTATGTATCTATCTGCAAGACGTGTCATTTTAAGAAAATTTTCCAAGTGTTATTAATACAGGCTTGTTTCTAGGATATGTTAGGGAAACTCTTCCAGTTAAGGCCTTGGCTCTGGCCAAGCCCTGGCCCTACCTGGTTGGGAGGCATGCCAACAGACCCAGGTGTTTCTGCACTAAAAATGTAATTGAGTCACTTTGACTTGCTGATTTGAACTTCTAAAAGCTGGACCCCCTTTCGAGGTAAACTTGGGAGCCATGCCCAAGAAGGCTCCTCCAGATCCTCATTGTGAAACGGGGCTCACCAGCTACTGCGGACTCTGGGTGATGGTACGGTATTTAAGCAACTGAAAGTGTATTGTTCTAAGTTACTATCCTTTTGCCATATGCTGTGAATTATATGTGTTATCCTGTTTGTTCTTGCTCAGTGTGACTTTACTGTCTCATTACATGTATTTGCTTGCTTTTATGTTGCCTTCACGTTTACAGTGACAGACGTGCAGGTTATCACAAAACAACAAGGGGGAATATGGCTCCCCAGGAGCATTTGGATAATGCAATATTTACGCTAAAAGTTTTTGCAGGCAGAACATCAATTTGATCCCCAGCAGAGCGATGCCAGTCTGAAGACCAATTTCTAAAAAGGTGTGGATGCTAAAAAGTTAAAAGCAGAGAAATTCTTCAGCTTTTTCTCAATATTCTGTGAGAACATTGCTTTCACACACAGACTAGATGAAAACAGCAAAGACGGTTTTGTAAACTATCTTTATCTGTGCACCTGGGGTCTGTTTTGCAGAATTGTTATGGTACACATTGAAAAAATATTTTGAAGTAGGTGTTGTGAGCTTTGGCCAATAGGACAAGGGGTGGCTGTTTAAAGAACCAATGACCTCCTGTCATCTTTGCGAACCAAGTTATAAAAGCGGCCTTTAATTAACAAACGGGGCTCTCGCTCGCTCTATTCTCCCCGGACCTGGACTTTCGTGTCGTAATTTCTCGCTGTTCTCGGTACAACAGCGACATCTGGTGACTCGCGACGTGTACGACAACGGCAACCGGACTTAAAGAGACGAACCGGAACGCTCCACGGCGGCTCGGAGGTAGGCACCCCCCCCTCCCGCCGCGAGGCTATCGGGACGAACCCCTAGTCCAGGCACCAGGGTGTTAGACAGAAACTGAAAAGATGGAGCATAAAAGTACAAGGAAAACATGGTCCTTTCTGCCTGGAAAAATATTCTGTCGATCTCGGAAGCTAAAATTTCCAATGTTTCTTTGTGTAATGTCCTGCGTTGGGCAGAAAACCACGGCTTTTCAACAGAACCTGCCACTGCATTTTGCTTGGAAACTTGGAAACTGATAGGGGATAAATTACTTCATGAGTTCACATACAGAGATATTGGGGTTCAAGACCTGCTTCGCGCGTGGCGGTTTTTATTCGATGCCCTGCAGGAATTTTATGCGAGATGAGAGGGTTCTGAGGGGGATGCAGTTTCCGAGGGACGTGAGTCATCAGAAACTGCAGAGACTCAGGGCAGCACGGGTACCGAATCTAGGGAACTCTGATACTGCTGAGATTGTTGCTGTGTAATTAAAAGTTATATCACTGGGTGAAATATGTAGAGATATAGAACTTAGGTTTAAGGATATGTAACAACATGGAGGATTTTGGGTGTGGGTTTGTACTTCTTTCTTCTTTCTTCTTCACCAACCTGTGTTTTCTGGTATTGGTTCAAGAAATCCGCAGTGTGGACCATGTATAGATATTCATTGGATTTTAAGTAAAAACATACTACTTAGCAATTTGTAATTGGGTAGATTAGGGTATAAAAGACCTTGAAAGTAGAACCCAGTGGCCATTTTTAGCCATTTTTCACCTTGCTAACTAAGAAGCACGTCCCGTGCAGCTGTGTTACTGATAAGAAAATAATAACAATCTGAGACCGAAGAAATACCATCATCTCCTGCTTCCTAATTTGAACTCTGAGTAAAACGGACTCTCAAAATACAGAAAATCATATAGGCACGAAATCTATACATGCAGGCCAGTGATTTCTTATATTTAAACTGTTGACAAAATCTGAGGCTAAGGCTGGGCTTGTCTGAAGCTCCCACTTGTCCCATGACATTTTTTGGCATAGTTGAAGGCTGGATGGCAAACAATTTTGCCAAACAGACAAAAGGCTTAGCAGATTACCTACTGAGGCACAGTATTCATATTGAACCTGATGAACCTTGGCCAGTAGATAACTGGTGTGAGTCGGACAAAATACAAGAGAAAATAGATGAAAAATGGGGATCACTGAAAGATAAAAAAGGAAAAAGTATTATTTGTCATGCACTGGCACTATGTATAAAATCTGCATGGCAATGGAGACAACAGATGATAAAAGAAACTGATAATCTGAGAAATGAAATAAAGGAAAGAAAACACATAGAATTGTCTCTACAACAACAAAATGACAAATTGAAACAACAGTTAAAAGAAGCCAAGGGAAAAACAAAAACATTGGAAGAAAAATTAGAATTTACATTATTAAAAACCCAATTCTATGGCTGTTAAAAAAATCGAATATTCATAACATCACCCAAAGATTGGGATGGTGATATTTGGAAAAGTCCTGGTGAAATTAGTGATGAAAATACTGAATGGGATTCTGATGTGTCTTGGTTTGAAAGACAGGTGGCTGCCAAGGAAGGAAGGAACCTCCCTTGGAATGGAAAATATGACCCCCCTTCCCTCCAAATTATTATAACTTTGAATGTAAGGGGCTTTCAGGCAAAGATATGGGAAAAGGAATAACAGTTCTTCACTAGTATATATATGTATAACAAGGCACACAAACAACAACGGCAGTAACAACAAACAAAACCAGAAACCCAATAACAGCCTTCTCCCAGCTGTCAAGCACTTTCCCCTTTAGGTGTAGTTATGGGCACAGCCAGCAGGGGTGCTTTTGGCTCCCGGCTGGGCAGGGCAGGTGCCACGATTCCCCCGCAGCTGTGGCGAAAGTTCAGTCACATTCCTCTCACATGGGTAATGGCAGGCACGCTGGTGGGAGAGATAGAAAAGGGGCTTCCTTTACAAACCCACAGGGGAAGCCAATTCTGGTGCCCCTCTGGATGGCAGAATGGACTGTAGCAGGAACCCCAGAGTGGCAGGCTGGAACGGCAGAGGTGAGCAGACCCCGGGGTGGAAAACAAAATGCAGCTGAATCTCCGCAACCGTAGCAGGAGCTGCAGGGAGGTCAGGCGGACACGGGATGTTGGGTTAAAGTGTAGCAAAAAACCCGAAGCAGCGGCAGAAAAACATCTGGGCTGGGCAGCGGCAGCTGGGCTTCTGCAAGCAGCCGGGAGAGGCTCCCTCGGAGGGGCTCAGGGCTCGGGATCCCAGCTTTTCTCCTGGGGCACCCGAGTAGATGGTGAGGTTCCTTTTCCAGTGCTGTCGGGTGTTGGAAAGGTCCCAGTTCAACAGCTGCTCTTATGAGCAAAGGCTCATCCACAGTAGGAGAAGCAGTGGGAGGACAAAAGCTGTGCAGTGGCAGCGAATCCGTCCAGCACCAAGCCTCACTTCCAATCTCCACTCCAATCCCGAGAGAGAGAGGAGCTCAGACCAGCCCCTCACTGCCGTACGTGGTGTTCGGGAGGAGGGGAGTTCACTGCGTTTTCCCCTGAAGTGTCCCTGGCAAGAGATCACTTAGGGTGGTGCCATGTAGCACACTAGCTAGCTTACTCCTTTCCCCTGCGCAGCTGTTTAAGCGCGAATTACACATGCACGCAAGCCAGATAGCTCAGCATTATCAGAGGCAAAAGTCAAGGAGGGCTCCCCCGCATGATAAATTCCACGGACGAAGTTTATTTCAGTCTCACCGCGAAGGGTCCAGAGGCAAGAGAGGAAGTGGCCTGCTCAGAGACAGGCTTACATAGTGTTACAGAGCCAATGATCTGAGGGCACGGGGGCGGTACAAAAGCAGGACTAGGGAAGGGAACCAATGAGGAGAAGGAAGGGGCGGAGTGGCGGACTAGGCCAGGCATACAGCCATACAGGCAGATGGGAAATGTATTTTCCTTGTATCCTGAGTCTGGTGAGATATTTACACTTCGCTATCCCACCAGCAAGTGGTCTCACCAGAGCTCTCTGGTTCCTTGACCTTCATTACACCACCTCACCCCCTAGCCAAAATCTCATGGTATCTCTGCCCTTCCCAAGAAAAACCCCCCAGCTAAGAGAGTAGCCAGCTGCACCCTTCCCCCTCCTCCTCCTCCCAGCCACATCTTTTGTTCTAAGTACCGGTTGTTATCATCTCTTAGGCAACAGATGGGACAAAATTCCCTGAGAGAAAGGAGGAAAAAAAAGAAAAATCCTAACCTCCAACATGATGAAAGCACAGAACTCCCACCTCCTAAAGAGGAACAGGTTCCAGAATTTAAAACGAGACCCATAATTAAGACTGAATTTTCTGAAGGACCCCAAGGAGGTCAGAGGAGGAACATGGTCAAAACTACTTCCTGGGATCTTCTGCAAACCTTCAAGAAAAATACGGATGAAGAGCAGGGGAGACAGAAACTGAATATTTGTGGAGAGTTTGTCTCACTGGGGGACACTGGATATTATTGGACGGGGTGGAGAGTTTCGGGTTCTGGGGCACAGGTGTTCTTTTACACCTTGGACCAGACCCTCCTGAGGAACCCCATTCAATAACCAGCAGAATTGCATATTGGGCAGGACAAATAAATATTATGGAGAGAGGGGAACCAGCCTCAATCCCCATTTGGTCAGTTAATGACATCTCTGCTGCTGTTACAAAAGTCACCTGTCTGCAAGCAATGCACAGACGTGCAGATGGAGACATTCCAATTTCTGCAGAGGTGGATCCTAATATGTTAAGACCTCTGATAAGAGGATCTCCAGCTATGCTAAAAAATTATTTCGTGGGGAGATGAGGTGAAATCAAAAGAGATGTAATACATAATGAAGCTTTACGAGACCCACAAGACCCGAGGAGACCCATCTCTATGTGGGCAGAACTCCTGCACTATATAGTAAACCATGCAATAGAAACAGGCTGGGAAAACCAGGAAAAGAACCCAAGTACTGAAATGTGGAAACCCCCTAAAAACAGGTGAGAATTATTAAACAGATTTCACCTGAGAGAAATGAATTATGGCTTTGGCTTTAGGAATACCCAGAGCTGCTTTAAGGAAACAACCTAACAATGTAATAACAGAGTTAATCCAAGCAGTGCACAGCGTGTGGGGGGGGAAGCAGCAGATTCAAACTCAAATCTTTTACAGAGGAAAAAAACCCCCACTTCCAATACCTTGGCAATACAGCAGGAAAATCCCCCAAACCCTAAGTGTTGAGGGAACTTTGGGCCTCACCTGGCACATTCTTGCAGGCATGCTGATGCCAAAGCTACTATTTCAGGACTCAGTAACTGGTTTTCCAGTCTTCCAGTCTCAGACTCCATACAGAGTGACAATGGATCATGCTTCATCAATGTGATGGCACAAGATTGGGCCAAAAAGGAAGGTATTAAATGGGATTTTCATACACCTTATTATCCCCAAGCAAATGGGATCCTGGAACGTGCCAGTGGTTTGCTAAAGCGCTACCTTATGCCACATGAATCTGGATGGGATAAAAGGTTGCCCTCTGTGTTATAGCAGATAAATACCTGATATGGACCAACGGGTAGTCCTGTTTCACAAGCTTTCTTGAGCCCTATGTCTTTTGAAACAGCTCCAAATGAGAAAATTGAAGCTTTTCAGGACAACTTAAAGGTGGGCCAACCAGTCATGGTCAAGTTACCCCAAATTGGGATTGTACCTATGACTCTGATGGACAATCAAGGACCGATGGCCTGGATGGCTATTGGTTCTAATGGCCACCAACACAGAATCAGTTCTCAATGGATATTCCCCACATTCTAAACTGCTCTTGTCTTTGTAGAAATTTGTTTTATGCTCTCAACAAAACAAAGGTTTCTCAATGAAGCTTCACAATCTGCTCCTACACTGCCATCATCTGGTGGTAGCGAGTATAGTGCTGTGTTTGCAACTAGAGGCCAGAGATGGAATTGCTGCTGTAACTCTGTGGAAAAGACGCCTTTATCATTGCATAAGTTCTGTTATTTTACTTCCTCTAATAACCTTGGATGTTCAAGTATATTCTCACCAGACAGAAGACTAGGTGTGTATCCAGATGTGAGACAAGGACCTGCTCAAGCAGCAGGGGAAAGGACTGTTGACTACCTACATGGCTGTGAAGGCTACTGACAGAGACTCCTGGACTCCTATAAGCAAATAAAGTCAGTTCTGGACACAGAGGAACCATACTGGACAGCACAGTAACTAATAAATATGCTGTAGCTAAAGCTGCAACTGAATCAGAAACTCTAAAATGACAATCATTGTATGTTTTACCTTTTTATGTTTACGGGCCAATGTTTTCAATACTTTAGCATGGCTGTTCACATCTGGATTAGTCAACCATCCCAACAAAATCTTGCAACTAACAATTATAAAAGAAAGAAAAGAGACCAGTGTCTTTTTACCTAAGGGCCACTCTAATATAACACACATAGAACAAACACTACCTGACCCTTGGAAGAGAAATTCACACCTAAAGCTAATGCAAGCTGTGACACTGATAACAAACAGCAGCAACTGCTGGATTTGTTCTCAGTTTCCCACTCATTCAGATGAAAGTATTCGGATGATGGGAATTCCAACACCACACATATTTTCCAATGGTCTTCCTCCAGCCGGAGCAATGCTCCTTCTGGAAGGAAAGACAGCCCAAGTCTCCGTAGATCAACAAATCCTGAAAGTAGCAATTAGCGCTTTGCAGCAGGAAGTTACCAGCCTTTTAAAGATAGTTAAACAAAATCAAATGGCTTTGGACTTGCTTTTGGCTTCCAAAGGTGGTGTGTGCACAGTTAACAACACCAGTTGCTGTGTATTGATGCCTTAGGTTTTAACTTTTATATTTTTTAAACTCTGTACTGCTTAGTGTGCAACTTTGAAGCTTCTTGTAGCCTGTTACTTTCTGCTCTCTCATGCTAGTTAGACACAACAAAGCCTCTCCGGACTGCTCTTCAAGGACACCTGGACCATCCTGAGCCCAAGGGGTGTAAACCAAGGAGTCTCTGAAGGGGGGGTAGCTAAGGGGAATTACATCATTTAACTGGGGTTTTAATTGGAGAATTGACCCTGATATGCAAATGAACCAAACTTATAAAAGTGTGGAAAACTCGTGACCTGGGGTCCATCTTGGGGTCCATCTTGGCAATAGCCTCTGGCTCCCCAGGGTGTACCTTGAAGGCCCTTCAAATAAATACCTACTTTTGTTCCTTTACTCTGTCTAGTCTCTGTGTCTAGGAGGCCTGATAAGGCATCAGTGCTTTGGCGACCCAGATGGGACAACGAGGCTTCCAAAAATCCTCTGGGACTCAGAAAGATCCAGCGCAGCTCCTCCCCCCTTGCCGGCACCCGGGGGGGCAGTTGCTACAGTCCAGGAGGCAGAGGAGCCCCAAGAGCCCAGAACACCTTCCAGATCCAGCACAGAGGCACGTGAGTAACTGAATAAAGGTAGTATTCTGTTAGCACTGGAGTTAGGTATTAAGAGATCTCTTTGTTTGTTTAGGGACTCGCAAGGGTCCCGGCGGGGGGTTTCATTTGGTGTTTCCCCCTTTTGTTAGTTTGTCAGCTCGTGAGAGCTTGACAGGGAACTCGTGTGCGAGTTCCAGGGAATTTGATTTTCCCTCTGTTGGTTTGTTGCTAAGTTGTGTCTAGCCAACGCCCTTTGGCATCCAGCCAAGTGGCGCAGTGGGTTAGCGGCCGCAGTTTAAATCCTCGGGGTTATGGGTTCGAATCCTCCTTTTTTCTAGTCTTCTCTTTGTGCTTTATCGAGTGTTTTAGATCGCTTTGCTTTATTTCTGTGAACTTCTCTGTTTATAAGCATAAAACCATGGGCGGTAATATTTCTCGTATGGGGAAAGAAATACCACAGGACTCACCTTTAAGTTTAGTATTAGATAACTGGAGAAAATTGACTGGCAAAGAAAAACCCTTACAAAAGCAGAATTAATTCGGCTTTCCACAGTGATCTGGCCAGCTTACAGATTAGACAACTGGCAAAGCTGGCCCCAATTTGGTAGTCTAGATAAAGAATTAATATTGAATTTAATATCGTATCACCGAAAAGATCAGTGTTTCTTAGAACTAGAATATGCGAAGCTCTTCTTGGCTGCATCTAAGTTACAACTATCTAAAAGAGAGCATATACTATTTCTAGGGAAAAGAAAAGAAAAAAAGGTTAAGAAGTCTATGTCGGACTCGACGAAGGGGGAGGATATGGAGATGGATCTGATAGCTCCTGCCTTGAGAATGGGCCCCCCTCCTCCTCCTCCCCTCCCCCTCCTCCTCCTCCTCCTCCTCCTCCTCTCCCTCCTCCTCCTCCTTCTCAGTCGACGGGGGTGGGGGGGGGAGGACAGGCAGCTTTAGGTGGATTCCTGCCGGTGAAACAGGAGAAAGGGGAGGGACTGCGGAGAAAGGACAGCCAGCGTGTGCAGCCCTTAGAGGTGAAGCCAGAAAACAAGGTTTTCCACCAGGAGGGCGGGGAGGGAACCTCCCACAGGGAGGGTGGCGTTCCTCCCTCTCCCAGGCGTCGGAGTCTCCATGACAATGCCGCGCGCCGAGCGGCTGGCTCAGAAGATGACGTCATCGAAGCGCGCCGGCCCAAGGACACTGCCCGGCCGCTGCGGCGGAGCAGGTCCCTGTCAGTGATAGCAGGTACCAGAACGGGCCGGGGCAGGCCCGACACAGCCGATTCCTCGGAATCAGACAGCTCTCACTCAGGCAGCTCCTCTGAAGAGGAAGATGAGATAGCTGCTTTAAGCAGGCGAAAGAGGGGAAAGATAGCAAGAAAAGCAATAAGGGAGCGGAGCCCAATTGCTAAACGGACCAGAGCAGAAAAGGAGCCAGTTTTACAAGCCCCTCTGAGACAGGCTGCGGGTAATCAAGGGCCAATCTATGTGAAAGTTCCATACTCCCTCATAGAATTAGAACAGTGGAAGAGTACAGTGGGAAAATATAAAGAAAATCCAGACAAAGTGGCTATTTTGGTACAAAGAGCAATTAAAACACAGAATCCTGACTGGAGTGATTTAGCAGTTATGATAGCGACATTGCTTGATCCCACTGAAAGGCAGATGGTAAACAAAGCTATTACAGACTCTGTGGAATCAGGCATAGCTAATGGGACGCTACAAGGTACGGTTGCAGAAATTTTTCCAACAGATGATCCAGGGTGGGACCCCAATGTACCAGCACAAATGCAAAGATTAAAACGGTATCAAGATCTCATAGTATATGGGTTAAAGCATGGTGTCCCTAAAGCTCTTAACTGGGCAAAGCTTTACGAAGTGAAGCAAGGTCCTAATGAAACTCCGACTGATTTTTTGAATAGCTTAAAAGAAGCTGCTGCCAAATACACAGACATAAATCCTGATAAAACGGAAGGGGGGAACCACCTAGCTTATTTGTTTATAGGTCAGGCTTCAAGTGATATAAGAAGAAAGTTGCAAAAGTTAGAGGGGGTTCAAGACATGAGTAAATTGTTAGAAGTAGCCTGGAGAGTGTTTCAAGATAGAGACACAAGTGATAGAGGGAAACCCTCTCCTAGGAAGAAAGGTAGTCAGGAAAAGTCATCTAAGAAAGCTTCTCCCCCCAGGGACAAAGACACATGCGCTTATTGTAAGAAGAAAGGGCATTGGAAGGCTGACTGTCCAATGTTGAAGAAGACACCCCCAGTTCCCCAGCTCCCATTGAGACAAGACTCAGAATGATGGGGACCGGAGGCTTCTCCCCCAGCAGAGCCTTCGGTTATAGCCAAGCTGGGGAAAGATGATATAGAATTTCTGGTAGACACAGGTGCGGCATATTCTGTGTTAAATACTCTAGAAGGGAAACTGAGTCATGAAACTGTTCATGTTGTTGGGGCGACAGGGGTAACTGAAACACGGCCTTTCTTCCAACCTTTGAAATTTAAACTGGGGAAACACTGGGTAACTCATCAATTTCTTTATATGCCTAACTCCCCTAAACCATTGCTGGGGAGGGATTTGTTAGAGAAATTAGAAGCTTAAATCAAATTTAAAAAAGGGGAGGGTGTACGAGTTATAATTCCAGAAACTAAATTTGTCGAAGTTGCTGCACTTTTTATAGAGGATGGATGTGGTGAAATCCCCACTGAAGTTAAAAATGCTGTCAATCCAATTGTGTGGGCCAGTGATGTTCCAGGAAGATCCAAACAGGCAGAACCAGTGAGCATTGCACTCAAACCAGGAGCCACACCGGTAAGGCAAAAACAATATCCTTTAAAGTTAGAAAGTCGTAGAGGATTGGCACCTATAATTGAAAAGTTCCTCCATCATGGGTTATTAGTGCAATGTGAGTCCAGGTATAACATGCCAATCCTTTCAGTGAAGAAAGCTGATGGTAAAAATTATCGGTTAGTCCAAGATTTGAGGGCAATTAACCGAATTACAGAGGACATACACCCAGTGGTAGCCAACCCATATACACTTTTGACCACACTGACAGATGAATTAGGGTGGTTTACTGTGGTAGATCTGAAAGATGCCTTTTTCTGCATACCTGTGCATAAAAACAGCCAGGAGCTTTTTGCTTTTGAGTGGGAAAATCCCGAAACAGGAAGGAAAAGCCAACTTACTTGGACAGTCCTACCCCAGGGTTTCAAGAATAGCCCGACAATATTTGGAAATCAGCTAGCAAAAGAATTAGAAGACTGGAGGAGACAAGAGCCAGGAGGGGTTATCCTTCAGTATGTCGATGACATCTTGATCGCAGCTAAAACCAGAGGTGACTGCATCCAACTCACTGTAAGCTTGTTAAACTTTTTGGGACAGAGTGGATACAGAGTTTCCAAAGACAAGGCACAGATCGCCAAGGAAGCAGTAGTTTACTTGGGACTTGAGATCTTCCGTGGACACCGACAGCTCAGCAAGGAACGGAAAGAAGCCATCTGCCGACTTCCAGAGCCCCGCAACGTGAGAGAGATGCAAGCTTTTCTGGGAATGGCAGGTTGGTGTTGTTTGTGGATAGCAAATTATGGGTTGTTGGTGAAACCCTTGTACGGAGCAATAAAAGCAGCTGAAAATGCATTATAACTTGGACTGAAAGCACAAGGGCTGCATTTAAACAGCTGAAACACTCTCTAATGTCAGCTCCAGCACTGGGCTTACCAGACTTGACTAGGCCTTTTGAACTTTTTACACATGAGAGACTTAATGTGGCACTGGGCGTACTAGCACAGCGCCTCGGAAGCCAACGGAGGGCTGTGGCCTACTTTTCCAAACAGCTAGACAATGTTAGCCAAGGGTGGCCTGGGTGTTTGAAAGCCGTAGCGGCTACAGTCATCCTGATTCAAGAGGCCTGGAAACTCACCCTTGGACAACACATTGTGGTGTATGTGCCACATGCAGTAGCAGCAGTGCTCGAGCAGAAAGGAGGACACTGGCTGTCAAGCAATCGAATGCTTAGATATCAGTCACTGCTGTTAGAACAGGATGATGTTACCCTGAAAACAACTTCTGTTGTTAACCCTGCCATGTTTCTGTCCTCTGCCTTAACCGATGACGTGCCTGAGCACGACTGTTTGCAGACAATCGAGGAAGTCTATTCCAGCAGACCAGACCTGAAGGACGTGCCCCTAGAAAATCCAGATTGGGAGCTGTTTACAGACGGGAGCAGCTTCATGAAAAATGGTAAACGAATGACAGGTTATGCAGTAACCACCCAAGACAAAGTGATCGAGGCGAAAGCCCTGCCAGCCGATGTGTCATCACAGAAGGCCGAACTGATTGCATTAACAAGAGCCCTAGACCTGAGCAAAGGGAAGAAGGTAAATATATGGATGGACTCTAAATATGCATTTAGTGTTGTTCATGCCCATGGAGCCATCTGGAAAGAGAGAGGACTGTTGAACGCTCAAGGTAACCAGATCAAACATGCTGAACAAATCCTTGCCCTCTTAGTGAGCATCAAAAAACCCACAGAAGTAGCTATCATGCATTGTAGGGGTCACCAGAAAGGGAAAACCACTCCAGAATTAGGAAATCGCTTTGCTGATGAAACAGCAAGAAGGGCTGCAGAAAAAGGTATTCTTGCAGTGATTCCACAGAAAAAGATTGATTTGTCAGGGTTCACCCTAAAATATGATCAGGCAGACCACAAGTTAATTAAGTTTCTTAAAGCTGAAATCACAGAAAATGGATGGGCTGTTACACCTACAAATCAGGTCATAGTCCCACCTCTAATTCTTCAAGAGCTAGCTCGAAGAGAACATGAAAGCACACATTTTGGGGTTGAAAATCTTCTGAAACATCTGAAAAAGGTAGTAATAGGAAAGGGAATGGCAGATATTGTACAATCAGTAGTGAGCAAGTGTGAAATCTGCTGCAAAATCAATCCTGATACAAGGAAAAGAGTTGTGTTAGGAGTAACAAAGGCAGGGGATCTTGCTAGAAATTACTAGCAAATAAACTTTGCTGAGTTACCACGCAAAGAAGGATACAGGTACATTCTGGTGTTGGTTGACACGTTCAGTGGATGGCCTGAAGCTTACCCCTGTCGCACTAACACAGCCAAAGAGGTGGTGAAAGTTTTGCTTAATCATATAATACCAAGGTTTGGGGTTCCCTTAGGTATGTCCTCGGACAGGGGACCACATTTTGTTGCAAATGTGATTCAAGAAGTTAGCCGGATTTTGGGAATTGCTTGGGATCTGCACACACCTTACAGACCCCAAGCAAGCGGTAAGGTAGAACGCATGAATGGGGCCCTTAAGGCACAAATTAGCAAAATTTGTCAAGAGACATCCATGATGTGGATTCAGGCCTTGCCTATAGCTTTACTGAGGATCCGCATACAACCAAGGCGGAAGGATAACATCAGTCCCTATGAAATATTGTATGGCAGGCCATATCAAATCCCACATGTCCCAGGTGAAATTCACATGAGGGGAAAACTTGATTTACAGAAATATCTAATAGCTTTAGGTTCTACTTTGCAGAAGCTCCAGAATTACATCGTGTTATCCAGACCCATAGGACTGGACACACCTGCACATCCCTTCCAGCCTGGAGACTGGGTCTATGTGAAGTGGTGGGACAGTGATCCTCTACAAGCCAAGTGGAGACAACCATTCCAGATTTTGTTGACCACCCTCACCACAGTCAAAGTCTCTGGCAAAGGACCCTGGATTCACTACTCCAGACTTAAGAAGGCTTCTGCTCCTGAAACAACTGAGAAAACAGAGACTGATACAAGCGAAGCTGATGTAGTTTAAATTATTTTTTCTCCTGTATTTATTATCTACACAGTTGGTAACCCTGACTCGGGTTTGGAACCAAAATTTGCATATGATTCTAGTTCAAAGTGTATCCCAAGACATTCATTTAGATACAAAGTTAACAATTGACATGTAAACTGAAGTGGAAAGACCAACAAAATTTATTTACAATTTAAAAACTTAGATCTTACATTAGATAGCATTCAAAGCTGATTGTCTTTTCCACACCCTTGTTTCATGGTTACCAAACTGACCCTAAATCAAAGATTGTTTATGATGATTGTAATTATAATTTTTGTTTATAGATATATACTGCTGATAGATATACATTATTAGTAGATATTTAAAATATTTAGAATAGAGTCTCGACAAGGTGGAGGCCTTGTCAAGCCTCTGAAGGGGGGAAATGATGCCTTAGGTTTTAACTTTTATATTTTTTAAACTCTGTACTGCTTAGTGTGCAACTTTGAAGCTTCTTGTAGCCTGTTACTTTCTGCTCTCTCATGCTAGTTAGACACAACAAAGCCTCTCCGGACTGCTCTTCAAGGACACCTGGACCATCCTGAGCCCAAGGGGTGTAAACCAAGGAGTCTCTGAAGGGGGGTAGCTAAGGGGAATTACATCATTTAACTGGGGTTTTAATTGGAGAATTGACCCTGATATGCAAATGAACCAAACTTATAAAAGTGTGGAAAACTCGTGACCTGGGGTCCATCTTGGGGTCCATCTTGGCAATAGCCTCTGGCTCCCCAGGGTGTACCTTGAAGGCCCTTCAAATAAATACCTACTTTTGTTCCTTTACTCTGTCTAGTCTCTGTGTCTAGGAGGCCTGATAAGGCATCAGTATACTTACATCAGACTCTGAGAATACAGACTGATTTGGAAGAAATTAGAAAGAACGCCAGACTCTTTCATGAAATACAAAAAAATCAAGGGGAAGATATATTTGATTGGATAACATGGATTCCAAATTTAAATGGGACCGTGAGAAAATTGATTGGCATAATCATCATAGTTCTGACATTAATGGCTGGTATATGGATTTTATTCCAAATTTGCAAAATAGGTGTTGGAGGTTAGGATTTTTCCTTTTTTTTTCTTTTCTTTCTCTCAGGGAATTTTGTCCCATTTGTTGCCTAAGAGATGGGAATGACCGATACTTAAGAGACAAAAGAAGTGGCCAAAGTGGAGGGAAGGGTACAGCTGGCTGCAACCTCTTAGCTGGGACGCTTTCTCTTGGGAAGTGCAGAGATACCGCGAGGTTTCGGCTGGGGGGTCAGGGGGCTGGGCTCAGCTCCTCGCTCTATCGCTCTTGCGATCAGAGCAGAGAGGTGTGGTTTTGGTGGTGGACTGTTGCTGCCCAGAGGATTCGCTGCCACTGCTGAGTTTTCATCCTGCACAGCTCCTACTTGCTGTGGAAGAGCCTCCGCTCACAAGAGCAGCTGTTGAACTGGGACCTGTCCAACACCCGACCTCACTGAGAAGGGGATCCCGACCCCCTCGCTGTAAGAGACGATCTGAAAATCCTTCATCTGCCTCACGATCATCGACTAGGACAGAGACTGAAAACCCTAAAAACCCCAGAAAGAAAAGAGGACTTTTGCACAGATGTCCTGGCCTGGCTGAGGTGGGATGTTTGCCAAGTGTTACCTGCAGGTGTGTCCGCAGAGGACTGGTATGCATTCCTGAGGAACAGGTCGCACTGGCGCCGTTCTTGCTGCTTAGGCAGGAAGGACTGCACTGAAGCGAGAAGGAATGACCTGTCCTGTACCCCTGCTCCCGGCCTTACAACAATGGTTGTAGATTTCCTCACCTCCTGGCCAGTGGCCCCCGCTTTCGAAAAAGACTATAAAGGGACTTTCTGAATTAACCCTGATGAGATCTCCCCATGGACGCCGGCGAGTCTATTGGCAGAGGACCATGAGGACTTCATCTCATCCGTTGGTAGCTGTTCCCCCCCCTTCTTCTTCTCTGTTTCTTTATATCTCATTCTCTGTCTCTCCTCTATCGCATAATCGTGTTGTTGGCACTTAATAAAGGTGCACCGTTTAATGTTGTTGGCACTCAATAAAAGTACACTGTTTGATTTAAACTGAAATCCCCGTTTTGTCTTTTGCACTCTGAGATCGGTAAACAAACCATCACGGCTCCCGCTTGTGTTAGCGGATCGTGACACTCGCCCTTCCCCAAGGGTTTGTCTCCTGGCTGCATGTGGCAGCTGCTTGCAGAAGCCCAGCTGCCGCTGCCCAGCCCAGATGTTTTTCTGCCGCTGCTTCGGGTTTTTTGCTACACTTTAACCCAACATCCCGTGTCCGCCCGACCTCCCTGCAGCTCCTGCTACGGTTGCGGAGATTCAGCTGCATTTTGTTTTCCACCCCGGGGTCTGCTCACCTCTGCCATTCCAGCCTGCCACTCTGGGGTTCCTGCTACAGTCCATTCTGCCATCCAGAGTGTGCCGGTTTGGCCAAAATCTAGCAATATATCCTCTGAGAGGAAACTAGGTTACAACCACCCTTCCCCCCACAGGGTTCGGGGAAAAAAAAAGAGATATTTCCCTTGAAGGAAAGTGAATGAGATAAGAACTATATATTTAACAAACACACAGGAAAAGGATAATAATGCTAAATAATGAAATGAAATCTCTCGCTATAGAGAGAAACTTGGGAAGATTTCAGAGTCCTTCTGTAGGTGTGGTCTCTCTCCTCCTCGGAGCTGGGTCGGCGAGGGCCCACCCCCCGGGCCTCGGAGGAAGATGTGTTCTGATGTTGTTGAACAGTCCAGAAGAGAAGAAGGGAAAAACCAAAGTCCCAGGAAACAAAGTTCAGCTTTCCGTCTCACACCGGGAAGAGAAGAAAAAAAACCCGAAAACCGCTGGCTGAAGCAAGCAAGCAGGGTGCTCCCTCCTGCTCCTGCAGCCAGAGAACACAGAGGAGTGTATCTCTGTGTCCTTGGGAAACTGTTTTGAAAAGTTCATTTGGTTTTTTTTTCTTTTCTCCAGCTCAGTTTAAAGGCACAGAAAAGGCACAGTATTACTTTTTGGGCATAGAGCATGATAGGGGATACACATGATAGAGTCACCCCAAGACACAGAGGGGCACCAGAATTGGCTTCCCCTGTGGGTTTGTAAAGGAAGCCCCTTTTCTATCTCTCCCACCAGCGCGCCTGCCATTACTCATGTGAGAGGAATGTGACTGAACTTCCACCACAGCGCCTCCTGCAGCCACGGGGGAATCATGGCACCTGCCCTGCCCAGCCAGGAGCCAAAAGCACCCCTGCTGGCTGTGACCATAACTACACCAATGGGGCAAGTGCCTAACAGCTGGGAGAAGGCTGTTATTGGGTTTCTGGTTTTGTTTGTTGTTACTGCTGTTGTTGTTTGTCATTGTTGAGACGGACGAACCCCACCAACAACTCCAGGCAAAAAGCTGCTTATTCTAAAAAGCCAGTGTCATTTATACACTTTTGTATGTTTATCATTCATGTTACTTATCCATTGATTGCTTAACTACTACGATAGATTCATTGGCTATTATTTAACTACAGCATTCTATTATTGGTTACATACAGCATAAGCATTCTAAGCATTCCGTAAAACACCAGGTGCAGCCTTGTTGCTGTTTTCTCTTTCTGTTGTTTAGGTTTCTTGCTTCTGTTGACACTAAGTTTCTCACGGGTACAAACGGATTGTGCTAAGATCGATGTTGGAATCGAACAGGCTTGCTGACCTGCTGTTAATTCCCACAGTTCCCCCTTTCTGTTTTTCAACCAGAAATGCAGCGTTTATGGTCCTCTGCAGGGCCCTTTGCAGAAAGGACAACAAACACGGCACAAGGAGTAAAATGACAAAAATGACAATCACAATCAAACATCCCATTTTCAGGAGGTCTTTGATCCATTTAACTAGTTGCCAATCACCAAACAGGGCATTGAACCAATTGGACTCACTCTCTTCTCTTAACTTTGAAACACTTATTTGTAGTTCTTTGATATTAGCAAACACTGATTTAGAGTGGTCAGAAAGATTCATGCAGCACATGCCATCAAATTCTTCACAACCACGTCCATGTGCCAACAGCAAAAAGTCAATGGCTGCTCGATTTTGCAAAGTAGCGTGTCTAACAGAATCAACATCAGTTAATAATCCTGATAGAGCAAGTGAAGTGGTATTAGTCTATTTAGCAAGCCAGCAGCCTAACTAATTTAACAATCTTAACGCTTTTCCAGCCGCTACTCCTGGAACAAAAAGGGAAATTAAAACATGTTTTTCTAAATTCCAAAAATCAAGGGCGTCATCGCAGTCTCTTGCGTACAAGATAAGATACATGGAATACATACCATAATCACTAAAAACCCATCAAGAACAACCATGCCACTGACAAAGAGACCTGCAGCATAGGAAGACAAAAAGATAGTGTCCAATGTCCCCAGAGAGAGAGAGAGGGCTGCTTTTTCTGCACTTGGAAGTAAATGGCTACTGTTCCAAAGCTCATATGGCTGGAGCTGAGGGGCTGTGCTGTTTAGGCAGGGGGGAGTCCATTAGTTGGAAGTGCTGACTTTAACATTGCTGAATGTCTTTCTGGAAGCATGGAACAGGGAATAGCTGAAGAAGGTCAGCAGGAACACAGTAACATGATGGTAGGTACAGTGGGACACAAGGCCTCTGTTGGCAGGCTGCCTTCATAAGCTTCCAGGCACAGCCATGTTCCTGGCAGTCCTACCTCTGCTCTTGTCTTGGCCACGAGGGCTGGATGGTGATTGGGTCATTTTTCTCTCCCTGGGCCTCATTTTCTTGGAGGTGATCGATGTTTGTCCAGTAGAGCAGGTAACCACTTTAGACCTGTTGGCAATAAAACACATGCGTACCTTCTCTCCTAGGTTAGTAGATTAGCTAGGCCTTGCCATTGCACACCCAGTTGTGGATCCTTACATAAAACCTTTTAGAAATTGGTTTCACACATGCAAATCTTCAGACCGGTATTGTCGCTGTTGTACCGGGGATGGAGAGAAATCATGACACAAAAGTTCAAGTCCAGGAAGAAAATGGAATTATTTAATAATATACAGACTCATTTTATACCTTAGTACACTTGCATGGCATAAGGTCATTGGTCCTTTGGCCAATCACCTCTCAGGATGATTGGCTGAACCCTACAACACCTATTTAAAAATATTTCTCTAGTCAGTATCATAACAATACTACATAACAACAGGTGCAAGATAGAGAGAATTCGTTTACAAAACCATAGCACTGTTTTTCATAGCTTGCGTGAGAAAAGCAGAGCTCTCACAGAATGCTGCAGAAAGCTGGAAAATTTCTCTGCTGAAAGCTTTTCAGCATCCACACCGATATCGCTCTGCTGGGGATCAAAACTCATGATCTGCCTGCAAAAACTTTAGTGAAAATATTGCATTATCTAAATGCTCCTGAGGAGCCACATTCCCCCTTTTTTGTTTTTGTGATAACAACCGCGTTTCTCACTATGAATGTGAAGGCAACAGAAAAGCAAGAAAATACACATAATGAGACAGTAAACCCATGCTGAGCAAAAATAAGCAAAGTAATACATGTAATCAGTAGCACACGAAAAAGGAATAGTGACTTAGAACAATACACCCTCGATTGCCTAAATACTGTACTATCACCCAGAGTCTGCAGTAGCTGGCTAGCCCTGTTTCACAATGAGGACCTGGAGAACCTTCCCGGACAAAGCTTCCAAGTTTATGTCGAAAGGGGGTCCAGCTTTTGTAAGTCTGAATCAGCAAGTCAAAGTGACTCAATTACATTTTTAGTGCAGAAACACCTGGGTCTGTTGGCATACCTCCAACCAGCTAGGGCCAGGGCTTGGCCAGAGCCAAGGCCTTAACTGGAAGGGTTTCCCTAACATATCCTACAAACAAGCCTCTATTAATAGCAGTTGGGAAAGTGTCCTAAAAAGATACATGTCTTGTAGATAGCTATACAACGGTATGTGAAAGTCTGTAAAGCAGCCAGCTTTGTAATTTATCCTTAGCTAAGTAGTCAATGGTATCATGAACAAACAGCAAACAGCCAAAGAAATGCACATGTGTAACATCAAATAATATCTTCTGGATAATGCCATTTATAAAAAGTGAATTCACGCTATGGCATTAAGAACATATCGCAACAGTAACTGGTCTAAGAAATCGAGATTATATTCCTCCACACATCTATGTATATAAGACAATAAAGCAAAATAAAAGCAAGAAAGAAAGCACTAAACACCTTACAATCAATAATATCCATAACTTGGAGGTGTTACTCATCCCTCTCTGCCGCCTATGAAAGATAAAAGAGCAAAGATTGTTATGAATAATTATCTTAATTGACCAATGCAGAACACTTATACCCATAGAATTTTCCATGAATTTAAGGAGCTAACAAACCACATCTTCATACATTTTTACAACTTATTATCTTATATTCCTAAACAGTTGCTTACCAATTCTTCATCATAATTGTCTCAATCGGTTCAATCACCTCTATAACAAAAGAACTGTATCTTATAATTTAAATGAGCATATTTCAGCAGAACTTAGACTTAACTTCACTCAAATTAAATGTCACTTAAACATAACAGAAAGAAAACTGAACACAACTTAGTTAACATCACTGAAACTGAACAGAAATTAATCTGAATATAACTTAAACTTAACAGAAATTAAAAGAACAGAACTTAAGGTGAACACAAACTTAAAATCTAACAGCACTTAAACTTGTCAGAAATTAAACTCAACAGAACTTAACAGAACTTAAATGTAACAGAACTTCAAATTAACAGAACTTAATTCTGACGTCATATAGGTTTAACAACGCTTGAGTTTAACAGAACTTAAACTTAACATCACTTGAATTTAACAATACTTAAACTTAACAGAACTGAACCTTAGCATCACTTAAACTGTACAAAGCTGAAACATAACAGAACTGAAAATTAACATCACTTTAATTTAACAGAACTAAAGTCAGACTTGAGAGTGTTCCTTTAAAAGTTTCAGATACAACAGAATTTAACTCATCTTGACTCCATTGTTGCAAGAAAGCTAGTGACAATTTGTCACACAACAGATAAACATCAATGAACAATAAGCAAGCAAACAACTGATTTGTAAATAAAATAGCGGCAACATGGATTTACTGGAGAGATTATAAAGGTGTGGCAAATACCTTGTGAGTTTACATAACTTAGTTGTGAAAATAGCTCATGATAACTATAAACATTATGGAAAATATCCTTTCACAGTCAGGACTTTCCTGGTATAAGCACAATTTCGCATGATTTTCCAATTTGCAGCTGTACCCAAAAAAAATGACAACATTGTATGTCTTTCAGTATCTTTCAGGCATAAGCATAAGTTTTCTAGGGTCTTTTAAGGTGCAGCTTTACTCAGAAAAATGACAACAGTGTATATATTGGCAAATTGTACTTAAAAGCCTCTCAGTTCGCAGATGTTAAGATGGCCTTTCATGATTCTCAGTACAATAGACTTGGCCTTGAACTAATAAAGCTAATGAGATATAAATATTTAAGGATAAAACATCAAGGGCCTAGTTATATAATAGTGCCCTGAGTTCTGCACATGTAACTCTCTTAGGTCAGTGGGTGCATAAAACTGGCATGCGTATATAAACAGCTACAAAGCCATCCTGTCTTCATAAGAATAAATTAGAAACTCAGCCACTGAGCAGCTAACACATACTCATTGGGCAAATCTGTTTTTTAAGATGGTGTCACTTCTAATCACTTTTCTGGTCCATCACAGCACTTAAACCATTCTGATATCAAGTCCAATATCAATTTATAAGTGGCAAGGAAATAAAATCCACACTTGAACCACCAAACACCTTTACCTATTTCAAAAGCTGTCACGTTTCTTCATGGCCAAATATCCACAATAAAATCACCTTATTAAAACTGTGGGGTAATGTACTAGTTTGGAAACAAACCAGTGGGAGGCACTAAGTCAGAATAACAATTTAATAGGGAAATTAAGAAAAAAAAAAAGAAAAAAAGGCAGAAAACACTGGTTTAAACTGATAGAGTCAAGATACGACCTGACACCCTGTTAGTCAAGGCGGCGGTAGCAGTCCGATAAAATGGCTGCTGTAGTCCTCCTGAAGTGGTGGATGTGGTTCTGTTGAAGCAGTGATCCTGTAGAAGGGTCTGCTATTCCTTGGAAAGGTCCAGTGGTGGCTATGTAGCTCTTGTCCTCTGGGAATCCAGTGGAAAGGGTTGTCTGTGGTGTTCAGAATCTCAGATTACATCTAGGATGGAATGCTTGATTCCTCCTTCTGGGTGGAGCATCTCACAATGGGATGATGAGTCATGAGGCCGTTAAGCAGAAGACAGTCTGGAGGGAATGCTCTCTGAGTCATGCGGCAGGGCATTGATGGGCCAATTAACAGAAGATAGTCCAGAGGGAGGAGGCAAGGAAACACTGCCCCACCTGGTTTCAACAGCTCATGAGGATGGTAATAGAATACACTGCAACCCAGGACAGGTAAAAAAACAAGCGAAGTGGTAAAGCTGGCACAACTCCATCGTCTTTTGCAGTGGAGAATCGTGAGGCAATTACATCTATAACTCGAATAGCTTCTGCAGATAACATTGATGGGGGAGTGAGGAAAGGAATGCTCGATTGATGAGTGGCTAGACTTACCATGGGCTTCACCCAGCTAATTGCTCCCATCAACTTTTGTAAATCATTCAAGGTTTTGACATCAGCCTTTAGAGTTAATTGCTGTTTCCAAGGAGGTATCAACTGAATTTTCTAAGGGAGGGTACCAGGATAGCAAACATTATTCCATGTATACAAGTGTCTAATTTTTGTGGTAACAGCTAACGTCATTGTAAGCAAGCAAAGAATCAGCATTAATTCAGTCCAATCAGACTTTAAGATCAAAATTTTTGAAAATGCAGGATACATCTTATATGATTAGTTGTACCAATAATGCAATATATAAACATTTCTGTCGAAGAATTTTGGACCTTGCTAAGCAGCCTCAAAGCAAGGAACTACGTAATCCTAGTGGCTTGCAGAAACACATCACATCCACACAGATAACCTAGAATCTCTCCAATAAACAATCCTGTCAGAATCTGCAGCTCACTGAAAATACAAAGTTACTTTAAATAAAAGCCAAAAATGTTCTCATGATGCAGTAAAACATATTTTTTAACACGAGTAGTTTGCATTTGTAAAGACACTGACTGAGTTTAGGAGAAATTAAGTGTTTCCCAGAAGCTCAAAATGAGATAGTAGTTCTCCTAACTGTGAAATGGAATGTAAACATATGGTCTTCTTGTAGGTTTCTTTATCTCTTCACTTCCAAGTAGCTCTCGGGGGGGGGGAGGGGGGAGGGGGGGGTGGAGTCTGCGGGCAACAGAGAAGCCGCTCGAGAGGGGGGGCACCTTGCAGAGCAGCCACTGCAGGGGAGGCTATGAGCGGAGGGGGCTCCCTGGGCCATTTTGGTCACACCAGTGGAACAGCCATATCCAGAACATTGGGAGCAGGGGGAGCCGTGGGCATGGACTCATCTTCGCCATCGCTCCACTCATCCGCAGGCAAGGGCGGATAAAGCGGATTTATGGGAGTGGGAGGAGTAGGGCACCCCGCACCAGGACTTTCAGCACAGGGCTCACGAATGGGCTCCACCTGCTCCCTGCCGTGCGGGCCAGCACCAACCGCACCCTCCTGTGTCGGTGTGGGATCTCCCGCCCCCTCCTTTTGTTTTTTTCGGTTCACCCTCCTTTTCATTTCGGCCTTCCGCATCTGCGGAGGACTGCAATTCCAAGTCCTGTTCTCAGTGCTACAAGGCAACGGGGGGTAAAGTCCCTTTCCCAGTGGCTCACAATCGTCACCCAGGTCCAGAGGAGACGGGGGTGGCAGAGCAGAGGGCACAACCGGAGGCTCGCCCTTGCGATCTTCCAGTGAAAGCTCAGCCAGCTGCTCAGCTGGGGAGGGGTACGTGGGTTTAACATAGTCTCTCGGAGAGAGGTACGAGGAGGACCCACCGGGATTCTTTTCTACTTCTGCTTTAACAATGTTGGGCATATGGATCAGCCCACCAGAGCAGGCACCCGGGGTCTCCCTCACCTCTACTTCACCCATCGGCATGTCTCCCTCTGCGTCAGCCACCGTCTCCGCAACTTCTGCTGACTCCCGCTCCCGCTGGTCCTGTTCATTTCTCCACTCCCTCAGAGTTTCATACAGCAGCCGCCAGGTGGGAGCCAAGCCCGCGGCATTTTTGTCTCCATTGGAGATCACAACCCAAAATTTCTCCCCCACCGCCTTCCATGCAGTCACACTGAATGCTACGCTGGCATCCGTGGGGAAGTCCTGAGATCGTGTCCACAGCAATATGCTTTGAAGGGCAAAGTCTGTGGTTTTAACACCCTACCGCTGTAGAAGCGACTTCCAAGTCGACACTACAGTCTTTTCTGCCTTCGAGAAATTGTTTCCCATCTTAATAATTCCTGGTGGCTCATCTCAACAGGGTGTCTAAATCAAGTCCCGACCAATAGCAGAACTTCGCTGCTCTCTTGCTACACCGGGTTCCGTCTCCGCAGCACGCCGCCCTGCCGCGTCCTGTGGTAATATCACGTCGGGGTCACCAGATGTCGTTGTTGAGATGGACACGACACACACGAGCCCCACCAACAACTCCAGGCAAAAAGCTGCTTATTCTAAAAAGCCAGTGTAATTTATACACTTTTGTATGTTTATCATTCATGTTACTTATCCATTGATTGCTTAACTACTACGATAGATTCATTGGCTATTATTTAACTACAACATACTATTATTGGTTACATACAGCATAAGCATTCTAAGCATTCCGTAAAACACCAGGTGCAGCCTTGTTGCTGTTTTCTCTTTCTGTTGTTTAGGTTTCTTGCTTCTGTTGACACTAAGTTTCTCACAGGTACAAACGGATTGTGCTAAGATTGATGTCGGAATCAGACGGGCTTGCTGACCTGTTGTTAATTCCCACAGTTGTTGTTTGTGTGCCTTGTTATACATACATATATATGCTAGTAAAGAACTGTTATTCCGTTTCCCATATCTTTGCCTGAAAGCCCCATTATTTCAAAGTTATAATAATTTGGAGGGAAGGGGGTCATATTTTCCATTCCAAGGGAGGTTCCTGCCTTCCTTGGCAGTCACCTGTCTTTCAAATCAAGACACACCAGAATCCGATTCAGTATCTTCATACCCATTCCTCCACTGTGTCCTCCTGCTTCTGCCCAGATCTCAAGGCTGCCCATGCCTTTTCCCCAGGAAGCAGGTGCAGGGAAGGGCTGGGTGCAGTGTGGCTTGCTCAGGGTTTGCGGGGGTTCTTTGGTTCGATGTCTTCAGGACTTTTGTTGGGGAGAACTGCAGCAGCACCAAAGATGTTTATGTTACAGGAATAAAAAGAGTTGGAAGGAATCCCAGAGGAGATAGAGAATTAACCCTGTTGGTATGGGCAACTGAGATACCCGGATGATCAAAGGTGGCCAAACCAGTAAGGATTACTTTCAAACCTGAAGCCAAACTGGTAAGGCAAAAATTATATCCTATTAAGTTGGAGGCAAGGACAGAGTTGGAGAAGCTTATTGAAAAATTTTTAGAATATGGGTTATTGAAAGAGTGTAAATTAGACTATAACACACCAATATTATCAGTTAAAAAGCAAAATGGGGAATATAGATTAGTACAAGATTGAAGGGCTATTAATAAAAAGTACCTGATCCAGCAGTAGCTAATCCATACACACTTTTGACAGCACTGAAAGGGGAATATAAATGGTTTACGGTGCTTGATCTTAAGGATGCTTATTTCTGTAATACCTCTTGACTCAGATAATTAGAAACTGTTTGCTTTTGAGTGGGGGAGTCCAAACACCAGGTGGAAGGTGCAGCTGACATGGATGGTGCTCAAAATAAAAAATAAAAAAGAAAAAAAATTGGAAAGCTGGAAAAAGAAAATCTGGACAGAACTTTACTACAATGTGTGGTTCATATTCTACCAGCAATCAAGACTGAAAGTAAGTGCCTCGATGCTACTGTAAGTCTGTTAAATTTCTTGGGACTATTTGGATACAGGGTGTCAAAGAAAATGGCACAAATAGCCAAAGAAGCAGTAATATATTTTAGTTTTGAGATCTTGCAGGGAAAAAGAAGCTTGGGAAGCAGCTGAAAAGAAGCTGTTTCCAGACTCCGGAGCCAAGGACTATGATCCTTCTAAGGCACATCCCGTGTCCGCCTGACCTCCCGGCGGCTCCTGCTACGGCTGCAGAGATTCAGCTTCATTTTGTTTTCCACCCTGGGGTCTGCTCACCTCTGCCGTTCCAGCCTGCCACTCTGGGGTTCCTGCTACAGTCCATTCTGCCATCCAGAGGGGCACCAGAATTGGCTTCCCCTGTGGGTTTGTAAAGGAAGCCCATTTTCTATCTCTCCCACCAGTGCGCCCGCCATTACCATGGGAGTGAGACACGACTGAACTTTCGCCACAGCGCCTCCTGCAGCCGCGGGGGAATCATGGCACCTGCCCTGCCCAGCCGGGAGCCAAAAGCACCCCTGCTGGCTGTGACCATAACTACACCAAAGGGGAAAGTGCCGGACAGCCGAGAGAAGGCTGTTATTGGGTGTCACTGCCCTGGGAGAGGGGTCAGCCTCAGGGGGCACTTGTCCCGCTCTGGAGAGGCGACAGTGACCTTCCCGCAGACACGCACTGAAAAGTGTCAAGTCTTGGCGGCCACGTGGTTGGGCAGCACTGGCTCTGTGGCAGCAGGCGTACCCAATGCGAGGAGACCCGGAGGTCTAAGTCCCTCAGGTATCCCAGAGGCGAAAGAGGCAAGGGAGAGGACCACTCCGTGAAACCTTCCAGGAGTTTCTTTCCCCCGAAAGCAGAGGGGAGGAATGGCCGTCGGGCCAGGGTTACAGGTGCTTTTTCAACAGGGGTGGTACAGAACAAACAACCAATAGAGGATAAGCCTGGGGGAGGATCCCGAGGACACAGAACCAATGGCTAGGTTACAGAGGAGGGAATTTACAGAACAAACCAATGAACAATCGAACTTAACCTTCTAGAGAAGGGGTATGGGCTCAGACCTGGGCCTCGCCCGCGGACTGCCCTTTGCTCTCTGACTCGTCAGCCCATTGGGTAGGCATGACGTGATGGGCAGCGGGCAGACCCCAAGTGGTCCAAAGCACCCCAACAATTGGGTTTCTGGTTTTGGGTGCTGTTGCTGTTGTTGTTGTTTGTTTGTCTTGTAATATATATATATATATATATACACATATATTCTAGTAAATAACTGTTATTCCTTTTCCCCTATCTTTGCCTGAAAGCCCTGTAATTTCAAGGTTATAATTTGGAGGGAAGGGAGTCCATTCCAAGGGAGGTTCCCGCCTTCCTTGGCAGGCACCTGTTGTTCAAGCCAGGACAAATGGATATAACAAGATGTGTAAATATGGCGAATCCCATTTTTTCTAAAGGGTCTCAGAAGGATTGGCAGCTATTCTACTTAAGTTTGTTCACATAGTATTAAAAATCTTGATCAGTATTGATGCCTTAGGTTTTAACTTTTATATTTTTCAAGTCCTGTACTGCTTAGTGTGTAACCTGTAGCCTGTTAACTTCTGCTCTCTCGTGGTAGGTAGACATAACACAGCCTCTCCAGGCCTGCTCTCCAAGGACACTCAGACCGTCCTAGGCCCAAAATGTATAAACCAAAAGCCTCTAAAGGGGGGGGGCAAGCTTGAAGAAATTACATCATTAAACTGAAGCTTTAATTAGAGAATTAACCCTAAAATGCAAATGAACCAAACCTATAAAAGTGTGAAGAACTCGTGACCTGTCGTCCATCTTGGGGTCCATCTTGGCAATAGCCTCTGGCTCCCCAGGGTGTACCTTTGAAGGCTTTTCAAATAAATACCTACCTTTATTCCCTTATTCTGTCTAGTCTCTGTTTTCTAGGAGGCCTCTTCAGGCATCAGTTCTTTGGCACCACCAGAAGGGACAACGAGGCTTCTGAAAATCCTCTGGCACTCAGAAAGATCCAGGTCAGCTCCGCCCCCGCCGGCACCCGGGGGGGCAGTTGCTACGGTCCAGGAGGCAGAGAAGCTCCAAGAGCCCAGAAAACTCTACAGATCCAGCACAGAGGAACTTGAGTAACTGAGTAAAGGTGGTATTCTGTAAGCACCTAGGTGGGGACTCGGAAGAGTCCGGGGCGGGGGGGGGGTGTTTCATTTGGTGTTTCCTCCTTTTGTTAGTTTGTTGGCTCGGGAGACCTTGACAGGGAACTTGTGTAAGAGTTCCAGGGAATTTAATTTTCCCTCTGTTGGTTTGTTACTAGGTTCTGTCCAGCCAACTACCTTTGGCACACAGCCAGGTGGCGCAGCGGGTTGGAGGCTTGGAACGTATTCTCAGTCAGCTACAGTTAGAATCCCCTGGGTTGTGGGTTCGAATCCTACCTTCTCTAGTTTTCTCTTTTTGCTTTATAGAGTGTTTTAGATGGCTTTGCTTTATTTCTGTGAACTTCTCTGTTTATAAGCATAAAACCATGGGCGGTAATATTTCTTGTATGGGGAGTGAAATACCGCAGAACTCACCTTTAAGTTTAGTATTAGATAACTGGGGAAAATTGACTGGCAAAGATAAAACCCTTACAAAAGCAGAATTAATTCGGCTTTCCACAGTGATCTGGCCAGCTTATAAATTAGATAACTGGCAAAGCTGGCCCCAATTTGGTAGTCTAGATGAAGAATTAATATTGAGTTTAATATCGTATCACCGAAAAGATCACTGTTTCTTAGAACTAGAGTATGCGAAGCTCTTCTTGGCTGCATCTAAGTTACAAATATGTAAAAGAGAGCATATACTGTTTTTAGAGAAAAGAAAAGAGAAAAAGGTTAAGAAGTCTATGTCGGACTCGACAAAGGGGGAGGACGTGGAGATGGATCTGGTGGCTCCTGCCTTGAGAATGGGCCCCCCTCCTCCCCCTCCTCCCCCTCTCCCTCCTCCTCCTCCTCTCCCTCCTCCTCCTCCTTCTCAGCCGACGTGGGCCCCAGGGGTGGGGAGGGGAGGAGAGGCAGCTTTAGATGGGTTCCGGCCAGTGAAACAGGAGGAGGGGGAGGCGGACTGGCCCCCGCCGCCTCCCGCAGACCCGGGAGACTCAGGCCCTGGTAGGGCCGCATCTGCAAGAGGATGAAGACTGCTGGCGGCTCTGGAAGGCGCTTGTGTCTTCAGTGGCTGCTGCCAAGAAGCTGCCCGGCTCTCTCCCCCCTTTCCTGTGGTCCCTTCAGGGAGGGAGGGACTGACGGGAGGAGACAGCAGGCGTGTGCAGCCTACGGCACCGCCCTTAGAGGTGGAGCCGGGAGGCAGGGTTTTCCACCAGGAGGGCGGGCAGGGAACCTCCCACGGGGGGAGTGGCGTTCCTCCCTCTCCCAGGCGTCGGAGTCTCCATGACAACGCCGCGCGCCGAGCAGCTGGCTCAGAAGATGACGTCATCGAAGCGCGCAGGCCCAAGGACACTGCCCGGCCCCTGCGGCGGAGCAGGTCCCTGTCAGTGATAGCAGGTACCAGAACGGGCCGGGGCAGAGCCGACACAGCCGATTCCTCGGAATCAGACAGCTCTCACTCAGGCAGCTCCTCTGAAGAGGAAGATGAGATAGCTGCTTTAAGCAGGTGAAAGAGGAGAAAGATAGCAAGAAAAGATATAAGGGAGCGGAGCCCAATCGCTAAATGGACCAGATCGAAAAGGGAGCCAGTTTTACAAGCCCCTCTGAGACAGGCTGCGGGTAATCAAGGGCCAATCTATGTGAAGGTTCCGTACTCCCTCATAGAGTTAGAACAATGGAAGAGTACAGTGGGAAAATATAGAGAAAATCCAGACAAAGTGGCTACTTTGGTACAAAGAGCAATTAAAACACAGAACCCTGACTGGAGTGATTTGGCAGTTATGATAGAGACATTGCTTGATCCCACTGAAAGACAGATGGTAAACAAAGCTATTACAGACTCTGTGGAATTAGGCATAGCTAACGAGACGTTCCAAGGTACAGTCGCAGAAATTTTTCCAACAGATGATCCAAGGTGGGACCCAAATGTGCCAGCAGAAATGCAAAGATTGAAACGGTATCAAGATCTCATAATATATGAGTTAAAGCATGGTGTCCCTAAAGCTCTTAACTGGGCAAAGCTTTACGAAGTGAAGCAAGGTCCTAATGAAACTCCTACTGATTTTTTGAATAAGTTAGAAGAAGCTCAAGACATGAGTAAATTGTTAGAAGTAGCCTGGAGAGTGTTTCAAGATAGAAACTCAAGTGACAAAGGGAAACCCTGTCCCAGAAAGAAGGGTAGTCAGGAAAAGTCATCTAAGAAAGCCTCTCCCCCTAGGGACAAAGACACATCCACTTATTGCAAAAAAAAGGACATTGGAAGGCTGACTGTCCAATGTTGAAGAAGACACCCCCAGTTCCCCAGCTCCCATTGGAACAAGACTCACACTCAGAATGATGGGGACCGGAGACTTCTCCCCCAGCAGAGCCTTCGGTTGTAGCCACGCTGGGGAAAGCTGATATAGAATTTCTGGTAGACACTGGTGCGGCATATTCTGTGTTAAATACTTTAGAACGGAAACTGAGTCATGAAAATGTTCATGTCATTGGGGCAACAGGTGTAACTGAAACACGGCCTTTCTTCCAACCTTTGAAATTTAAAATGAGAAAACACTGGGTAACTCATCAATTTCTTTATATGCCTAACTCCCCATGACCATTGCTGGAGAGGGATTCGTTAGAGAAATTAGAAGCTGAAATCAAATTTAAAAAAAGAAAGGGTGTACGAGTTATAATTCCAGAAACTAAATTTGTGCTAAGTTGCTGCACTTTTAATACAGGACAGCTGTGGTGAAACCCCCACTGAAGTTGAAAATGCTGTCTGTGGGAATCCAGAGTGCAGAGAATATTCCTCTGCCTGTTTTGAAGGGTTCTACCCCCTGGACAACACTGTCTTTGACCTTCGTCCATGGAGAAAATTGCCTACCCTCTGGGAAGAAGTAGAATCTACACTGGTGCAGTAATCATGCAAGGGCATGGACTTCACACACAAGGTGGAAAAAGTGCAAAACCTTTATTGCGCACTCAGAATTCCCTAAATACCAGCACCTAACAGGATATAACATCATATAAACAGGAAAGATGTTCACCACAGTGTCCCCCAATCACCTGGGGTATTGCACAGATATTACCTATTATGGTAACAGGTAAACAATACCCTATAAGGTCACAAACTACAATTATCACAGGCCCAACACTGTCCAGAAACCCACAATCCTCTCTCAGCCCATCCCTGGTGACCTGGATGCACTCCCAGGATCACCTCTGGGTCCAAGAAAGAGGCTCTCTCTCTGGCCCTCAGGGCCTATCTCTCTTCCAGCACATAGTGCATCCCAACAATTCCCCCTTTTGTTTTTATTAACACAGTTTTGCTTATGGCATCATCAGCCACTTGTCATAGATAGTGCAGCAAAGGTGACTAAAACAAAGCATCAGGATAAAGTTAAGGCATTGAAAGGATCAGATCCCTTGTGGAGGATCCAAGTTCTGCAGATCCAGTGCCTACAACTGTTGGGGTGCCTCGGACCACTTGGGGTCCGCCCGCTGTCCATCACGCCATGCCTACCCAATGGGCTGACGACTCAGAGAGCGAAGACCAGTCCGTGGGCGAGACCCGGTTCTGAGCCCGTACCACTTCTCCAGAAAGTTCTGTTAAGTTCGGTTGTTCATTGGTTTGTTCTGTAAATTCCCTGCTCTGTAACCTAGCCATTGGTTCTGTGTCCTCGGGATCCTCCTCCGGGCTTACTCTCTATTGGTTCTTTGTTCTGTACCACCCCTGTTAAAAGAAGCACCTGTAACCCTGGCACCCTCGGCCATTCCTCCCTTTGCTTTCAGGGAATAAACCCCTGGAAGATTTCACGGAGTGGTCCTCTCCCTTGCCTCTTTCGCCTCCGGGATTCCTGAGAGTCTCAGACCTCCAGGTCCCCTCGCATTGGGTACGCCTGCTGCCACAGAGACAGTGCTGCCCGTCCACGTGGCCGCCGAGACTCGACACTTTTCAGTGCGTGTCTGCGGGAAGGTCACTGTAGCCTCATAAAGCGGGACGAGTGCCCCTGAGGCAGACCCCTCTCCCAGGGCAGTGATACGCTGGCGCCCGGAACAGGGACGGCTGAAGTCCAGTCCCTGCAGATCTCCCTGGCTGGCTCTCTGATACCTGCCAGGAGTTGCGGTTTCGGCGTCTGCGTCCCCTTGTAGAAGCAGGCCTCGTTTTAGAAGTGCTGTGCTGCAAGGGCGGAGCTGATAACCCTCGTGTTTTTGCTGGATTTTTATTCTTTCCACGAGGACCGGCTCCATCCTGGAGGATTTCCTTTGTGATTTTTCATTCCAGTGGACCGTTTTTGGTAAGCATTTTGCCTTTTTGTGCCCCTGGGCTGTCTGCTGCGTTCCTACAGGAGCGATTCTTTTACCCTCCGCCAAACGCATCCCGGTTTCACTGGGCAAGTTTTTTTTCTTTTTTCTGCATTTTAACACAAAGGAGGGTAGAGGGAGGTGTCTTTCTGTCTGTTTTAAAACTTTCTGTCGGTTTTAAAATGGGAAATCGGTCATGGGCACCTCAAAGGGATATTTTTTCCCAAGTTGTGGGTTCCCTGAAAGCGGGAGGGTTTACGTTTTCTAAAAAAGTGTTGAAAAAGTTTATAAGGTGGATCTTTTTTTACTTTCCCCATGTCACGGCTGCTGATGTGAAAAAAATTTCATTTTGGAACTTGGTGGGAGATCGGATAACGGATGTGCAGAATTTTAAAGATTAATCGGTGGAAGAATTTATCCCACTTCTAATGCAAATCAAAAATGCAGTCATATTAGAAAGGAAAGTAAAAGAAAAAGCCACTGAATCACTTAAAGTCCCCAGTTCTCCTTCTCCCTCTTCTCCAAAAATCTGTTTTTCCCTCGTCCCCTAAGCAGAGCACACTGAAAAGAGGAAAAAGCCAAAAGGCTCAGGATTGCCACCAGCTTCCTGCCTCTCCTCAGTGTTCTCCGCACCCCTGCCAGTCTGGTGGTGGCCACACTGGTTCGGACCTGTCCCCAAACCCTCTTTCCTCTCCTTTTTCCCCAGTTAAAAGCCCCAGTTTGAATGTAAAAAGTAAAAGAGCCATCCCAGGGGGCGTTCCCCCTGAGTCACAGAATGGCGGCGGCCACATGGCAAAGCACGCCAAAACCCCTTCTTCTTCCCACAATCCTTTTCGGTTGTCTTCCCGGAACCCTTTCCTTCCTTTACCGGATGCACCCCCATGGTTCCTCCCAACCTGTCAATCTTAATCGCTCCTCCTCCCCGACATCATGCTAGTGTGGTTCAGCTCCGCCCTCTGCTCCTCCCTGTGGTGACATCACAGGGGAGGAGTCAGGTGGAGGTTCCCACTCCGCCCCCTTCGGTTGCGTCGTCCCCACTGATCCCTGTCCATCAGGGCTCGGGAGCTCAGCCTACCCCGCCTCTCTTCCGGCCGGCGCCAGAAGAGACGCCATCTTAGATGACTTAGTAAACAATTGAATTGGAAAACATATGAACCTGTTTGGATGGATCAGTGGTCCTTGCCTATAGAAAAACTGAGTGCTCTGCATCAGCTCGTGGAGGAGCAATTGAGCAAGGGCAATATTGAACTGTCCAATAGCCCCTGGAATTCCCCAGTGTTTGTAATAAAAAAGACGGGGAAAGACAGCTGGAGATTCCTCCAGGACCTGAGAAAGATAAATAATGTAATTGAGGACATGGGAGCTCTCCAGCCAGGAATGCCATCTCCCTCTATGCTCCCGAGGGGCTGGAAACTGGCAGTCATTGACATCAAGGACTGCTTCTTTCAGATCCCCTTGCACCTGGCCGACGCCCCTCGATTTGCTTTCTCCATCCCATCCATTAATCGGGAAGCACCAATGCAGTGCTACCACTGGCGGGTCCTCCCTCAGGGGATGAAAAACAGCCCGACCATATGTCAGTGGTATGTCGCGAGCATATTGAGCCCCATCCGAAAAATTGCCCAAAAGTCCATCCTATTACGCTACATGGACGATATATTAGTCTGCTCCCCAAATCGGTCATACCTGGAATGGACCTTAGAGAAAGTCACAGAAGCCTTGCAAAAAGAGGGATTTGAAATACAAAAGGACAAAGTTCAGGTCACAAGTCCCATGGAAATATCTTGGACTCTCCATCACTGACACTAACATTACGCCACAAAAAATAAAGATTAATGAAAATCCCAAGACGTTGCAGGAGTTACATCAGTTATGCGGATCCATTAACTGGGTTTGACTGCTTCTGGGACTGACGACAGAGGACCTAGCACCTCTCTTCAACCTACTTCAAGGAAACGACGACCTGAATTCTCCACGAGCTTTGACACCTGAGGCCAAACAGGCTATAGGTAAAGTGCAGCGGGCGCTGGAGACCAAACAAGCCCACAGGTATGACCCACAATTGCCATTTCAATTTGCCATCCTAGGGGTCATACCACACCTCTATGGGTTGATTTTCCGGTGGGATGCTGTGCAAAGAGAACACTTGTTGATAATCGAGTGGGTTTTCCTAGCGCATTTACCATCCAAAAGCATCACTACGCCTCAGGAACTCATGGCTAAGCTCATCATAAAGGCACGATCTCGCCTCCGGACCCTAGCCAGATGTGACTTTCCATGCATCTATTTGCCATGGACTAATGAGGCTTTAGAGCACCTCCTTCAAACCAACGTGTCATTGCAATATGCTCTGGACCGCTTCCCAGGTCAGATATCAATTCATTTTCCAAAACACACATTATTTAATTCGGCAATGAAAATTATTCCCAGAACCATCCAAAGTGCGAAGCCACTGGATGCTCTGACAATTTTTACAGACGGCTCCGGAGCATCCCACAAGTCTGTCATGACTTGGAGGGATCCTCAGACACAGAAGTGGGAGTCCGATGTCAAAAAGGTGCCTGGCTCGCCACAGGTGGCAGAGCTAGCAGCTGTTGTCAGAGCATTCGAGAGGTTTCCTGAACCATTTAATTTGTTCTCAGATTTGGCCTATGTTGCAGGGGTTGTGTCCAGAGCTGAGAATGCCGCACTCAGAGAAGTAAAAAACCCATTAATCTACCGCTTGCTCTCGAGACTGATACATTTAGTTTCCCACCGAGAGCAACCATTCTTTGTGATGCACGTGAGGTCGCATACGGATCTTCCAGGCTTTATTGCAGAGGGGAACCGGAGGGTGGATGAATTGGCATTACCAGTACAAGCCGCAAATTTGCCAGACCTGTTTCATCAGGCGAAGATGAGCCATGCCTTTTTCCATCAAAACATTCCGGCTCTAACACGGATGTTCCATCTCACCCGTGAACAGGCCAGAGCCATTGTGGCAACATGCCCTAACTGCCAAAAATTCCAAGAGCCTTCACTTGGCAGTGGGGTCAACCCTAGAGGGTTAGGGAGCAACGAGTTGTGGCAAACAGATGTCACGCACATTTCATCCTTTGGCCAGCTCAAATACGTCCATGTATCTGTAGACACTTATTCAGGAGCCGTGTTCGCCTCTGCCCATGCCGGGGAGAGGGCAAAGGATGTCATCAATCATCTGATGCACGCGTTTGCCACACTCGGGGTCCCTAAACAGATAAAGACCGACAATGGCCCAGCGTACATCTCTACTGCCCTCAGGAAATTCCTGCAGAATTGGGGAATCCACCACAAAACAGGCATTCCACATTCCCCGACGGGACAGTCGATCGTGGAGAGAACACACCAATCGTTAAAGAGAGTGCTGCAACAACAAAAAGGAGGAGACGAAACCAACAACCCCATCCTCCACTTGACGAAGGCCCTCTTTGTCATGAACTTTCTAAATGGCTCAGCTGAGAACCCAGGTCCGCCAGTAGTTATCCATTTCAACACAGACATTAAATTAAAATTCAAACAGAAACCACCAGTTATGATAAGGGATCCCGAGACACAAAAACCTAGAGGCCCTTTCCCACTAATAACATGGGGAAGAGGATTTGGGTGTGTATCCACCCCTGCAGGCCCAAAGTGGGTCCCAGGGAAATGGATAAAACCATACGTACCCCAAGGCAAAAACAATGTGGACCATTTACAGAGTGAGGGAATCACTTAATTGTTCTGTTAGCATTTTGCTGCTTTGTTATCACTTTTAGGTTTCACCATGGCACGCAGTTCACTCCTACTGTTTTTCCTGATTTCATCAGTAGCCCAAGGATGGATTGTTCCCCAGCCAAAGGCGAACGTGTGGACGACTCTCGCGAAAGCCATGAACCAATCCGGCCTGTGTCTGTCTATGAGCAGCGCGGAGGACCCCATGTCCACTTGCCTAGTGGGGGTCCCCCTAAAAGCCAACGACTACCTGTTTGTGGGTAGGAAGCCTGACACGGTCCGCTCCTGGGACACGTGGGCAGAGGTTTTACCACAAGCACCACATGAGCCACAAGAATTGGCCCTTGTTGGCTCGACTAAAGCCACTTATTGTGTCAATTATAGGCTGAAGGGCAAAGAATGGGTTTACCTGTCAGCCGATCAGAGAAAAGAACGCATTCTAAAAGTAAACCCACACAATCCAGTATATAATATCCCTAACTGGTGCAGTGATACAGCCATTACATCTGCTGAGTCCACAGAGATACCCAGGCAACTCCCAACTGGAGTTTTCCTCATCTGTGGAGACCGAGCTTGGGCAGGGATCCCATCCTGCCTGCAAGGAGGGCCGTGCACCCTAGGGCAATTGGCTTTGCTAACTCCGAATAAAAAACATTTAGTTGATTGGGCATCTTCAAAACGTACAAAGAGATCGATCGGGCCCCTAAATGAGAACTGTGACTCAGAAGTCATCTCTTGGCCATACTCCAAGAGAGTCGCAATTTCGATTTTTCTCCTTTGGGTGGCGGCCGCCAGAGCTTTGGGCCAAATTGTCCACCTGGAATGCTGGCTTGGGAAACAGGCAAACTATACTTCCCGAGCATTGTCGGAACTCCTTGCAGATGAGGAAACCACTAGGCATGCAACTCTTCAAAATCGCGCTGCCATCGACTACCTGCTGCTTGTGCATGGTCATGGGTGCGAGGAATTTGAAGGAATGTGCTGTTTCGATCTGACCTCGCACCCGGAAAATATTTACACTGCCATCAATAACATCAAGCAGCAGGTGCAGCAATTGAAGGCCGAGAACAATGACTGGTTTGCTAATTTATTTAATAGTACTGGACTTTCGCGGTGGGGAATCTCTATATGTAAGTCCATCCTTGAGTTAGTCATTGTAACCTGTTTGTTCCTTGTAATGTTGTCCTGCTTCAGGCACTCTATGTTAAAATTAATAAGAAAAAACTGGGGAGATGTTGGGGTGCTTCGGACCACTTGGGGTCCGCCCGCTGTCCATCACGCCATGCCTACCCAATGGGCTGACGACTCAGAGAGCGAAGACCAGTCCGTGGGCGAGACCCGGTTCTGAGCCCGTACCACTTCTCCAGAAAGTTCTGTTAAGTTCGGTTGTTCATTGGTTTGTTCCGTAAATTCCCTCCTCTGTAACCTAGCCATTGGTTCTGTGTCCTCAGGATCCTCCTCCGGGCTTACCCTCTATTGGTTGATTGTTCGGTGCCCACCCCTGTTAAAAGAAGCACCTGTAACCCTGGCACCCTCAGCCATTCCTCCCCTTTGCTTTCGGGGAATAAACCCCTGGAAGATTTCATGGAGTGGTCCTCTCCCTTGCCTCTTTCACCTCCGGGATTCCTGAGAGTCTCAGACCTCCGGGTCCCCTCGCATTTGGGTATGCCTGCTGCCACAGAGCCAGTGCTGCCCATCCACGCGGCCGCCGAGACTCGACACTTTTCAGTGCATGTCTGCGGGAAGATCACTGTAGCCTCATAAAGCGGGACGAGTGCCCCTGAGGCAGACCCCTCTCCCAGGGCAGTGACATACAACCATCCATCAAGCATAACACAGTCTTTCTCTGGTGATCGTGTTGGCCACCTCTTAAGCACTAGCGCCCAGAGGCAACATGGACCAGGATGTCAGAAGGTCTCAGGACCTAGCTGTATTGCTTAGGAAGGAGGAAGTCCATTAGCTGGAAATGCTGACTTTGACATTACTGAATGTCTTTCTGGAGACATGGAGCAGAGAATAGCTGAAGAAGGTCAGCAGGAACACAATAACATGAGGGTCGATGCAGTAGGACACAAGGCCGTTGGCAGGCTGCCTCCGCAAGCCTTCAGGTCACAGCCATGTTCCTGGCAGTCCTACTCCTGCTCCTGTCTTGGCCACGAGGGCTGGATGGTGATTGGGTCCTTTTTCCTCTCGCTGGGCCTCATTTCCTCGGAGGTGATTGATGTTTGTCAGGTCAGGCAGGTAACCATGCTAGACCTGTTGGCAATAAAACACCTACATACCTTCTCCCCTAGGTTAGTAGATCAGCTAGGCCATGCCATTGCATGCCCAGTTGTGGATCCCTATGTAAACCCTTTTAAAAATTGGTTCCACACACGCAAATCTTCAGACCGGTATCGCTCTACTGGGGATCAAAATTGATGATCCGCCTGCAAAAACTTTAGTGTAAATATTGCATTATCTAGATATTCCTGAGAGGTCATATTCCCCCTTTTTGTATTTATGATAACGTGTGTTTGTCACTATGAACGTGAAGGCAACATAAAAGCAAGGAAATACATATAATGAAACAATAAACCTACACTCAGCAAAAGCAAAGCAAGACATGTAATCAGTATCACATGACAAAAGGATATTGCTTTAGAACAATACACTTTGAATTGCCTAAACACTGGACCATCACCCAGAGTCTGCCGTAGCGGGTGAACCCTGTTTCACAATGAGGACCTGGAGGACCTTCCCTGACAAGGCCTCCAAGTGTACCTCGAAAGGGGTCCAGCTTCTATATATCCGGATCAGCAAGTCAAAGTGACACAATTACATTTTTAGTGCAGAAATACCTGGGTCTGTAGGTATGCCTCCTGACCAGGTAGGGCCAGGGCTTGGCCAGAGCCAAGGCCTTAACTGGAAGGGTTCCCTTAACATATCTTGGAAACAAGCCTGTATTAATAACACTTGGAAAATTTTCTTAAAATGACACATCTTGCAGATAGATACATAACAGTATGTGAAAGTCTGTAAAACAGCCGGCTTTATCATTCATCTTTAGCTAAATAGTCAATGGTACCATAAACAAACTGCAAACAATCCAAGAAATGCATCTGCATAACATCAAATAGCCTCTTATGGACAATGCCCTTTATAAAAAGTCGGTGAATTCAAGCTATGATATTAAGAATATATTCAGAATCAATAATACAGCTACAGTAACTTATTTTAAAAAATCAAGAGTATACTTCTTCAGAGATCAATGCATATAAGACAATAAAGCAAAGCACTGAACAGCTTGCAATCAACAATATTCATAACTTGCAATTGTTACTCATCCTTCTCTGCAACCTACGAAAGATAAAACAGCAAAGATTGTCATGAATAATCATCTTAATTGAGCAATGCAAAACACTTACACCTATGGAACTTTCAACAAATTCAAGGATTTAGCAAAATGAATCTTCACATATTTCTACAACTTATTATCTTGTATTCATAAACGGTCACTTACCAATCCTTTATCATAATTGTTGCAATCTGTTCATTCTTATCTCTGTAGCAAAAAAACTGTATAGTTCAGTTTAAATGAGCATATTTCAGCAGAAGCTCTTAAAATAAATGTTACTCAAAAGTAACACAAAGGAAACTGAACAAAACTTAAAGTTAACATCATTGAAAACAGAAGTCAATCTGACCATAACTTAGACTTGACAGAACTTAAAATAACAGAACTTAAACTTAAGACTGAACAGTAGTTGAACGTGTCTGAAATTGACATCAGCAGAACTTAAGCCTAACAGAACTTAAACGTAACTTCAAATTAACAGAACTTAAATTTGACATTACATAGATTTAACAATGCTTAAGTTGAACAGAACTTAAACTTAACATCACTTGAATGTAACAATACTTAAACTTAATAGAACTGAACCTTAGCATCACTTAAACTGTACAAAGTTGAAACATAACAGAACTGAAAACTTACATCACTTTAATTTAACAGAACTGTCAGACTTGAGAGTGTTCCTTTAAAAGTTTCAGATACAACAGAATTTAACTCATCTTGACTCCATCATTGCAAAAAAGCTAGCAAAAATTTGTCACACAACAGATAAACATCCATGAACAATAAGCAAGCAAACAACTGATGTATAACCGAAATAGCCGCAACATGATTTACTGGAGTGATCATAAAAGTGTTGCAAATACCTTGTGATTTTTCATAATTTAGGTGTGAAAATTGCTTGTGGTAACTATAAACATTAATGAAAATATCTGTTCACAGCCAGGACTTTCCTGGTATTAGCACAATTTTCCTAGAGTCTTTTAAGACATAGCCTTACAAGGCACATTACAATCATTAAATCTCTGGCAATCTTCAAGATGTGCTGAAGAATACCATGAATGTTTTTTGGCAGAAAAGAGACAACAGTGTATATATTGGCAAATCGCACTTAAAACCTGCTCAGTTCGCAGATGGCAAGACAGCCTTTTGTGATTATCAGCACAATAGATTTGACCTTGGACTATTAAAGGCAATGATAAATACCGAGGGCCTAGTCATATAATACTGCCCTGAGTTTTGCACATGTAACTCTGATAGGTCAGTGGGTGCATAGAACTGACAAGTGCATATAAACAGCTACAAAGTCATAGTTTCAAATTATTCTAAAGGAGTATACTACTGTTTACTGTTTTCCTGTCTGCATAAGAATAGCGAATATTAGAAACTCAGCCACTGAGCAGATAACACATACTTAGAGAGCAAGTCTGTTTTGTAAGGTAGTATCACTTTTAGCAACTTTTCTGGTCTATTACAACACTTAAACTTTTTGATATCAAGTCCAATCTTAATTTTGAAGTGGCAAGGAAAAAATCTACACTTGAACCACAAAATAGCTGTACTAATTTGAAAAGTTGTTGCATGTTCATTCATGGCAAAACATTCACTGTAAAATTACCGTAGTAAAGCCGTGAGATAAAAGATCAAGCAAAATGGTAAAGCTGGCACAGGTCCCTCTGCTTTTGCAGTGAAGAATCATGAGCCAATTATACATAAACTTCAAATAGTTTCTGCAGATAACGTTAATAAGGGAGTAAGGAAAGGAATTCAGTCAGCTAATTGCTCTTCTCAAGGAGGAATCTGAGGGTACCGGTACAGATAATCTTGAACTTCTCCAGTAAACAATACTATCAGAATTTACAGCTTACTGAAAATATAAGTTACTTTTAACAGAAGCCACAAATGTTCTTGAGATGCATAGTAAAACATATTTTTTAACACGAGTAATATGCATTTCTCAGAAGCTCTTCCAGTGGTAACCTGTCCATATCACGAACACGAGAAGGGAAAGGAAGAGCAAGGCAGAAGCTGGAAGCTGGTCTTTCCCTTTGTTCGAGTTGAACAACTTCCCTGCAACTCAGTTTCATTAATTAAAAAGCACCTTGAAAGAACATGCAAGAGTGGAGCTGCACAGCCCTGAACGGGCCCCCCCGGGCCCTCCCCGCAGGCGTCTTGGTCCTCTGAGCAGAGCCTGAGTAGGATGCCAGGGCTTGCCTGCCCCTCCCACGCTGCCGTCCTCAGCTCGGTGGTAAACAGCAAGAACGCAGCAGCAGGGGGAAGAAAAAGGGGAAAGAAGCTGCTGCTGTTCCTGGGCGCTCTGCCAGGGCCTCAGACGGAGCCGCGGCAGCCGCCACCGGAGCCGCCCCACCCCACAGAGAACACCGGAGAGCTCCAAAGACAGCACCAAGGGTCGCCCCAATTGTCCCACCGATCTGCAGGCACGGGTGGACAAAGCGGATCCATGGGAGAGGGGGGAGTAGGGCACCCTGCTCCAGGACCCCCAGCACAGGGCGCGGGACTTCTGGTAACTCTGCCACTACGGGATGTCTCCGCTCCGCCCGGGGACACGGCACCGCAGGGAGAGGCGCCCCTGCCGCTCCTGCCGCCGCCGCTGCTGCTGCATCAGGGTCCCTCACCCCCGCCCGGGGAGAGTCTGAAGCTACAGCCGGGAGGGGCGAGGCGGCGCCAGCCGCTGGGGAATCAGCCGCCGGAGGCTCGTGGGCTGCTAAGGCTCTCTCCTCCTCCTGTAAAGCCTCCATAACTGCCCGCCAGGGAGGCAACAGCGCAGCCACCGCCGTGTCCCCCTGGGTGGCCAAAGTCCACAAGTCCGCCCCCACCGTGTCCAAAAGGCTAAAAGGAAAGGCATCTTCAGAGGTCACTTCTGGGTAATAGGCAGCAGTCCACGCTAAAAGGCAGTCAAGCGACTGAGGGGTGTAGGACTTCTCACAGGCATCCAGCAGCCAGGGCAAAGAGTCAAGTACAAACTGCTGGTCGGCAAGGGAAGTCTGAATTCCCATTTTTAAAGCAATCCTGTCCAGGACTGCACGCGTAGGCTACTCACAGCTCACCTGAAAAAACCATCAGGCACTGGACACTGGCCAGCTTTTCCACTTCTCTCCCAAGTGGATTGTAGTCCGTGAGGCTTATACTGCCAGAAGCAAAAACCAAGCCATTTATCACCCTGATTCAAGTAATATACAAACACGAGGCACCATTTGCAGTAATCACGCAAGGGCATGGACTTCACACACAAGATGAAAAGTGCAAAACCTTTATTGCACACTCAGAATTCCCTAAATACCAGCACCTAACAGGATATAACATCATATAAACAGGAAAGATGTTCACCACAGTGTCCCCCAATCACCTGGGGTATTGCACAGATATTACCTATTATGGTAACAGGTAAACAATACCCTATAAGGTCACAAACTACAATTATCACAGGCCCAACACTGTCCAGAAACCCACAATCCTCTCTCAGCCCATCCCCGGTGACCTGGATGCACTCCCAGGATCACCTCTGGGTCCAAGAAAGAGGCTCTCTCTCTGGCCCTCAGGGCCTATCTCTCTTCCAGCACATAGTGCACCCCAACACACTGGTGTGAACTAGGCGATAGAATATTATGTAAGATTGTCACAGGGTGAAAAATTTAGAGGAGTTTGGTTGGTTAATATAGTAAATAGATAAAAAGCAAAAACTTCAAAATGGAGGATTGTTGTTGTTCTCCTGACCTTCTTCTTCTTCTATTACTCCATATTCTGCAGTAGAAGTAGTTTAGGGTGATTGGATAAAAAATTCCGCAGTTCCTCTTTACGTGGCAAGGTGATTTATTGAACATTGGTGGAAAAGTAAAAATATCTTTTGTTTTAAGTTTTCATTGGGTGATTTGCCTTTAAAAGACTGTGTAATCTTGATAATTTGGCTTTCTCTTGCATTCTCTGCTCTGTGCTGTGTCTGGGTCACGTCAGTAACCCTGTTTCTCTGATAAGACTTAATAAACAACTATCTGAAAGCAGAGAATGCTGAAGGTCCCGTTCATCTCCTGGATTTCTGGCAAGGACTCTAAAAATCTCCCCCATCCGGGGAGGCATAATTAAGGCACGGAAAAGTGTCAGCTGTCAATCCAATTGTGTGGGCCAGTGATGTTCCTGGAAGATCCTAACAGGCAGAACCAGTGAGCATTGCACTCAAACCAGGAGCCACACCAGTAAGGCAAAACCAATATCCTTTAAAGTTAGAAAGTCGTAGAGGATTGGCACCTATAATTGAAAAATTCCTCCATCATGAGTTATTAGTGCAATGTGAGTCCAGGTATAACATGCCAATCCTTTCAGTAAAGAAAGCTGATGGTAAGAGTTATCGGTTAGTCCAAGATTTGAGGGCAATTAACAAAATTACAGAGGACATACACCCAGTGGTTGCCAATCCATACACACTTTTGACCACACTGGCAGACGAATTAGGGTGGTTTACTGCTGTAGATCTGAAAGATGCCTTTTTCTGCATTCCTGTGCATAAAAACAGCCAGGAGCTTTTTGCTTTTGAGTGGGAAAATCCCGAGACAGGGAGGAAAAGTCAGCTTACTTGGACAGTCCTACCCCAGGGTTTCAAGAATAGCCCAACAATATTTGGAAACCAGCTAGCAAAGGAATTAGAAGATTGGAGGAGACAAGAGCCAGGAGGGGTTATCCTTCAGTATGTTGATGACATCTTGATCGCAGCTAAAACCAGAGGTGACTGCATCCAACTCACTGTAAGCTTGTTAAACTTTTTGGGACAGAGTGGATACAGAGTTTCCAAAGACAAGGCACAGATCGCCAAGGAAGCAGTAGTTTACTTGGGACTTGAGATCTTCCGTGGACACCGACAGCTCAGCAAGGAACGGAAAGAAGCCATCTGCCGACTTCCAGAGCCCCGCAACGTGAGAGAGATGCAAGTTTTCCTGGGAATGGTAGGTTGGTGTTGTTTGTGGATAGCAAATTATGGGTTGTTGGTGAAACCCTTGTACGGAGCAATAAAAGGAGCTGAAAATGGCATTATAATTTGGACTGAAAGCACAAGGGCTGCATTTAAACAGCTGAAACACTCTCTAATGTCAGCTCCAGCACTGGGCTAACCGGACTTAACTAAGCTTTTTGAACTTTTTACACATGAGAGACTTAATGTGGCACTGAGCGTACTAGCTCAGCGCCTCGGAAGCCAACGGAGGGCTGTGGCCTACTTTTCCAAACAGCTGGGCAATGTTACCCAAGGGTGGCCTGGGTGCTTAAAAGCAGTAGTGGCTACTATCATCCTGATTCAAGAAGCCCGGGAACTCACCCTTGGACAACACCTTGTAGTGTATGTGCCACATGCAGTAGCATCAGTACTGGAACAGAAAAGAAGACATTAGCTGTCCAGCAACCGAATACTTAAATATCAGTCACTGCTGTTAGAACAGAATGATGTTACCCTGAAAACAACTTCTGTTGTTAACCCTGCCCTGTTTCTGTCCTCTGCCTTAATTGATGATGTGCCTGAGCATGACTGTTTGCAGACAACCGAGGAGGTCTATTCCAGCAGACCAGACCTGAAGGACGTGCCCCTAGAAAATCCAGACTGGGAGCTGTTTACAGACGGGAGCAGCTTCATGAGAAATGGTAAACAAATGACAGGTTATGGAGTAACCACCCAGGACAAGGTGATTAAGGCGAAGGCCCTGCCAGCAAACATGTCATCGCAAAAGGCTGAACTGACTGCATTAATGAGGGCCTTAGACCTGAGCAAAGGAAAGAAGGTAAATATATGGACAGACTCTAAATATGCATTTAGTGTTGTCCACTCCCATGGAGCCATCTAGAAAGAGAGAGGACTGTTGAACGCTCAAGGTAACCAGATCAAACATGCTGAACAAATCCTTGCCCTCTTAGTGAGCATCAAAAAACCCACAGAAGTAGCTATCATGCATTGTAGGGGTCACCAGAAAAGGAAAACCACTCCAGAATGGGTAAATTGTTTTGCTGATAAAGCAGCAAGAAGAGCTGCAGAAAAAAGTATTCTTGCAGTAATTCCACAAAAAGAGATTGATTTGTCAAGGTTCACCCCAAAATATGATCAGGCAGACCACAAGTTAATTAAGTTTCTTAAAGCTGAAATCACAGAAAATGGATGGGCTGTTACACCTGCAAATCAGGTTGTAGTCCCACCTCTAATTCTTCAAGAGCTAGCTCGAAGAGAACATGAAAGCACACATTTCGGAGTTGAAAATCTTCTGAAACATCTGAAAAAAGGTAGCAATAGGAAAGGGAATGGCAGATATTGTACAATCAGTAGTGAGCAAGTGTGAAATCTGCTGCAAAAACAATCCTGATACGAGAAAAAAAGAGTTGCGTTAAGAGTAACAAAGGCAGGAGATCTTCCTGGAGATTACTGGCAAATAGACTTTGCTGAGTTACCACGCAAAGAAGGATACAGGTACATTCTGGTGTTGGTTGACACGTTCAGTGGATGGCCTGAAGCTTACCCCTGTCGCACTAACACAGCCAAAGAGGTGGTGAAAGTTTTGCTTAATCATATAATACCAAGGTTTGGGGTTCCCTTAGGTATGTCCTCGGACAGGGGACCACATTTTGTTGCAAATGTGATTCAAGAAGTTAGCCGGATTTTAAGAATTGCTTGGGATCTGCACACACCTTACAGACCCCAAGCAAGCGGTAAGGTAGAACGCATGAATGGGGCCCTTAAGGCACAAATTAGCAAAATTTGTCAAGAGACATCCATGATGTGGATTCAGGCCTTGCCTATAGCTTTACTGAGGATCCGCATACAACCAAGGCGGAAGGATAACATCAGTCCCTATGAAATATTGTATGGCAGGCCATATCAAATCCCACATGTCCCAGGTGAAATTCACATGAGGGGAAAACTTGATTTACAGAAATATCTAATAGCTTTAGGTTCTACTTTGCAGAAGCTCCAGAATTACATCGTGTTATCCAGACCCATAGGACTGGACACACCTGCACATCCCTTCCAGCCTGGAGACTGGGTCTATGTGAAGTGGTGGGACAGTGATCCTCTACAAGCCAAGTGGAGAGGACCATTCCAGATTTTGTTGACCACCCTCACCGCAGTCAAAGTCGCTGGCAAAAGACCCTAGATTCACTACTCTAGCGTTAAGAAGGCTTCTGCTCCTAAAACAGCTGAGAAAACAGAGACTGATACAAATGAAGTTGATGTAGTTTAGATGATTTTCCTGTGCTTATTATCTACACAGTTGGTAACCAAATTTTGCATATGATTCCAGTCCAAAATGTATCCAAAGACATTCATTTAGATACGAAACTAATAATTGACATGTAAACTGAGGTGGAAAGATCAACAAAATTTGTTTACAATTTGAGAACTAACTTAGATCTTACATTAGATGACATTCAAGGCTGATTGTATCTTCCACACCCTGGGTTCATAGTTACCAAACTGACCCTGAATTAAAGATTGTTTATAATGATTGTAGTTATAATTCTTTTTATAGATATATACTGCTGTTAAACATATATTATTAGTAGATATTTAGAATATTTAAAATAGAGTCTCGACAAGGTGGAGGCCTTGTCAAGCCTCTAAAGGGGAGAAATGATGCCTTAGGCTTTAACTTTGTGCTGGTTTGGCCAAAATTTAGCAATATATCTTCTGAGAGGAAACCAGGTTACAACCACCCTTCCCCCCACAGGGTTCGGGAAAAAAAAGATATTTTTCTCGAAGGAAAGTGAATGAGATAAGAGCTATTTATTTAACAAACACACAGGAAAAGGATAATAATGCTAAATAATGAAATGAAATCTCTCGCTATAGAGAGAAACCTGGGAAGATTTCAGAGTCTTTCTGTAGGTGTGGTCTCTCTCTTTCTCGGAGCTGGGTCGGCGAGGGCCCACCCCCCGGGCCTCGGGGAAAAATTCTCCCGATGTGTTCTGATGTTGTTGAACAGTTCAGAAGAGAAGAAGGGAAAAACCAAAGTCCTAGGAAACAAAATTCAGCTTTCCGTCTCACGCCGGGAAGAGAAGAAAAAAACTGAAAACCGCTGGCTGAAGGAAGCAAGCAGGGTGCTCCCTCCTGCTCCTGCAGCCAGAGAACGCAGAGGAGTGTATCTCTGTGTCCTTGGGAAACTGTTTTGAAAAGTTCGTTTGGTTTTGTTTTTTTTTTCTTTTCTCTAGCTCAGTTTAAAGGCACAGAAAAGGCACAATATTACTTTTTGGGCATAGAGCATGATAGGGGATACACATAATAGAGTCACCCCAAGACAACTTTCATATTTTTGAATCCTGTACTGCTTGGTGTGTAACCAGTAGCCCGTTAATTTCTGCTCTCTTGTGCTAGGTAGACATAACAAAGCCTCTCCAGGCCTGCTCTCCAAGGACACTCAGACAGTCCTAGGCCCAAAAAGTATAAACCAAAGACTCTAAAGGGGGGGGCAAGCTTGAAGAAATTACATCATTAAACTGAAGCTTTAATTAGAGAATTAACCCTAAAATGCAAATGAACCAAACCTATAAAAGTGTGAAGAACTCGTGACCTGTCATCCATCTTGGGGTCCATCTTGGCAATAGCCTCTGGCTCCCCAGGGTGTACCTTTGAAGGCCTTTCAAATAAATACCTACCTTTATTCCCTTATTCTGTCTAGTCTCTGTTTTCTAGGAGGCGTCTTCAGGCATCAGTATTGTTAAGGTACTAGATAATCTGACAGTTTTAAATTGTTTTGATTAATATTTGTATATGTTTTGTCTCAATAGTTCAGCAGTGTATATGAGTTCTCTGCAAGTATTGCTTTAGAATGCTTGTTTCTTCACTCTGGTTCTCACAGTGGATGGAAAAGATTTATCCCTGCATTAAACTTGAATTTTCATATGATTTATGGAATCAGTTTTGTATACCTCTTCCTACCTCCTCAGGGTAAGGTATAAAATTCCCGACTGAGTATATAGGAACAATTTGAGTTTCATTACACCATTGATTCCCCTGAGGCAACCAGACTATTATATAGTGCATTTGTTCTGGTTTTTGTAGAATTGTCTAACGCTTGATATATTGAGCGAGGAATATGTGAAATGCTGAGCTTCACAGAAGAAGAACACTGGACTAAGAAGCATGAATGGAAGTGAAGGGAGTTGCTGACCCATCTATTGAACTCCTCCAATCACTGCAACTGAAAAATTAACTCCATTAACTTTTTCTTTGGTCCTTATTTGCATATCATCATTCCTATGATTTCAAGACTCAAGGGGTGGGTAACATCCTGATCTACACAGACTGGTAACAACACAAGTAAAATGACTTGTTTTGATTGTTCCTCACCACTATGAACATTCTGGATTTAATGTTATCTCTTGTCATTATATTTTTTTTATCGGTAATCATTATATATATATATGTGTGCGTTACATAATCCAATACATGAAAATATCACCAATTCTGGACCTAAATCAATAATATAGTTAACACTCTTTTTAACTACATGAGTTAGAGAAATAGTAAAGCTTAGGAGATCAATGTATATCAACATACTTAGCAATAATGTGCACATATGCAGTGGATGCTTTTATAGCATGAAGGCAAGAGGTATCTTCATTACCACTTCATGAGGTAAAGTGAGTGACTGCAGTCAAGGGGTGGAATGTAGCAGGGCATCTCACCCCCTACAAGAGCTTATCTACTGTTTGCTAACTGGTCAGATAAATCAAACAGAACGAGCTGTCTTGTAGTGAGTTATTTTGGCTCCATGAGGTTAACATTGGTCTGGCACCTCCCAACTGCCATCCTGATCTGCCATCCTTAGACCTTGCAGGCCAGAGTGATTTCTTAAACTTAAGTTGTTACCAAAAATCTGAGGCTAAGGCAGTATGGATGCTGAAAAAACTCCAGCAGAGAATTTCTTCAGCTCTCTGCAGCATTTTTGTGAGAGTTCTGTCTTTCCCATGCAAGTAAGACAAAACAATGTTACAGTTTTGTAAACTTCTTGCAGCTGCGGATTGTTTTGGCAGAATTGTTATGGTTCTAACTAGAAAAACATTCAGAGATGGGTGTCTTAGAACTTGACCAATCCCCTTAGGGGGTGGATGGCAAAAACCAATTACCTTATGCCACTTAATACACTTTGCAAACTAACATATAAAAGTCTTCTGAGAATTCATTAAAGCGCGTCCATTTATCCCTGAGCCTGGACTTTGTGTCGTTTCTCTACTCATCTGTGGGGAAAACAGCGACAAGGCAGGGCTTGCCTGAAGCTCCCACTCATCCTGTGACAGTTGGTAGCCTATGGTGAAGACCATGGTGAAGCAGGCTGTCCCTCTGTAGCCCATGGAGGACCATGGGGATGCAGAGATCCACCTGCAGCCCATGGAGGAGACTCACGCTGGAGCAGGTGGATGCCTGAGAGGAGGCTGTGACCCTGTGGGAGGCCTGTGGAGAGAGGAGCCCTTGCTGGAGCAGCCTGTTCTTGAAAGACTGCACCCCATGGAAGAGTGACCCACACTGCAGCAGTTTGGGGAGGACTGTTGCCTGTGGGATGGACTCACATTGCAGCAGTTTACAGAGAACTGTTGCTTGTGAGATGGACTCACATTGGAGAAGTCCGCAGAGAACTGTCTCCTATGGGAGGGACCCTACAGTGGCACAGGGGAACGACTCCTCTCACTGAGCAGCAGGCGAAACAACCTGTAATGAACTGACCATAACCCCCATTCCCTGTCTCCCTGTGCTGCTGGGGGAGGAGGTACAGATGGGAAGGAGGGAGAGGTGGAAGAAAAGGTCTTTAAGGTTTTATTTTACTTCTCATTATCCTGCTCTGATTTTTTTAGCAATAAATTCAATTAATATCCCTAATTTGAGCCTGTTTTGCCCATGACAGTGTTTGTTGAGTGATCTCTCCCAGTCCTTATCTCAATTCATGAGCCCTTCATTATATTTTCTCTCCCCTGTCCAGCTGCAGAGGGGAGCGAGAGAGCAGCTTTCGTGGGTGCCTGGCATCCAGACAGCCTTAATCCATTACACACTGGTCTGGCATCTCCCAACTGCCAATAAACATCTTACTGTTGAAGTGAGATCTGGCAAGATAAGGTGGATTTCTGACTGACAGACACCTCACCATATGACTATCAAAGTGACACCAAACTTTCACAAAGCAGAAATCTTCTATACATTTTCCTGGAAATGTGTGGAGTTTCTCCCCTGAGCAGGGATGCCTGCTTTGCGGTTACTCCCACAGAGGTTAAGTGAAAGGAATCTGTGTACATTATTGTCATTTCGATGGTAAGTTACATTCAACTCCTAATCAATAGTATTTCTTCTACTAGCTTTAATATAGGCATCTTGAAATCATGTACTGTTTCATGTTATGCTGCAATCTACTAGTAGTTCTTTTTTAGTTTTATACTGTGTAGTAAGTAATTCTGATTAACATCTTTTGTCTGTTATCTCTTGTCTATTTAATAAATAATTCATTTTATAAATACACTTGATCTGCCATCCTTAGAACTTGTGGGCCAGAGTGATTTCTTAAATTTAAACTGTTGCCAAAATCTGAGGCTAAGGCTGGGCTTGTCTGAAGCTCCCACTCTTCCCACGACATGGAGGAGCTTCCAGCCGCTGGGACCACTCTCCAAACACCTTTTCCAAGGGACTCTTCATGTCTCCATGGGATTATTTAGGGTTTCCCAGCACCACTACATACAGACTGCTTCCAGCATCCAGCCATCCCCAGTGTCATCCACCGCTCTCCCTTCATCTCTTTGCAGCCTTCATTGCCTCTATGGGCAAGGACCACCCTGATCCTGGTAGATGGGTGTCCCTCCTGCTGCAGGGGTCAGAGCAGTTGTGGGGCCAGCTTGGCACTCTCCCCACTTCCTGCTCTCATGGTGAGACATGAGGCACCCTGAGTTTGCAGGGTCCTTGGCCCACCCCATGGCCTCTGCCCATCACTGCTGTAGGACACTTTGGGGACACAAGGCCAAGACTGCCTGGTGGAACAGGGATACAAGGCTGGGGTAGGGTGTTAAACAGAATGGATACCAGAAGTCCCCTGGGAGAAGCCAGAAGTCCCGTAAGTGCACCAATCAGAGGCTAATTTGGCACAGCTGTTTAATGGACATGTCTTAGTACAGAAGGGGTGTTGCAACCCATGCATTCCTGGCCACCTCCTCGCCCCAGCCACATCTCAGTCCTGTCATCAGAAACATCCCTGTTGGCCTGTCAAGCAAGCTCAGTGTGAAATGCAACCAGGGCAGTATAAGAAGGTGCCACGGAACCAGCATGCCTCCTGATCTTGCAGTGGAGGAAGACCCCAAAGACAGGACCTATGCCCTGGCTGGGGTTGGGGGGCCAAGCGGGATGGTGTCCTGATGCGATGAAGGTGGAGGTGAGACAGCAACCGGGATGCTGCAGGTGTACCTCCAGTCTGTGCATGGCCTGGGGCACCCTGGCTGAGCCAGGGCACATCAGGTGGGCAGAGGCTGAGGGTGCCACATAGAAGGGGTCGGAGGGCCTGAGTGTTGCCTATAGTCAAAAGAAAAAACCCCTTGCAACAGTGTTAGAATAGTAAAAAGCAGACCTTTATTTGGAAGCTTCCAGGTGTCCTGGTGGTGATGGGCCCACCCGGCACCGGATTTCCACAATTTTATAAGATTGATTAATTAGGATATCTAACAGGTACATCCAATAGGAGATTCATTTGCCCCAAGACACACACCCTGGGGTCAGCCCCCTTGGAGTTGGTCCAAGGGGTTCTCTGCCCCACTTCTTATGTCTTATTGTTGATGCCGTTTTGGTTTTTACCCTTTTTTCTTTTATATATTCTCTGTATCCTTTACACATGTACTTGTAGCTTTGAAGCTTCATATTGTAGCTTAGTTTCAACATTTTCCTAGGCAGAAAGACAAAACAAATTCCAGGATCCCTATGCTATCTTGGTTCTCCTTAGAAACCAATGAGTCAAGGTTTTAAAAAGTTAAAATTTTAGTTAAGAGTTAGAAGCAATTTGTATTGATTAGGATGCAAGGTAGAAAAACAAAAGATAAGTTAATGATTATTAGATGCTTAAGCTAGAGCTAAGTGATGTATTATTTGCCATTATATTCTTGTTTTAAGTTTTGTTTATAGAAGGAAACAGAATAAATGAACTGTCATCAAAACAAATTGAAACTAATAGAACCAAGAACAGCACCTGGGTTTCATAATAATTAATCAAAAGTAGGAGATCTTGGGCTGTGCCAGAAGGTCACGAAGGCCTGCCAACAGTAAGAAGGTAAAAAGGTCACTGTGAAGACGTTCCTTACTTCATCTTTCAGGACCACTGACCCAATTCGAGACCACCAACCCAATTCAAGAGAGAAACTGCGCATGCGTGAAGGACTAATGATCTCATTTTAATACAGAGCGGGGAATGGGAGGTGCTGGGTCATACATATGTAGAAGATGTAAAACTTTGAGTAATAAATAGGGAATGAAGAACCTTGTACGTTGCTGGCATGTCTTTAGGAGGCTACTCCCATGCCACCCACCGGTGCCTGAATAAACATACCACTTTTTAACTTTAATTAGTTAGAGGGTCTTTTGTCCGTGGATACAGTGATTTTAACGAATCACCAAGGCTGAAACCAGCTTTCCAAAACACTTTTGTAACCAGGGCCTGGATCTCATCGTAAGGGGGGAGAATCTAGAAGGTACTAGAACTGGAGGAATTACTTCATCAGGCGAGTTCCTAGTTGGGGGGTTCTTGTCAGATATGCTAATTTGCAGAATCTATAAAAATTGTACACGTGTTACACAGGGGGCCCATCTTTGTCCTTTTCTGCCTGACGAATTTGTGCACCTGAGGATCCTCATATAAAGGTACCCTTTTTATCACCCTAACTGTGTCTGACCCATATTTTTAGGACCAGAGAAAAAGGCATCATTGTAGATCCCCTACTTAGAGTAAGACTAAACAATATTTCAGGAATTTATTACAAGGTGAGCTTATTGTTCTAAAATCTAGGGGAAAAGGTAGGAAAAGCACTGAAGCTATGGCCATGCATTAGCAATCTACAAAGCTACAAGTATATGAAAAATATATAAAAAGCTTAGGCATCAAGGGCAGCTGCTGTGGCACCTGGGCATCCCCTCACCTGGTGTGTGTGGGGCAAGGTTTTCAAGGGTCCCTGATCCTCTGCCTGCAGGCTGTGTCCCCCTACCTTAGGGCAGCTGGGCATTGCCCCTGGGCAGCCAGTGCCTCATCCCTGCAGCTGACACCCCAGGGAGCTCTGGGGTCTGCCTCCTCCTCCTTGCCCTGTGTACTAATGCCCCTGATGAGGTGGGAATGCCTGCTCCCCTTGCCAGGGAGGAAACAGGAGTGAATGGGGCTGCAGTGTGACAGTAATGATAAATGGATGGAAAGCATCCCATGGAATAGAAAGGGGGAGGGAGTCGGATCCACGAACCGAACCAGGGACTGACAGGGATGCAGGGGAGTGCTCCCATGCAGCTGACCTTGCCCTTCCACTCTTCCTGGTGCTTTCTGTTCCCAATGCTCTTTCCCACACTGTTGTCCTTGGCACTAAATGGTTGGCCCCCAGCAGGGCAAGGTCTAGCTGTGCTGGGAAACACTCTACCAAGATACATTCATGAGCTGCAGGTGGGAGGACGGATCTACCGGGCTCTGGCTCCTGTTGGAGCCAGGCAGGGATGTGGAAGAGGCTGAGCAGGAGTCAGCCATGTTGTTCCATCCCAAGGATTCACACTGCCGATGAGCTGAGCCAGTGATTGCTGCAGACTCCTGGATGCTGCTGCTGGTAGCATGCAGAAGCTCAGCCATGCTGCCCCACTGCACTGCAAGAGGTGCCCCTTCCTTGTGCTCTGAGCTCCATTCACCCCAAAACTACCCAGACCTGGGACCAGGATCAGAGCAAGCCCCACTTCTCATCAGGGACAGACCCTGCTCTGTCTGGGGGGGTTCCTGGAGACATGCCCCTGGAGGCTTCAGGCGCTGGTGAGTGAGGGGGTGCTGTGGGGCTGGGGATTGTGGGGGCAGCAGGTTCCCTGCCCATCATGCCCCACGGCATCCCTGGCCACCATAGCCCTCCCCACATCACAGCCTGTGGGATACAAGACCAGTGGGGCCACTCTTTGCCGTTCCCCACTTCTTCCCACCAATTAGAGACCCTGGAGCTGCACCCACTCATCCAATCAGAGCCTGGCATCCATCCTCTTCATGGCCAATCCGAAGTGGAGACAGAGGGAGAAGGCAGTGCAGCCACTTCTCCTCCAACCAATTGGCAGCTGTCTCTGCCCATGGAAGGGCAGGACAGGTTGCCATGGCAGTGGGAGATGTCACTGCCCAAGATGACACTACAGGGTGGGTGGAGGCTAGGCAGGAGGCTGCAGGTGGAGGGCAGTGCTGTTGGGGCAAGCAGCCAGGATGTAGGCAATGTTCTCCCGCAGAAAGCCAGGCCAGTCGACAGGCCTGCAGGGCAGACACGGGCTCACCAGCTGGCTGTCCCCTGCTGCTGCTGCTCCCTTGGTATATTCTCCAAAATGACGGGGTGCCCCCTGCAGCCCCAAACCACCCCTGGCCTCCTGGCCTCCTCCTGCTTCATGGCCATGGTCTTCTCCTGGCTCTTGCTGCTGCCACTGCTAGCAGGACTGCTCTCCAACATCGGCCCTACATGTCTGATGCTGCAGGAATGAGGAGGGTGCCCTTTGTCCTCCCTCCTTGCACCTTAAATGGTGGTAGAGGGGGAAAAGAGCATTCCAGGACAGGGCAGGGCTGCTAGGCCACAAAGGGGAAGTTGGTGGGAAAGGTGGGGCACCCACTTTCATGCTGAGCCCCTTCAGTGGGTGCTCAGGTTGTGCTGGGAGCCACATGCTGGGAGCATCTCCTTTTAGTGTTTGCAGAACCAGCTGTGCTGGACCTGGTGGCTCTTGCTGTCCCTGATGAAGCCATCACTGTCCTGGTCAAGAGCCAGGAAGACCACCTGTGCCAGCTCCCACTCCTTGTCTGTCAGCAGCCACAGCAGAGAGGAGAAGGGTCTCACCCCACAGCAGAGGACTGGGATGTGGGGAACCCCCCACTCCTGTGCCCAATGTTGCAGAGGTTTGCCTCCCCAGGTTCCATGGCCATGGGTGCCAGCTGTGGTAGTCAGCCTTGGGTGTTGCCCCACATTGGGCACCAAGTAAGGCTGTCATTGTTTAGGAATGGCACTCCAAACCATGAGCCACTCCCCCCCCCCTTTCCCCTGCCTCTGGTGGGAGACAAAAGGCAGAGACTATGGGTTGAGATAAGAACAATTTACTGGAAACAGCAATGAGATAAGAAAACGAACAGTAACAGAAACAATATTAATAACAAAAGTGTACAAAATAGGGTGATTTACATGCAAAAATGGTCACCAAGCCTGGGACAATGAAAAACAATGGCAGACAGACCCTCCACAGTGACATGTTTATCTGACTGCAAGTCATGCCCCTCTTCTTCCCAGAAGCGAGAATCCCTTAATTCTGCCCCCCCTTCCCCCCCCAGGAAGTGACATGAGGTGGTATAGAATAACAACCTAGACATGCCCACATGGCTCCAGGCTCCACCCTCTCATGGTTACTGTGAAAAAATTACCTCTGTCCTGGCCTAAAACCAGGACATTATCCACCCCTTTATTCTATACCATATACATGATGCCCAGATCCTACACCTTCCAACTATATACATGTACATATATATAAAAATATACACAAGCACAGGTATCATTTCCATAGTCAATGTCTGTCTCTCCCAAGATGTCTATTGAGTTCATTTAGTCCATGACTGTGGGTTCTATCCATCCTAAATGTCTTCCAGGGCAGGAGGGCTGGTGTGCTGTCAGCTGGTTGTTGCACCAGGAGCTCACAACTGGTGTATCTGGAGCAGTCCATCCTCATTGTCCATGGGAGTTATGACAAACAGTGGCAGTGTCATTCAGCAACCAATATTATACAATTCAACATTACAGACTGTTCTCACACAAAAATCAAATCCCCTTGAGGCACGCACTGTTTCCCTGTTCCTCTGCATTACCCACCAAGTGCACCCAGGTCCTTGAGGAAAAACAATCCCATTGATGGGTTTGCCTTTGCTTGAGGCAGGACTAATCCAAACTGTCTTCTATGGGGAGAAATAAGATAGAATTGGGTTGTGAGCTGTAAAACCTGCCTGCAGAGGCACATGGCAGCACAAAGGAGCACATGGTGGCACAGAGAGGTTTGTCTCCACCAGACCCTGGGGGGAGGAGGTGTCACACACAGCAGACCCCTACAGAGAGGAGCCTGCCGGGAGCGAGTGATCATCCCATAGAAGGAAGTGTGTTGCTGATGTGGCAACACGGGATAGGTCACGTAGTGAGGATTACCATATAAGGAAATACTATGCCTTAGAAAAGTGTATAAAACCAGCTCATTCCTTCAAATAAACGATTCAGATTCCCTGCCAGTCTCGGTCCGTGATTCCCTAACACATTCCTCATATGCATCACAGGGACTTCATCTTCTATGGTACATGGAGGTTTTGATTGGGCAGGGCCAACCTGATTGGTAGAGCCTCAGATGTTAACTCACCAGGTGGTCTTCGTTAAATGTAGATCCCAATGTTTGAAGGTTCCCCTACCCATTGCTTTCAATATGCTTTTTAACAGTCCATTGTACCATTCAACTTTCCCAGAGGCTGGTGCATGATAGGGAATATGATGCACCCACTCAATAATGTGCTCTCTGGCTCAGGTGTCTATGAGGCTGTTAACAAAAAAATTAGTAAAAATAAAAGATATCCCATTGTCCAACCAGCCCAATAAAGAATGCCTGCTTCTTACTACATTTGTGTTAAGGAGTTTCTTTTATTTTTACTGATTTTTTAGTAACAGTTTTAGCAACTGTCTTGGTTTGAAAGACAGGTGTCTGTCAAGGAAGGCAGGAAACTCCCCTGAAATGGAAAATGCAACCCCCTTTCCTCCGAATTATTATAATTTTGAAATTAAGGGGCTTTCAGGCAAAGATATGAGGGGTAGGAATAACAGTTCTTTACTAATATATATATATCTATGACAAGGCAAACAAACAACAATAACTATGGCACTAACAGCAAACAGAACCACAAACCCAGTGACAGGCCCTTTCCCCTTTGGTGCAGTTCCAGTCACAGCTGGCAGGGGTGCTGGCGGCTCCCGGTGAGCAGGGCAGATGCGATGGTTCCCCTGCAGCTGCAGGGGGCGCTCTGGAGCGAGCTCGGGGAGCACACGGTAATGGCGGCTCGGGGTCCCGGGAAGGGATGGACGAAAAGCTTCACAAACCCTCTGGGTGGCTGATCCCGGTGCCCGGCCGGACCCTCGGGAACAGCAGGCTGGAACAGCAGAGACGAGCACAGATCCCGGGTGGCAGACGAGATGTATCAAAACTCCGGAGCTGCAGTGGGAGCCTCGGGAGGTCTCAGCCGGCAAAGGGTGTGCAGGGCTACGATGTAGCAAAGGATCCAAGCGGCAGCGGAGGCAGGGCAGCCTGCAGCCCGGCTCCCAGCAGGGCAGGGAAAGGTGGGCTTGGGAATCCCGGGTTTCTCCAGTAGAAGGAAAGCAGCCGAAAAACAGGAACCTCCAGCTCTGACCAACTCCTTCTGAACACTGAGAACACCAGCCAGCCCCGCCACCCCCACCCCCCAGGTGAAAAACAAGTAGCTAGTTGGACCCCCCGCCCTTTGTGGCCAGGTCTTTTGTTCTTCTTAAGCACCTAGCAATCTGTCCCCCTGGCAACATATATGGGGAAAATTCTTTAGGAGAAAAAGAAAACAGGAGAACTCCTAAAACCCCCAACAGCAACCCAGGTGGGACATATTCCTGAATTTCAATGGATCCAAGGGATCACGGGGCCTCCAGCCGGCACCCAGGGATTCTCAGGGGGGAACCTTTGATCCCTGGTCAGAAGGAAATTGGAGCAAGACCCCTGATAAGATAAAGGCATTCTTTAATTTAAAAGTATTAACTGTTAACCTGCCTGTAAGGTGCAGCAAAAGCTTCGCAGGGTTGAGTTTAAAGGCACCTAAGGCGGGAACAGGGAAGGGTTAGAGTCCCTTCTAAGGAGCTCCTAAATGGTAATTGGTTATAATGGGAAACAAAACCTCAAAAGAGGTATCACAGGTGTTACTGCTGGGATGTATCTTGAAACGTTGGAAACAAATTGGGAGTGATTCTGTCATGCGAGAAAAACTTATAAAATACTGTAATCAGTGGTGGCCACTTTACACACCGAAAGATCAAGAGAAGTGGCCTAAGGATGGATCCTTACAGTATAATACCATATTGCTATTAATGTTGTTTTGCAAAAGGGAGAATATAAGTTCTTTATGTTGACTTATTTTTTGCCCCAAGAATCATCCAGAATGGCAAAAGGAATGGGGGATAATGCCCTCACTCGGAAACAATTGGTTGAATATTGTAAGAGTTGGTGGCTGAAGTATACTTCGGCAATTTCTAAAGAAAGGGGACATTGGAAAAGGGAGTGTCCCCAAGCCAGGGGAAATCAGACAGGAAACCTGAATCTGGCTCTTCAAGCCATCAAGCTCAAGACCTTAAGTGAAGATGAAGAATTCCCCTGAAGGGGATGGGGGAGTCATCCTCAGCTGAGCCCCTGGTTACATTATTGTTGGGGAATGAAAAGGTAAATTTTTTAATTGATACAGGAGCAACTTATTCTGTACTGAATATGTGCAGAGGAAAACTTAGCTCAGAACCTGTAAGCATTGTGGGTGCATGTTATGATCTGGTTATTAAAATTATTAGAGATGCCTCTGCCGGAATTAAGGTGCAAGTGAGACCATATGCCAAAGTCAATAGTATGGGTTTTATTTGATAGCAAATATGAGAGGGAGAGAGAGAAAAAGGAGAGTAAAAGGAAGAGAAAGAAATAGGAGAAAGAGGTGGGGGGACAGAAAGAGTGACAGAGAGAATAAAGAAAATATCACCACTCTGTGGATCCCAAAGATGTTCTGTTGATCCTTTCCAGCTGGTCTTCTTGGTGGTGAAGGTCCCCCAAAAGCATAGAATTCGATGGATTAATATAGGCTCAGGCCAGGTGGGAATGCCCTGGTACCTTCCCTGGGCAGGGGCCAGTCTCTTGTGGCAGACACTGGATCTGTTGCATCATTTTGCATAATTTTGCCTCACGTGCAATCCTGTGGTGCAAGGCCTCTGGGGAGCACTTTGGGGGGGTCTTTGATGGATTATGAGACCCCCTCAGCTGCCTCTCACATGAATGTCCCGTGGATGTGGCCTTCCCCAGGTTGGGGATTCCACAACTGGGCCAGTTTGTGTAAGGGAGGATGGGTTGTACTGGTTTTGCATGGCCTGGTTTTTGGTAGCAGGGGGGGCCACAGAGGTGGCTTCTGTGAGGAAGCTGCTAGAAGCTTCCACCATGTCTGGCAGAGCCAATCCCTGATGGCTCTGAAGATGGACATGCTGCTGGCCAAAGCTGGGCCAATTAGAGAGGTTGGTAAAGCCTCTGTGATAACATATTTAAGAAGAAAATCAAAACAAAGTGCACACAGTTTTTCTCTGACAGAGAAGAGGAGGAGGTGAGAACATGTGAGGGAAAACAACATGGCGACACCAAGGTCAGTGGAGAAGGAGGGGGAGGAGGTGCTCCAGGAGCCAGAGCAAAGATTCCTCTGCAGGCCGTGGTGATGACCATGGTGAAGCAGGCTGTCCCCCTGCAGCCCATGGGGATCCACGGGGGATGCAGAGATCCACCCACAGCCCATGGGGCAGGTGCCCATGCCAGAGTGGGTGGATGCCTGGAGGAGGCTGTGATCCAGTGGAAGACCTGGTGGAGAGAGAGGGCCCTTGCTTCCAGGCTGGAGCAGCCTGTCCTTGAAGAACTGCACCCTGTGGGAGGGACTCACGTTGCAGCAGTTTTGTGTGGACTGCTGCTTGTGAGATTGGAGCCACACTGGAGAAATTCACAAAGAACTATCTCCCGTGGGAGGGTGTCAGAGACTGAAATATGATAAATTATGACGAACATTTTCTTGAAGGACTTTTAAAACTGTATTACAAAAGCTGTAGAGAAGACTACCACACCCTGAATGGGGCCCTGACTGAGGCTTTACTTTTCCTGACGAAGATAAGATAAAGTAACAACTCAGGACTGGGGACATTCACAAAGCACACACTTAACACCTCCAAGGTGGAGACCACAGCCCCAGGGCTATCAGCTGCCAGGCTCGCACAGACCCTCGAAGCAAAGGGAGGGGGGAGGAATGGCTTTGGGTATCTTAGAAAGCCTCTGGTCAGAGGCACGATGACTGCCCATCCTCCACTGTGCAGACCAGCTCAGCTGAGGGGTCCTCACCCGGGGAGGGAGAAGCTTATCCACAGCAGAAGGGGGTGACATGGCCCATCAAAGGGGCCCCCCTCAAAGGGGTCCCCAGACCCTGCACCAGAGCACCAGAGATGATGCAACAGACCCTCAGTGTTGCAAGGGACAGTGGGTCAAGCTAGCCCCTGCAAGGGGAGACACATGGGCGTTCCCACTGTGAAAAACAAGGTTCACTCTCCTGTTAGGATTGAAAAATTTTAATAAAGGACAATAAGGGACAAAGACAATAAAGCAAAAGTCACAGCGCTGGGTGCTTTTGGCACTCAGCCAAGAGCACACCTGCTATCTTGGAGACACCCTTTACATACACCCGGAGTATTACATATTCATAAACAATTATACATTTTCAAAACCCTTTCCAGTAACTATTCAGGATGGAATCTTGCTCTGGTGGTTCTCGGAACCAGCAGATCGTTGCCCTTTGGCGATGCATATTTAAACCTTTCCAAATGGAGTGCTGTACTCCCAGCTCGTCCCCAGCAGATCGTTGTGGCAACGCATATTATCTTGTCTGTTGGTATGCCGGTAGCAGGGGTCCAGGCAAATAGTTCATAGCTATTTCTAAGTTTTTGGTTGAATGAAAAAAGTATTAAGAAAACCACATCTTCACAACAAAGCTACCTTATATAGCATATTTTACATATAGCATCTATTTGTGACAAAGCCACTGTTTACAAAAGCTACTTTAACATCACTTATTTTAACATTTGCAGAAAGCCAATATTATAGCATCTATTTATCACACCACATGGCCCAAAGCGTATATTAATCCATGGGATTCTGTACTCTTTGGCATGTGGCAGCCTGTGGCGGCGTGGCCACGGCGGCGACGGGGGACCCTCACCACCAGAAGATGGAGGGGAGCAACGAGACATCGTCGGGATCCTCGGATGGGTGATATGCTTCCACCTAACCCCTGTCACCTCTCCCTGTCCCCCCAACCCCCCATGCACACCTCTTTTTCTCTTTCTTTCTTTCTTTCTTTCTTTCTTTCTTTCTTTCTTTCTTTCTTTCTTTCTTTCTTTCTTTCTTTCTTTCTTTCTTTCTTTCTTTCTTTCTTTCTTTCTTTCTTTCTTTCTTTTCTTTCTTTCTTCTTTCTTTCTTTCTTTCTTTCTTTCTTTCTTTCTTTCTTTCTCTTTCTTTCTTTCTTTCTTTCTTTCTTTCTTTTCTTCCCTTTGCCTCTTTACTATTAAATAAAATACATCAATTTTTGGCAACAACATCTAACCTCGTTTGGTTTTAATCTCGTTTTGGGAGTATTTTAGAACCTTCAAAGTTCCTTCCGGTTTATGCACAGAGACTTAGCTTTCTTGCTTTTTCTGAGCTTAAACCGGATCGTAACAGAGGGACCCCATGGTCTCACAGGGGAAGGACTCCTCTCCCGGAGCTGTGGAAGGAAACTTCAGGTGACGGACTGACCAAACCCCCATGCCCTATCTTCCTGTGCTGTCGGTGGGAAGGAGGGAGGGGCTGGGGGGAAAAAGGTGTTTTTAAGGGCTTATTTTAATTCTCATTCTCCTTCTCTGATTCTGTTAGTAATAAATTCACTTTGCAACTTTAAGTTGAGCCTGTTTTGCCCTTGAATTTTTTCTCCCAGTCCTTATCTCAACTCATGAACCCTTCATTATTTTTTTTCTCTCCTCTGCCCAGTTGTGGCAGGGGAGGGTGAGTAAGCGGCTTTCATGGGTGCCTGGTGTTGGGCCAGTGTCAAACCATGACATGGGTGTTCACTGCCTCTGGCCAGAGGTTATGCCACACACCCGAAACCTCCTCCCCCCACCTCATTTTGGGGGGAGTCTGTGTAAACCTGGCCTTTGTGGGCTGTAGTCTCTCCCACCCCAAACCCAGACAGGGAAGAATCTCTGCTTCGTTTGGCTCTCTTGTAGATGGATTCCTTTCCCTCAGCCTTGTTTGTTTTTCCCTAGACCTGAGATTGAACAATAGTGTCCCCTTTATCTTATCTAGGTGGCTTAACTCACAGTCCAAAGTTCTTTGAGGCGGCTTCTGTGGTTGTAGCTTCTTTATACAGTTTTTGCTATAATGAGCAAAACTCCTTCATAACAATGTTTAAGGCATGATCCCTTTCAGTCCCTGACAGTGCAACCGGGAAGAAAGAGAGCAGGCCTTTTTTACAACCACTACTATTTAAATTAGGAAAACAGCAGGGGACACACCAATTTGTATATTCCTGTGACACCGTTTTGGTTTTTACATTTTCCTTTTATATATTCTCTGTATTCTTTACACATATATTTGTAGCTTTGTAGCTTCTTATTGTAGCTTAGCTTCAGCATTTTCCTAGGCAGGAAGACAAATTCCAGGACCCCTATGCTATCTTGGTTCCCCTTAGAAACCAAGGCTGAAACCAGCTTTTAAAGACATACTTTTGTAAACAGGGCCTGAATCTCATCTGAGGGGGGGAGAATTTAGAAGGTACTAGAATTGGGGGGATTACTTCACCAGGCATGTAGCTAATTGGGGGGCTCTTGTCAGATATGCTAATTTGCAGAATCTGTAAAATTGTACATGCATCACGGGCGGGGGGCATCTTCGGCGTTATCCACCTAACAAGCTGTGCACCTGAGGATCCTTATATAAAGGTACCTGTGCCGGTTTGGCCAAAATCTATTAATGTAACCCTTGAGAGAAAACTAGGTTACAACCACCCTTCCCCCCACCAGGTTTGGGAAAAAAGGAAATTTTTCCTCGAAGGAAAGTGAAAGAGGTAAAAACTATGTATTTTAACAAACACACAGGAAAAGGATAATGATGCTAAATAATGAAATGAAATCTCTCGCTATAGAGAGAAACCTGGGAAAATTTCAGTCTTTCTGTAGGTGTGGTCTCTCTCCTCCTTGGAGCTGGGTCGACGAGGGCCCACCCCCCGGGCCTCGGGGAGGAAATTCTCCCGATGTGTTCTGATGTTGTTGAAACAGTCTAGAAGAGAAGAAGGGAAAAAAAACCCCAAAGTCCCAGGAAACAAAGTTCAGCTCTCCATCTCACGCTGAGAAGGAAAAAAAAAACAGCTGGCTGAAGAAAGCAAGCAGGGTGCTCCCTCCGTGCTACCCGCAGCCAGAGAACGCAGGGGAGTGTATCTCTGTGTCCTTGAGAAACTGTTTTGAAAAGTTTGTTTGGTTTTTTTTCCTCAAGCTCAGTTTAAAGGCACAGAAAAAACACAAAATTACTTTTTTGGGCATAGAGCTTGATAGGGGATACACATGATAGAGTCACTCCAAGACAGTACCCCTTTTTATCACCCTAACTGTGTCTGGCTCATTTTTAGGACCAGAGGAAAAGGCAACACATGAATTTCCAATTCCCTTGTTGGGGACAGATTTATTGGGAAAATTGGATGCACAAATAACTTTCTGGGATGGGGAAATACAAATTCAAATACCAGAATCGAAAGCTGTCGAGGCAAAGATTTTTATGTTACAGGAATCAAAAGAGTTGGAAGAAATCCCAGAGGAAGTAAAGAATACTGTAACCACATTGGTATGGGCAACTGAGATGCCTGGATGATCAAAGGTGGCCAAACCAGTGAGGATTACTCTCTGTTGGGGTTTTAGGAGTTCTCACTCTATTTTCTTTTTCTCTTAAAAGAGTTTTCCCTATATATGTTGCCAGGGGGACAAATTACTGGATGCTTAAGAAAAACAAAAGACCAGGCCACAGGGGGAGGGTTCCAACTGGCTACTCTCTTTCACCTGGGGTTTTCTTGTGTAGGGCGGGGGGATGCCGTGAGATTGGAACTGGGAAAAAGGGGGGTTGGGTACAGCCCCTGGCTGGCTGGTGTTCGCGGCGTTCAGAGGGAGAGGAGGGCTCCCATCTTTGTGGAGGGAGTTTGTCAGTGCTGCAGGCTTCTGCTTTCGGCTGCCTTCCTTCTACCGTGAGTGGAGCTAGCTCCCTGGAGCAGCTGTTACACTGGGACCCTAACACTTCACCTCCCTGTGATAAATAGATGCTATAATATTGGCTTTCTGCAAATGTTAAAATAAGTGATGCTAAAAGTAGCCTTTTGTAACAGTAGTTTTGTCACAAATAGATGCTATATGTAAAATAGCTTTATTACAAAACAGATGCTATATAAGGTAGTTTTGTTGTGAAGATGTGGTTTTTTAATACTTTTTCATTCAACCAAAAACTTAGAAATAGCTATGCTTATAAACTACTTGGGCTCCTGCTACCAACTATCAGCAACAGATAAGATATCCCCACAGCGATCTGCTGATTCTGGGAACTACCGACAAAACGGGGAAAACTGCATTCCATTTTGAACTGTTCCTGGAAAGGGTTTTAAATATGTATAATTGTTTATGAATAATTGTTTATGAATATGGAATACTCCAGGTGTATGTAAAGGGTGTCTCCAAGATACCAGGTGTGCCCTTGGCAGAGTGCCAAAGTGCCCAGAGCTGTGACTTTTTGCTTTATTATCTTTGTCCCTTATTGTCCTTTATTAAACTTTTCAATCCTAACAGGAGAGTGAACCTCGTTTTTCACAACTGGGGGCTTTGTCCGGCATCAAATACCTCGCCTCCGAGACCCTAGGAGATCCCGAGTTCGGCGGCCCGCTCCGTTTCTTCTGGTGTGAATCGGCGGTTGCAGGTTGACAGCCCGTGGACAAGAAAGAGACAAATAAAACAAAAAAAAAAAAAGGGAAAAAGAGGCTCCCTAAGAAACCGCGGCAACTAGCCCCACAATTCTCGTGCACGAAGACCCGGACAAGAAAAAAAGGGATTGTAAGTATTTCTGGGGGGGCGGATACGGGGGTGACTGGTGTGTGAATGAGACGCGGGCTGGTTACCCCAGACCTGCGAAGTGAGTGCGGAGTCTCTGAGAGCTGCGGTTCCGACTTTTCGCGAGAAAGGCGGCCAGCGAGGAGACGAAGCGAAAGATAAAAGGAGTGAAAGATCCCCCCGGGGTAACTGGGACTGGGTCTCAAGGAAGGAGGTGGGACCCCCAGGAAAAAGGGAGCAAAGGGGTTTCCTGGCACAATCCACTAAGAAACAGGGGACGAAAGTGAGGATCCTCAATCCCAGAAAAGTTGCCAGATTGAGGGTTGGAACACACAGAGGCTAGAAAAATTACTCTAGGTGGGAAGTGTGGGATACTATACCCAAGAGAATCTGGGGTTGGCCAACAACATTTAGAATTTTACCATTTTATTTGAAAATAATACCCGTGGGTGAATACTAACAAGTGATTTTAAAAATCAAGATACCTTATCATTGTGTTGTCTTGTTGTGAGTGAGAATAAATGAGACATATGAAAGAAATAAAAGTGAGTGAGTAAGAGTGAATGGAAATATATGTAATATAAATTGCTAATTTAAAATCTGACTTTAATATCTGGAGAGAGGTGGATTACATTATATTAGTATATGATAAAAAGAAAAAAGTTTTCTGTGCTGTGAGGTGAGGAGGTGTTTCAGTTGCCAGAGGGGCAGGTTAGAGCAAATAACGGGGGAACAGGTACCAGTTTGAGATACTTAGTAAATAATAGGACAAAAAAGCAGTAAGTTGAGTTCAAGGGAAAAAAGGAGTGAAAAGGTGCCAGCAGATATACCCCAAGAAAGTCCTCCAGGAGTTAAGTTAGCTAACTTCCCTGTACAAAAGAAAAAGATAAAATAAAGATGATTCGGTATTGTATGATAGAATAGACAAAAAAAGAAATAAGACCCGATCAGGTCTACTGGCCTGGGTACGGGTCTTCTAAAGCTTAGATTTGTCAAACTTTAAATGCATTTGTGAATTCAAAAGAACTGTGCGATTTGGAAAAAAAGGAATATGCCTCTTGTTAGACAAGAGATATAAAACTACCAGGATTAAAAGTTTTTAAGATATCAGAGACCCCAGAGACAAAACAAGCAAAAGAAAAAGAAAGAAAAGGGCTGGGACCCCCTAGAAGCATTGATATCCCCGTATAATACCACACTGGCTGTGGCCCCCCATGCCTGAAAGTACCGATGGGAGGGGCCCAAGGGAGAACAGGATTTGTAAATGTTCCTTTGACTTCTTCAGAAGTCAAGAATTTTTTAAAAGGGAAACTATAGTTTACAAAATCAGAAGTAAAGTATCTTGGTCACTTAAGAAGTAAAAGTAACCGAAAACTTAAATCCTAAAAGATTGCAGGGATTTTATCCCTTCTCCCTCCTTCTTTAAAGAAGTAAGTTAAAAAAACCTGCTTAGATTGTTGAGATATTGCAAATTATAGATCGAAGGGTATTCGTAAACAGTAAAATTTCTATATAAAAATTAAAAGAAAAAACAATATGAAGTGAACCAGAAAAAATGACAATAAACTAGAAGAACTGAAGTTAAAATTAGCCTCAGTACCAGCTTTAAGCTTACCCTTGTGAAAAATGAGTGGATGATAAATGTTGGCTTTTGTATATAATAGGATAACATTTACAAGTAATAATGTACTAGGTAGAAATAATGTTAAAGCAAAATATAGTAGAAACAAGGTTAGAGTGAATTGTAACTTCGAAATAGTTGTAGTAAACTGAGAAACGTAGTAGTGAATACATAGTGGTAAACGTTCTTTAAGTTGATAAACCACAGAGCCCGGGATCAAGACATCTTAAAGAAACAAAGAAGATAAACTGCATACATCCCAGGAAGTCTGTTATCTCACTAAGAGCTCACACCTCCCAAAGAAGCTGTCGAATAAACTGAGTTACAACTGAGAAGGGGATTCCTGCCTTCAATCCTTCAAGATCCAGAGGACCGGAGAGGCGCCTTGCTGTCGGGAGAGGGGTGCAAAGAGGTTGAAGTGAAGTGTAAATTATCTTTTAAGCTTAATGAATACGTAACAGTTTGAGAGGATACTTAAGCTCACAAAAAAGTGGATAAGATTGCGCCTCTGGCTGATTGCTAAGCGCTCAGCGCTGTATTTGCCTTTGTTCTACTAATAAATGTTCAATACTTTGTTGCTAAAATTTTTAGTTTGTTAATTCATTTATTTCAATTGGTGACCCCGACGTGATACTCCGCTAGGACCTGCTTTCTTGCTGGGGAGGGGGACGCCTCTAACAGTATTCTGTAGCCCAGGAGGGCAGCAGGCACTAGCAAACAGTAATTAGAAGCACGTCCTAAATCGTAGAACAAAGGCAAAGAAAACAATTTCTTTGAGCTCAACTCCCTTGAGAACCGGGGTAAATCGCCCACAATTCTTGTACTTACGAAGACCTGAACAAGAAAGGAGGACTGGTAAGTCTTGTTCAGGGGGCGTGAAGGGGGGAGTGAATGGTGTGTGCATGAGACGTGGGCTGGACAGTCCGGACTCACGAAGTGAATGTGGAGCCCTTTTAACCGCGTTTCCGTCCCCTCGCAAGAGGATCGGCCGGTGACCGGGCGAAGCGAGAGAAACAAGTTGAATGATCCCCCTGAAATAATTCCTTAGGAGTCAAAACGCCTTGGTAGAAATCCTCACATAGGAATTCTTAGGAGTTGAACACCTTGGTAGAAATCCTAATACAGGAATTCTTAGGAGTTGGATGCCTTGGTAGAAATCCTAATACAGGAATTTTTAGGAGTTGGATGCCTTGGTAGGAATTTTTAGGAGTTAAAACCCATAGCGTGGAGATTCCTTGGTAAGGGAGTGATTTCCTGGACAGTCCACTGGGAAATCTGGTTAAGACTAAAATTATCTAAGGTAAAGGGACTTTGGCTTTGTTGTGCAGATTTATTGAGAGTTTGGTTTTTGGTGTTCAGTTACATTCGTTTGACTTGACAATATAGATATTGGTAGTTTTATTCTTAGTGTAGTGTCACTGGTGGTTCGGTTCTGTTTGGCTGGAGTGCAGTTTGTAGAAATAGTTTTCTTTGTAGTTCTGTCTTTTTATCTGAAGGGGAGAGAACTGTTTGGGAAGGTAAATCAGAAATTAATGAAGGTGTGTAAGAGGTAGAATAACGGGCAAGAAGTTAAGCAATATGGGACAGAAAGTAAGTAAGGTAAAATCCCAAGAAAGGCAAAAAAGTGTTGGATGATATACCACCCGATAGTCCACTGGGGGTTATGATAAAGTATTGGGATGAATCTAGCATTACCAAAGAGAAGGATAAAGTTAAAATGATAAACTTCTGTATGATGGTATGGGCGGGAAGAAAAATTAGGTCTGATAATCTATGCTGGCCAAAATATGGTTCTAGCGAAGGTTGGATGTGCCAAGCATTAAATGTATATGTTAATGGGAAGAGGCCGTATAATCTGGAAGAATGCAAATATGCTGCATGTTAGAAAGGATCAGAGGTAAAACCTACAACAATTATGAAGATAGAAGAGGATAAAACAAAGCCGGAGGGAGGCAAATGGGAACCTTTAGAACATCTTCCTCTGCCTTATAACCCTGTCAATGGGGAAGTTCCACTACAAGGGGAACTCCTACCACAGGGAGAGGAAGCCCCGCTTAGGGAAGAAGCCTCTCAGTCATGTCGC